>CM030362.1:119760687-120123723 GCA_017893485.1 Hemerocallis citrina
TTTTGTGTTCCAACAAAGAGTGTCTAGTGTAGCATCAAGTATTCTATTTTGCTCAAGAGCTTTATTACAACCTTCCACTTAGGGGTGGCATTCGGGTTGGGCTGGCCTGGGACCGGCCCGGCCCGCCCAAACCCGGGCTTAACCGAGGCCATACCAAGCTACAGTGTGGTCCGGTTTGGTTCGAAAAAGTCGAAAAAAGCCCGGTAACAGCCCGGCCCGCCAGCAGGCCCGACCCGCACCAACCCGGGACCGGGTTGAACCGGGCTGGCCCGCGGGCCGACCGTTGCTGTTACCGTTGGATTTTTTTTCCAGAATTTGAATTTAATAATTAGGGTATGTAAAATTACCAAAATACCCCCAACGGATTTATACTAGCTAGTTTTTGGGGGTATTTTGGAAAATTGAAATTTTACATTTTCTATATATACAACCTCATTTCATTCAATTCTCTTCACAAATTCACTCAACTCTCTCTACTATCTCTCAACTTTCTCAACAAAAATCAACAACATTCAACAACATTCATCTACTCTCTTTCAAGATTCAACAATCAACAACATTCAACTACTCTCCTTCAAGATTCAACAATCAACATCAGCCAACAACATAAGCATCAACACTACAAGTCTCTTCACTCTCTCTACCTTCATTCTTCAACAAACGATCTAGCTCATACGGTATTTTTGTTTTTTTATAATTTTTAGAATTCTAATTTTTTTTTGTTATCATTTATTTCTCATAATTAGATTGGGTTTTCTTGTTCTTCTTGTTCTTCTTCTTTTTTGATTTTTTTTGGTAAATTGGTAAACATACACTAGAATAACAATTTTATAGTTGTTCTTTTATTTGCTTTGTAGAATAATTTTCATAACATACACTACAATTAATTTTATAGTTGTTCTTTTATTTTCTTTGTAGAACAATTTTCATAACATACACTACAATTAATTTTAAAACATACACTACAATTAATTTTCATAACATACACTAGTTTATATGGCATCTAACCGATCACGTGGTAGACACAGGAGCCAGGAGTCCACTAGTAATCGTCGCATTCCTACCATTCCTCTTCCATATGTAGATAGTGAAGAAACACTTTACAATTATGATACTATTCACGATGAAACATACACGAACAAGTACAAGTAGAAGTAGAAGTAGAAGACATAGAACCACAACCATCGGAACAAGGCCCATCTCAATCCCGTAAAACAAGAGGGATCAAATCCGAAGTGCACAAATTTTTTGACTTTGTCCCTTCACAAAATGATAAGAATGTAGGATTAAAAATTTGTAAGAAGTGTCAAACACTGTATAAGTTTAAACTAGGATCGGGAATGGGTACACTTCAACGACATTTAAGTAAATGTCAACCCGAATTTTCTAAAGGCACCCTCACACAACAAAAAATACACCCTAAGACCGGCCAAATAGATAGTCATAGCTACGATCATGATCTTGTTCGTAGAGAAATGGCTAAGTTAGTAATTAGAGATGAATTACCTTATTTATTTGGTGAAAGTAGGAATGTGGAGACCTTTGCACAAACCTCATTAAACCCCCATTATAAAAAAATTCTTAGGAATATAGTAAAGGGTGATTGTAAATTAGTTTACAACAAGGCTAAGAATTTTTTAGTAGCAACACTTATGTCACTAAACACTAGAGTTTCTTTGACATCGGATGGGTGAGTAGGAGTGAATGGCGTTCCAATGATGTGTGTAACATGTCATTAGATAGATTCCGGTCGGCTACTTCAAATGAGGATAATTTCATTCGGATATGTTAGATACCCACATAAGGGTGAGATAATTGCCATACACATCATGGAAGCATGTAACAATTTTGGTATTTTTGATAAAGTTTTTGCTATTCGTTTTGATAATGCCTCTAATAATACTAAGGCAATTGTTAGTTTGCTAATTACACTTAATCCTTTAGAACCGAAAATTTTTCATGTTAGGTGTGCTTGCCATATTTTAAATCTTTGTGTACAAGATGCACTTAAATATGGACATGATAAAATTGAGGCAATGAAAAATTGTGTTCATTTTATTATGTTGAGTGGTCTAATATATCAAGTTTTTCATAATTTGTGTCAACTTAGGGGAATTGTATTTAAACGTTTTCCTAAAGATGTTAGACATCGTTGGAATTCAACTTTTGATTTATTAAGTGTTGTTCTTCACTATCGTTTTAATCTTAGAGAATTTTGTATTGCAATGGGTATGCAAGATTGTATGTTAGATGATGATTTTTGATTTTTTGCCGATAGTTTGTACAAATTTTTAGAACCTTTTAATGATGCTACTTTACAATTTTCAAAAATATATACATTTACATCTAGTGGTATTTTACTTGCAATTGTCACTATGATGACAATAATTAAAGATTTGGTAAATGACGCTTTTATTGGAGAAATGGTTTATGCCGCTTATATTAAAATTTTAAAATATTTTCATCCCCTTCCTATGTTATATTGTGTAGCTGGTGTAATGAATCCCATGATTAAGTTATATGGCACCAAAAATCTAATTGAGATTTATACTTATGCTCCATACGAAGAAATAAATGATTTTGACCATGTTGTTTTCATTACAAAATTTGAAAATGTTTTGAATAGTTTATATAATAGTTATGATAGAATTTATTCATCTAACACTACACAAACACAAAATGTTAGTTCTTTTTCTTCTATGTTATCAAAGGGAAAGGTTTTTGACACTAGTAGTGTTTTAAATCTCTTAAAATTAAAAAAACCAAGAACCAATTCACCAAATGAGTTGAATTGGTATAATGCAAAATCTCTCATTGATGATGTAGTAGATGTGTTTTCTTTTTGGAAAACTAATGAACATATTTTTAGTATTCTTTCTCGCATGGCTAAAGATTTGCTAACGGTACTGGTGTCAACCGTTGCATCGGAAAGTGCTTTTTCTCTTGGTGGCAGGATTATGAGCCCGAACAGGAATCGCTTGACGGCAAAGAATTTGGAGATGTTGGTATGCGCCGAAGATTGGATGAAAGCGGAAGAGAGGACTCAAGACTTACAAGAATCACAAAACGGATCAACAAGTAGCGACGAGTGAAGAAATAGTAGAATTTAATTTGTATAATGTATTGTAAATAATTGGAAAAATTTAGGGGGATGAGATTCTATATTTAGGTTAAGTAGAAGTGCACGACAATAGTCCAATGCCTCATCTTCAATCTAAATAAAGGCCATCTCGATCTCTAAATTCCAATAATTCCCTTGTTTTGTAATTTTATCTAATTTGTATGAAATTGTATTCATGAACTTGATTTTATTTAACATCATTTAATTTATCAAATCAATTAAAATTTGGTTTTAATTTCATTTATTTATTAGTCCTTTGCAATTGTTATGAATATTGAAATTAACATTTAATACTTGATCTTTCATCTTCCTAAAAAAAGAAAATGCACTAATTAAACCGCCCCGGCCTGCGAACCGGCCCGGCCCCCACCCTAGGGGCCGGGGGCCAGGTCTAGGCCAAGATTTTTGCAAAGAGGCCCAGCCCGGCCCGGCCCCCATATTGGGGGAGCGTGGCCCTTGTTGACCCGGGACCGGGCAAAGCCTGGGCAGTCCCGGCCCGAATCCCACCCCTACTTCCACTACCTCATCAAATTTTCTTTTTAATTCCTTTAAATCATCCGTGAGTTTAGCAATATAGATAGATTTCTCATGAATTTCTCTTAAGTGTTCATCATGTGTTGCTAGGGATTCTTGAATTTGTCGTTTTAAAAGTTCATTTTCCTTTAGCAATATGTCATGATCTTTTCTGAATGACTCAAAATTTTCCATGATCAAAGAATTTTTATTTTTCAGTTTTTGATTTTTAGCGATGCAGGAGTCATGAGATTCATTTGGAATTTGTTTATATTGTCTTAGTTCACAACTCAATTTCTTAGCATAATCTTTTAATTCATTACACATATCTACTAACTCATCATAAGTGGGTTCTTCGATTACCTCTTCTTGAGATGGTGATTGCACCTCACCATTCCCAAGAGCCATGAAGCCAATATCGTTGTGTCCTTAATCATCCTCACTTGAGTCTGAGTCTAGCCACGAGCTTTCAACACCTTATTTTTCAATCCTGGATTTGAGTGGTAGTAGTCCCTATTCCTGTCTTGTGAGACAGGACAATTTGCTCGAATGTGTCTAGGCTTCTTGCATTTGTAGCATACGTCATATTTATCCTTTTCTCCTTGGTACCTGCCATGTTTTTTATGTTTGAGGTACTTACGAAATTGCTTAGTTAATAAGGCGATGTCTTCTTCTGACTTCTCACGGTCTGAATCTGCTTTTGATGGTCGGGATTTCTCTACTTTCAGGGCTGTGGTCCTCTCTTCGGTTTTTGGTTCAATCCTGATGTTCTGCCTGTATCTTTTGGTTTCTATTATCTCCATCTCGTATGTCTTCAGCTTTCCTTAGAAGATGTAGTAATCGAATCCCTTTTCCTCAAGGGTTTCCCTCATTGCAGCAGTTTTTACAACACACTCGGGTGTGAGACAGCTTATGAGTTTTCCGACCTTTCGATCATCATTCAACCCTTTTCCTAAGCTCTCAAGCTCGTGTGCAATGATATCGAAACGAGCAAGCATTTGATCTACGTTTTCTCCTGGCAACATACGAAAAACATCAAACTTATAAAAATATAAATTTACTTTAGCTTTTACCTCAGAAGCAGTTCCTTCATGTCGTTTCAGCATGTTGTTCCAAATTTCATATGTTGTCTTACAGTTTTGCCCGCATCGCATTAATTCCTCATTGTTCAACCCTGCATAGAGAGCCATCATGGCTTTGGAATTTGCTATTTTTAGTGCCAGCTCTACTTTTGAAAAGGTCGTCTTTCCATCGCTGACTGGGATATCTGCTTTGTTTATGCACACATCCATACTTCCTCTCCAAGCATCTGTAAGAAATGAGACATACGAACTTTCCAGATGTCATAGCATTTTCCATCAAAATATGGTGAGCGTGTAAGACTTGTCCCATTGGAGACGAATGGCACCGATAAGTACAAGTTTTCGGGAGGAGGGATTTTGGCCATTGGACCTTTTGTTTAAGCTTTTAAGCTTTTTGATAAGCACATCGCTCTGATACCACTGTTAATCACCCTAGGGGGGTGAATAGGGTGATTGTGCGGAATTAAAAAATTAAAAAAAATTAAAACTGAATTTCAAAGTAAATAAGAAGAAATAAGAAATGCAAACACAGTAGGCACAAGTGACTCAGCGATATAACGTGGTTCGATCCCTAGGTCTACGTCCACACCACCTACTTATAGCAATTCTCCGCCACAAGCGTTCCAATATACTCAAACCCTTATACAGTGATTTTCGAATTCAGGCCGAGAGATCTATTACACCCACAGGACTTCTAACACAAATCTCGTCAATCTCACCGAAGTGGAAGAAAAGAAAAAAAAACTCAAGATCTTTGATGATCCTGACTAAATAGAACAAATGATTATAAAAAACACTCGGATTGATTGTTGAATTGATTAGTTCAGAAGATTTTTCACAAAGTAATAGGTGAAGAATACACAATGGGTTCGTCCAAATATATAGACTAGGAAGTGTATCTATAAAAAACAGAAACGATACATTCCCAAAAAGTAAACAGCGCAAGTTATAATGTGCAGTCGACTGTGGTGCGGTCGGCTGACATGAAGTGCAGTCGACCGCAATCGTGCTTTTTATGACGAATCCAGTTTATATGTTTTACCATATACTAATCAATCATCAATCAATCAAATACAGATAAAATCTCACAAATATGGAATGACAACAACTGGTCTTGATAGCTTTCTTGGGCACTAATCAATCATGTGCTCTTTTTTAATATCTTCTTCTTTTGCATGATTTTGCAATCTTTCTTTATTGCTTTCCTTCTTTGCATATTCTTGAATCTCTTATTGATATCATTTGATCTTGAAAATCTGAACAACTTAACTTAAACTTATTAGTATTTATAAACACGTTTTGTGCACACCAAACTAAGAGTCAGCAGTAGACCATCATTAACTTCCGATTGTTGGAAAGGTTGTAACAATATTCCATGATGGACTTAATTTATCATTGGATCGATAGTGATTGGATAATTCAATAGAGAATCACATCACTTGCCACTTTGTCGTATCCCCATAGTGGTATGGTTATCGCAAAACGTATTTTAGAAGTTTGTGATTTATTTCAAATTCGTGATAACTTTTTTAGTATTAATTTTGATAATGCATTTAACAACAATGTTTCGATTAGTACTAAAAACACAATTAGATCCTCCATGTAACGAAATTTTTCATGTTAGATGTGCATGTCATATTTTAAATTTATGTGTACAAGATACATTGAAAGTAACCGATCCATATGTAAATGCAATTAGAAAATGTGTACATTTTATTGCTTTAAGTGGTACTATGCTTCAAGAATTCAAAGAATTGTGTAAACTTAGGGGAATACATTTTAGAAAATTTTCTATAGATGTTAAACACTGATGGAACTCTACTTTCGGTTTACTAAATGTTGTTACTCAATACAAAGATATTATAAACGATTTTTGTTTCGCAAAAAATATGGGAATTTTTCAAATGACTCCCTAATCATGGTATTTTGCTAAATCTTTGTTAAAATTTTTGGAACATTTTAAAACCGCAACTGTTAAGTTTTCTGAATCTTATGGTTCTACTTCTAGTAGTATTCTTATTTCAACAAATACTATGATGCAAACTTTTCAAGACATGATTTTGGACCAATACATTAGCAATATTGTTGTTCCCGCTTATACTAAAATTTTAAAGTATTTTAATTCTCCTCCTATGTAGTATTGTACTGCTAATGTTATAGATCCTCGTATCAAATTAGCGGGTACGAGGAGTTTGATTGAAATATTTTTTACTTTACTTGGATATAAATCTGAATATGAATGTAATGAATTTTTAGCTAGCTTTAAATCGATATTGAATAACTTATATGATTATTGTGTAGAACTTTTGCATCTAGTAGTACAACTAGTATAGTTACTTCATCTTCTTCTACTTCTGGAGGTAAGGGTAAGAGTACATTAGAAGATGCAAATGCTAATTTGCTTGCTCATATTCAATCAAAAAAACATATGACTAATGCACCTAATGAATTAAATTGGCATAATCAACAAGATAGTGAGATTTCTAGTACTAAGATTGATGTGCTACAATGGTGGAAAGAACATGAAAATATTTTTTATATTCTTTCACATACGACTAAAGATCTACTAACTCCTCATGTCTCCACAGTTGCTTCAGAAAGTACTTTTTCTATATGTGGCAGGGTTCTAACAAATTACAAGAATCGATTGAAGCCGGATTCGTTAGAGATGCTCGTTTGCACCAAAGATTAGATGAAGGTTGAAGACAGGACACAAGAAAAATCACCATCTACATTAACAAGAGGAAGCAACTCGCTTGAAGATCAACAACAAGAAAGAGAATTTAGGGCGATGAGATCCTATGTTTAGGTTAAGTAGAGGTGCACGACAGTAGTCCAATATCCTCTCTTCAATCTAACTCTAGGTTATCTCAAACTCTAGATTATCCTCATAAACATGTAATTCAAGATTATTTTTGTGTGTGTGTGTGTGTGTGTGGGGGGGGGGGGGGGGGGGGGGGGGGGGGTGTTACATGTATTTGTATGTAAAAAAGTTGTAAAAAATTCATAGAAGTTGAAATGAATAATATATACAAATTTGTTTCACTCTTATACTTGTTGTACAAATTTTTTTTTTGAGCTAAAAAAAGCAACAAAAAAAAATACCGGGCCAACCAGCGACCCGGGTTCAACCCTTACGGGTTCGCGGGTTGGCCGAGCCGATTTTTGAGCTTCCCAACCCAACCCGACCCGATTCGGCCCGGACCGGACCGGTTAATTATCCAACCCGAACTGAGTCCGCCCAAAACCGGGGAGACCGGAATGGGTTGGGCCCGACCCGGTGGACCCGATTGCCAACCCTAGTTTTTTGTGTGTGTTGTGTATGGTATATTTGCCCAAGAAACTGATACATAGAAGCACAAACCCAATGCCCTCTCTCACTTCTCTCTCATAAGATCACGAAACAAGAGAGGGGAAAATAGGGGGAGCACACCCTAGTTCTCGTATGTTTAGAGAGAGAAAGGGAAGAGGAGAGTGAAAGAGCTTCTCGAGTAATCATCTTCTTCCCTTTTACTCCCATATTTTTATTGCCATTGAAATCTGTTTGCTGTTCTTTATTTGTCCATTTAGTTAGTTTGTCCTTGTATGTTGATGACGTCATGTATCAAGAATCAAGAATTACTTAGTTTGTTTGCATTGGGTTACTTTTAGATTAGTAGCTCTTGAAGAAACATGAGTTAGATTGAGATTTTGGGGGAAACTTTGAAACCCTAGATAGGGAATAGTACTGTTGAAGGAGATTATGATTGCCTATGTGAGGAATTATTAGAATGTTTGTAATGGGTAACTTTATAGATTGGTAGTTCTTGGATACATTGATTAGATTGGGTTTGGGGATAAACTTTGGAACCCTAGACAAATAATAGTGATATTGGAAGAAATATGATTGCCCATGTGAGGAAAATGATTGATCTTATGGGAAAGATCTTGATTTTGGGTCTTTTTGCTTGTTTTGCCAACAATGTATAGTTTTTAGATCTATGAGATGTTGTTTGGTAGATGATGGAAGAAGAGATGACACCATTTAAGGTGGGTCGGTTCGATGTGAGGATATTTTCTTTTGGAAGTGAAATGGCATGTTACTTCTTATTGATGCACTTAACTGGATACAATAAGTCGTCTATATACAAGATACATAAGCACGGGCTCTACCTGAAATATAACAACTAATGCAACTTCGATAAAATCCTCAAGTTGGAGCATATATATCATACATGCCCAAATTGTCATTGATGAATTGTATTCTAACTTTGGTAAGGGGCTTTGGGAGAGCATCGACTAGTTGGTGATCAGTGCTAATATGTTTAGCCTTTATATGCGGAGGCTCATACGAAATGTCACTAATTTTGTTGTGAACCACATTACAGTCAACTTCAATATACTTGGTTCGTTTATGAAACACAACATTAGTGGCTATCTGTATGATAGACTGACTGTCACTATATAGACGCATCAACTCATGTTGGACATTCCCCAACTCACTAAGTAAACACTTTACCTAAGTTATCTCATACGTGATATCAACCATAACACGATACTCAGATTTTGCACTCGAACGAGAGATCGTATTATGTTTCTTGCTCCTCCCCGAAACTAAGTTTCTCTCTACAAACACACAATATTCTGTGGTGGATCTCCTAGAGGTAGGGCAACCAGCCCAATCAACATCTGAGAAGCCTGCTATTTGACAATTTTCACCATGAGTATGCATCAGTCATCTGCCTGGAGAACTCTTCAAGTACTGGGGAATTCTCATAATTGCATCCCAATGGCTCGAACGAGGTGAAACCATGAATTGACTCACTATACTCACTGCATATGCAATATCTAGACGAGTAACTGTAAGATAATTTAATTTTTCTACAAGCCACTTGTATCTCCTTTGATCTTCCAATAGGTCTCCCTGATCTGACAATAGCTTAAAGTTTGGGTCCATTGGTGTGTGTAATGGCTTGCACCCTAACATACCGCTCTTGGTAAGTTTGTCCAACACATACTTTCTCTGCGATACAGAAATTTCATCCTTAGATCGAACTACCTTGATCCCTAAGAAATACTTCAATCGCCCAAGATCCTTAGTCTAAAATTTTTGTTGAATATACAACTTCAAATGTTGAATGTCATTCTGACCATCTTCTGTAATCACAATGCTATCAACATATACAACTAAAATGATCATCTTCCTTTGATGATGTCTATATAACACAGAATCATCATTATCACTTCTCAACCCAAAACTCGTGACAACCTCATGGAGACGGCCAAACCAAGCACGAGGAAACTGTTTAAGTCCATACAAAGATCATTTCAAGCAAAAAAACTTTTGTAGGCTTAGCTTTACTAACAAAATTGGGGGTTGCTCCATATAAACCTCTTTCTCAAGAACACCGTTGAGAAAATACATTCTTGACATTAAGTTGGTGAAGCAGCCAATGAAAATGAGCAGCCAAGTCAACAATGATCCAAACAAAAGACATTTAAGCTACATGAGAGAATGTCTCATCATAATCAATGACATAGGTTTGTGAATAACTTTTAACAACCATTCAAGCTTTTAGGCGAGCCAGAGAACCATCTGGGTTTACTTTAATAGTGTACACCCTCTTACAATCAACACAATGTTTGCCAGATGGAAGAGGAACTAGATCCCAGGTACCATTTTTCTTTAGAGTAGTCATCTCTTTTCGTATAGCCTGGCTCCAACCAGGGTGTGATAGTGCCACTGATGATGACTTGGGAACATGGTAGGTATCCAATTTTGAGATGAAGGCAGAATAGACAGACGATAAGTGAGCATATGAAAGACAACTATATAAAAGATGTGCAGTGGAGTGGTTCCCTTTGCATAGCAATGTGAAGATCAAGATCAGAAGGTTCACTCTCGTAGGGAATAGTAGGTGTGGGTTCAGCAAATGTAATAGGGTATGTAGCTGTAGGCTCAGGCAATGGTGTATCAGTAACCGTAGGCGTGAAAATAATAGGCATAATAGTGTGAACTGGGTCGGAAGCGATGTTCTTACATTGTTGAAACACTTTAGTGATTGCAGGCCTTGTAGGCAATGGTGAAGAATGTTGTTTCACAAATGCCAAAGAAGTAGAGACCGAAAGATCATGATAGGTAAGGAATTCAGTATCACTTTCATCAGATGGAGGTGGAGTACGACAATATGAAGTGGTAGAGAAATAAAATTGAGACTCGAGAATGGTGACATCAGCAGAAATAAAGCAACGATGCAACTCTAAACTATAACATTTATAACTTTTCTAGGAATGTGAATACCCTAGAAAATATATCGAATAGAACGAGGATCTAGCTGAGAACGACCAGGACGGTGATTATGAACAAAACTGAAAAAACCAATATTTTTGGGAGGGAGTAAAAACATATCAGCAGATGAAAATAACATGGAGAATGCTCTCCGATCATCTAACATGGATGAGGGCATGCGGTTGATATGATGACATGCAGTAAGGACCGCATCCCCCCAAAAATGTTAAAGAACCTGTCTACGAAGGACCATCGTCCTTGCAACTTCTAACAAGTGGCAGTTCTTACTTTGCAACACCGTTTTGTTTAGGGGTGTAAGGACAAAAAGACTCATGAAGAATACCACAAGAGAATATAAAACTAGTGACTCATAAGTAAAATACTCTTTGGCATTATCATTACGCAAAATTTGAACGGAAACATCAAATTGGATTTTTAACTCGGCACATAATCGTTTTAAAATAGAGACAACTTCAGACCAAGATTTTATTAAATATAACAAAGTTACTCGAGATTAGTCATCAACAAAGGTAACAAATATTTAAAACCACCAAACTGAGATTGAATATGACAAGTCCCCAAACATCAGAATGAACTATTCCAAAAGGTTGATTCGGCAGTTTACTAACTCTAGGAAGGTAAGATGTACGCAAGTATTTACCTAATTGGCATGATTCACAAGATAACTCCTTAAAAGAAGAGAATTCACGTCTCAACTTATTCAGATTCTGTAAGGACAGATGTCCCAACTGGCAGTGCAAATTCAAAGACGTGTATACAATCAAGCATGCAAATGAAGTATGAACACTGTCAAGCTGATAAAGACCCTCTGACACACGCCCTGTGACAATCGTTTTTTCTGTCCCAAGTTCCTGAAATTCACAATGATTAAGTTAAAAGGTAACAGAACAATTCAGTGTTTTGGTGATTTTGCTATCATATATTAGGTTAAAGAAAAACTTTGACATATGAAGAACAAAACTAAATGGTAAAGTGGAAGTAAGATTTACATGTCCGACCCCCCAACTAGGAAGGTAGAAGTGTAGAACCACCAGTAAGTCTAACAAGTGGATGAAAAGTCCTACTAAAATAGGACAATATACCTGGATTCCCAGTCATATGATTAGGATCACTTGAATCTATTGCCCATGATGTCGGAGATGAAGTGGTTAAGGATGCGAAATCTGACCTTGCTAATGTGACAGAAGAAGAGGACCGCAGTCGGGAATCACAATAGTGCCGGAGAAACTGAAAATCGTCTTCATTTAACTGGATGCTAACTGGACTGGAGGGCTACATATGTGAATCACTGTTGATAGTGCTGACAATGCATGGTAGGGCGATTCCCCTTAATATGCCCAAGCTTCTTGTTACTAGCATCACAATCATGACATCATCCTCTTAGAGTTATGGGAAAGCTCAACCCCCCATCTATTTTTACCATCCAGGTCACAAATTGCATTTTGGGCATCTCGATAGTCATCAAAGTCGATCAAAGCATAATCTGTTGACTTCCTAGCAACCCAAACACTTCTAATAATGCCATAGGTATGAAACTCATCCTCAAGCTTCCTTTCCGACACTTGTGGATCCAAATTGTCCACATAACACGAGACATCCTCACAAACACAACTTGTGAGAATCTTGAAACCCTAGATACAATGGAGGTTGCGATTGGGGAAGGAGGTTCCAATGATATCAGCAAGTAGGTCGAATTCTATTGGTGTAGCGGGTTCAGGTCGGCTGGTCAGCCAGGTCAGGTTCGGAGCAGTTGCAACAGCAGCTACAGGTTAGATCCAATCAAGGTTGGATTGGATCCGCTTTGGTGCTGTGAATTAAATCCAGTCAAAGTCGAATTCCAAGGCAAGGGAGGGTTGCTGTGGCTAGGGTTTGGAAGAAACCATAGTTCGATTGCATAGCTAGTTGCACTGGAGTTCGGTGGTGATGGCGGCACAGATGGCTGCACATGCGAAGAGGTCAACGACGAGGGAGGTCGGCGAAGTGGACGGCGATAGGGTCCGATCGGGCTCGGATCTGGGTTCGAGAAGCCCCAAAAAGTGAGAACGGTCGGAGATGTTGGTGGTGCAGGGCGACGGTGAGGAGGGAGGCCGACATCGGTCAGAGGAGCTAACGGCGACGGGGATGACGATAGCTACGGCTGGTTAGGGTTAGAAACGTGGCTCATACCATGAAATGGTATGCTATTTTTTATTGATGCACTTAACTGGATAGAATGTCTAGTATATATACATGATACATAAGCACGGGCTCTACCCGGAATATAACAACTAATAACTACAACAATATATCTAATAAGAAGAGAAGAAGAGTCAATAGAAAAGGTCTTGTGTTAAACTAGGGATCTAGGGTTTATGGTCTTTGTATTTGTTGAGCGGTTACCTTGTTTATTTTTATAAGAGAAGGTCTTCAACCCGCTTGAGTGTTGGAACCTGTCAAATTGAGTTACAAGATAGTTGCACTAGCGAGCAACTAGGGATTCCCTAATTGCAAAGGTAGTAAGGTACTAATTCTTTCTTCGCCTTCTTGTTTTTTTTGGATTAGATCCAGTCCATTGTGGCTGAAAAAGCGTGCTTTATTTAGTTTTTGTTACCCGCAACTAAGACCTATGAGTTTGAAAGGTGATTACTAATTTTCTAATAGGTTCCGCTAAGAAAAAAAATATCAATTTGGTTTAAAGGCGTGATCTAGATGCTTACCTAGCAGTTAAACTAGGTTAGCTGACCCTTATACTTTTCATGGTTTGTATGTGTTGTTTCTAACTCAGTCAATGACAAACAAAAGTGAATCAAGGGGTAGGTTAGGCTATTTGTGTCAAATTTCAAATGCTTGTGAACCTAAGTTTATTCGGGTTGGGTGTAACTGAGTTATCACTTTTATTTACCAGATTAAACTTAACTTCATTAACTTCCCCATCTACACCTCATCCAACAGAGATCAAAATGAGGGTTTGAGGCTTCAGGTCAAACATGTTATTCAGGAATTGAGAATTCTGGAAGAGAGAGAGAGAGAGAGAGAGAGAGAGAGAGAGAGAGAGAGGATGATAAGTTGGCTGTGGAGATGAACCTGAGAGGGGATATGAGAGGAGAGTGGAGAAGAAGAGGAACTCCTATTGCTTCGTCACCGGGGATATAGAAAATCATGGAAGAGAAAGTTGTGAGGGGAAATCTCAATGACCAGGGAGGCCATGAGTTAAAAACCTCTGTTTTTTTAAATTCAATCTGTGTTGTACCGTATATGGTTTGGAAATACATCATATGAATCATCCAATTTACTGTAACTTGCTCTTCAACTGCCAATTTCTAATGCCCACCCTATGAATCATACTGTATAGTATGTTTCTTATCGCATATTGGACAATTTTGGCAAAATCAAGAAAGGAAGTATATCAGAAGTGCAGTTCGTTGTATTGTTAGTTTTGCTTAATAAATTATTGCTACCTCCAGTGTATCATGGATTGATTTTGAGCCTAGTTTATTTGGAACGTATTTATATTTTTCTCTTCTCAGATATGACTGTTGGAACTTAGATTTATTTTGAATCAGTTCGACTGTTGGATGTAATTATTTTGTTCCAGTTGAATTGCAGCTGTTCAACAGTTTTTTGATGAGTGAATTTGGAACAAACTGCAGGGATTTCATCTCTTAACCATCTGTCTTTCTTTCTCTTCTTCACAAGTGCTTGTTTTCTAGGAAATCCTCTCCATGCGAAAAACAGAGGATTAAATACTGAAAGTGGGCTGTTGAATCCTGGAAGCAATTTCATTTTTCCTTGTTGCATGGCATGGAGATGAATATTGCTTTAGGAAGACTTCCAATGCGTCTCAACTCAGTGTCTTATGTTCTTTCCTTGTTTTCTATCATTGACTTTTCAATTTTACACTATCAAAGGCTAGGGCAGTCTATTTCTACAACAAAATGGTGACAATAATTTGTTTCTCTTTCATTTTATACGTATTTTCCAGCATTCTTAAACTTGATCTAGTTGCATATTTGGCTGTATGCACTGTCTATAAGTGCACTCATTGATGACCCAACAAACCACAACCCAAACCTTGAAATTATCATGTGTATTTTCGAAGGTCTGAATTCAGTCGTGGGCCTGAACTGAGTGATTCAGGGTTAAAAAGGCAGCTGAAAGCATAGTAGAGACAAATTTCAATGAAATCGCTAATCCTAAATTTATTAATATAAACATCATAACTTGTGTAGTGGAAACCACACATGTCTCCCGACCTGAGAGATCTCCTGCTGCTTTAGTTAGCTAGTTGCCTACCAAATATATTGTGACTTAATAATTATTACTTCCGATCATTACATTTTAACAACAAAGTATAGGATTATAAATGATCAATGCGATATATGTTCTTATAGTCAATATTATCCTCTAATATCATTTTCCCAAAAAATGACGTGACCTGATAGCTCTTTTAGAATTGGTACCAAGGAGGGTCCAGAAAATTTCTAAATAATCCTTTACAAGAACATTCTCCCGTTCTTCCAAAGATATACATCCTTCCTGTGTTCATTCATATATTTTTTTAGAAAAACACTAATACTGACAACTCCCTTATTAATGTCTTAACTAGTTGTCAAAGACGTTCAGTTCCTCTCTATTATTGAACCAATTGACATCAAGAGTAAGGTGACTATAATATATTCTAAAATTTCCCAAGTTCATGGTGATTTGAAGTGTTTTCTTTTGAATTTAAAAGTTAAGGTTTCGTAAACTTCATTTTCCTTTTTATAACGAGCAAAGTCATTTATGTTGTGTTTTATGCAAGGTTCAGAATCTTGGTATCAGTATTACTACTTTATATATTCATTTTTGTAATTTAACTCATTGTTACTGATAGAGAAAACATTTTTTTTTAAAATCAGTGTACATCTTTTACTTTTGATATATCATATTTTCCATGATGTTAACTGCAAGTTTAATGTTTAATCTGTAATAGCTTCCTTCTGCAATACTTTCTGCTGATCCTATTATATACGTTCTGTTCATGCAGGCGCTAGTTTACTTAAACTGTTCTTCTGCTCTCCCTCTAGATGTACTTTCCGTTCATGCAGGAAGTAAATAACCTAATGTTGATTCAGAACTCTCTTTCCAATTCTGTAACCACAGAACTGTATTTTGCATCTGACTATGGTAAGCAATGCAACACAGAACTATCATGTGATTGGTCGTGTTGTGATGGAAGTTGGGAGACATCTCTATTCTGTGAGAAACAAAGAAACTCTAATTTTACTAGTGAGGAAGGAAACAAATTCTCTTGTTCTGAAGTTGTGGAAATTTCCAGAACCAATTCTGATATATCAGTTATTGAGGATACATTTGCCAGCTCTGCATCTAAATTGAATGGATTCCTGTACAAACGAAGGAATATGCATTCTGATATATCAGTTGCTGATGATATGTGTGCCAGATGTGTGTCTAGATGGAATAGGTTCATGCACAAACGAAGGAAGATGCATCCTGATATATCAGTTGTCGATGGTATGTGTGCTAGCTGCGTGTCTAAATGGAATGGATTTGTGTACAATCAAAGGAAATTGCAAAGGAACAAAGTTAATATTTTAGATTGTGATAAAGGAATTGAGATTGATAGTTCACATTTTAGGCAATCTTTAAATATCATAAATCCATCAAATTCCATACAACTCCATGCACAGAATTCCATTGCCATTCCCTGCTCACAGATTTTTGAGGGAAAGAATCTGGTACCGCTTTTGAAATCATCGCAGAATGACAGACATTTAGACAGAGAAGTTACTCTACCTGTGGGATCATCAAAGTGCTACTTTTGTATTAAGGATAGTTGTTCGTCATCAAAACCTGACTCTGGAAAGGCTGATGTCACCGTACTTGAGGAATTCACCACGGCAAGGGAGTTCTGCATTTTTTTCCTAAATAAGCATGGGCTTCTTTCTAGAGCAAGCACTAGTAGTGCTCATAATAGTTCAGCACTCCAATGTATCAATGATTCTAATAATTCTCAGTCCTGCAAAATATGTTGTACTCTGGAAAATCCATGGAAGATGCTAATTTGCGACCTTTGTGAAGAAGCATTCCATGTATCTTGTTACCAACCAAAAGTTACAGATTTACCGGTTGATAATTGGTATTGTCAGCCTTGCATTAGAAAGAGGCCTAAGGCCTTGAGGGAGAGAAGTTCTGGAAAGAAAGCCAATATTTTGTCTGAGCTTAGATGTCGAAAGTCTCGTGGTAAAGGGGGGCCCATTTTCTGCATGCTTAGGGATGATCAGCCTTATACGTCTGGGGTTCGTATCGGTAAAAATTTTCAAGCAGAAGTTTCAGAATGGGATGGACCAATTTCAGAGTATGTCCTGCTAGCATTTCTCATATTAATTTTCGCTACTTTAGAGTTTGGGAATAGGAGGAATCAAGTACCACACTCTATCAAAGGAATACAAATGTGATACATTTTACCTCATTAATTATTTTTGCCCCTTTAGATTGCTTTTAGTTATCGCTCATTTAGTTCTCTTTACGTGGCGATTTGTTTCTTTAATTTTAGCCATGTGAAGTCCATAATGTATAAATAGATATTTCTAGTGTTTCAAATATTACAAATTTCAGTATGTTATATTTTTTAGGCCGTTACTCTTAACAAGGACAGAATTCTGAGAATCTGAGTTAGCTAACTTCTTAACTTTATATGATTTTCAATTATATATGATTTACTGTCCAGGATAGTCCTGGTGGAAATAGATTTATCCCATTTGGTTAAACAATGATTTATACTGTATAGGGATTTTTTGATAGTTATAGTAGCTGTGCGGATTGGCTAAAACATAAGAAGCTGAGGTTAAAAGGGTCTGAAGAAATTCGAAGTCAAACAAGGATCCTGTTTCAAATATTCTAAATTTCTACAAATGCTTTCTCAGTACCTTTTGCTTCTTAAATCTTTTGAAAAGTAAAATTCCACTCTCACGCTTACTCGTTAGTGACTTCTAAAACCAATATTAGTTCATGCATTTGAAGTGGTTTCATTTGATGAAGCAAATACATATGGCATAATTTACTCATTATAAATTTTTAATTTTTTTTTATCTTAGATGCATTCATGCTAAGATTACCCCGTCTTTCTTTAGATAGAGCAATCTACTACTCTTGTATGGTTATGTTCATCTACCATATCGCTTACTTATTATTATTATTATTATTATTATTATTATTATTATTATTAAAATGTATGTAGAGGTCTCAACTGTTGGGATGCACACCTACAAATGGATCCCGTGGCATATGCTTGTCTCAATGTAAGTCTACAAGATTCATATTGTAGTTGATTACTCCCCTCCTCCCCTCCTCCTCTCTTATGCATTTATTGATTGTTCAAACTTATCATCCTTTAGACTCTCCCTTATACATTTATTTGTTCAAACTTATCATCGTAACAGGTTCAGAATGTTGAAAATCCATCCAAATCGAGCTCTTTTGGTAATTGGATTCAATGTCGAAATGTTACATACAAAAGCTCAAAAGATAAACGAAATGTATGTGGAAAATGGCGCAGGTAAAAATCTTTGCAAGTACAATTCTAAATAATTTTCACTTTCTTAAGTATAAATAATTTATTGACATGGAATATAAGGTCTAATAATTATAATTTCTTCAGGCGAATTAATTGGATTTTTAGGTCTATTAAATTAACTTAATTATTTGTAATTTAGAATTCAGTGTATCTTTATACAAACAACAACAAAAGTAATGTAGCTTTATCCTGTCAAGGAAAGGAGTTGGTGGGGGTCAACTTTTGTAGGCCACCAGATCCCCCACCAAACTTTCCCAACAACTCGCTCACCTACCCCAATATCAACATATTATAAATAGCCTCAAAACCCTACTGTTTCTCTAATCCTCAAATCTCACTCTCCTTACTATCTCCAAATTTGAGAAGAAAAAAGAGAATTTGAGAGAAATTGGGTTGAGTTTTTTTTAGTGTGTAAACACTTTAGAGAGAGGGGTTTTTTTGTGAGGAAAAATTCTCGGGGTTTTAGGTTGTGAGATTTTTTGAGTGTTCTGTGAGGAAAAACACTTTGTACAATTTTTTCCCCAAAAGTAAAGATCTGCAGCAGCTCCGATGTAGGCACATATTTGTAACGAACTCCTTATCAATTTTTTATGTGTGCTATTTTTGCTTATATTTCGTATTCACACTAATCTGGTTAAAGGGAAAATTTTGTGAAGAGATATTTTTTTCCAACAACTAGTATCAGAGCTCTGATTGTGATTTCTGTCGAAGAATAGTCAGAAACGATCCAGGGAAAGCCAGATTCGAGTGGGAGAGATGGCCGCAGACGAAGGGAAGGTGAAAATTGAAAAGTTCGATGGTGCAGACTTTGGCTTTTGGAAGATGCAGATTGAAAATTATCTGTATCAGAAAAAGCTGTATCAACCTATCTGGAAAAAAACCAAAAGACATGGAGGAAGACTGGGCTCTTCTTGACAGACAAGTCCTTGGAGTTATCCGATTGACGCTCTCCCGCAATATTGCTTTCAACATAGCGAAGGAAAAGACCACGACGGGTTATGTCGGCTCTCTCCAGCATGTATGAGATGCCATCGGCCTCAAACAAAGTTTACTTGATGAGGCGGTTATTCAACTTGCGGATGACGGAAGGCGCATCGGTGGCTCAACATCTGAACGAACTCAACACAATCACAACCCAGTTGAGTTCAGTAGAAATTTAGTTCGATGATGAAGTTCGAGCTTTAATTCTTTTATCATCTCTATCAGACAGTTGGAATGCTACTGTTACAGCAGTCAATAGTTCGTCGGGAAATAGTAAATTAAAGTTTGACGATGTTCGGAATCTGGTACTGAGGGAAGAAATTCGGCAGAGAGAATCATATGAAGCATCAACCTCCTCCTCAGCTTTGCACATGGAGTCAAGAGGAAGGACTTTAGAAAGAAACTCTAATTGCAGCAGATTGCAATATAGATGAGGTAAATCTGGATCTGGAAAGAAAGCTTTCAACTGCTACAATTGTGGCAAGAGGGGCCACTTTCAACAAGATTGCCGAGCACCGAAGAAAGCTACCAGCGCACAGGAATCTGCCAACATGACCGAAGAAGCAGGCGATGTTATGATTCTAAGGGTCAACAGTCTGATTGAATCATGGATCTTGGATTCAGGGGCATCTTTCCACTCCACCCCATGTAGAGAAATCATGGAAAACTACGTCAGTGGTGTTTTCGGGAAGGTTCATCTAGCCGATAATGAGACCTTGACAATCGTGGGAAAGGGAGACATCCGAATAAAGTTGTCGAACCGGACTACATAGAAGCTGTAAGGTGTGAGACATATTTCTGGCCTCAAAAGGAATTTGATCTCAGTGGGATAGCTGGATGGAGAAGGTTATTGTACGACCTTTTCAGGCTATGAATGAAAGATTACCAAAGGAGCACTCGTCATTGCTCGTGGTGAGAAGACTGGTACTCTCTATGTAACCTCGAACTTGCAGAGTATCATTACAAGCGCAGATGCTGATGGGAAATCAAACCTATGGCACCAAAGGCTTGGTCATATGAGCGAGAAAGGGATGAAGACACTAATGTCAAACGGGAAGCTGCCAGATCTGAAGAGCGTAGATGTTGCTCTATGCGAGGATTGTATCTTCGACAAACAGAAGAAGATCAGTTTTGCAAAGATTGGCAAGGCGCCCAAAGCAGAAAAGTTAGAGTTGGTTCATACCGATGTATGGGGACCATCTCCGGTTCAATCTCTAGCAAGCTCGCTGTATTATGTCACCTTCATTGATGATTCTACAAGAAATGTATGGGTGTATTTTCTGAAGAAAAAATCAGAAGTCTTTGATATCTTCAGAAAATGAAAAGCCATGGTGGAAAATGAAACAGGTTTGAAAGCGCAACTGAGGTATGATAATGGTGAAGAGTACACAAATCGCAGATTCGGAGAATTCTGCGCGAATAACAACATCAAAGATGGAGAAAATGATTCTTATGACATCGCAACAGAATGGCATAGTAGTGCGCATGAACAGAACTTTGAATGAACGAGCCAGAAGCATGAGGATACACGCCGACTTACCCAAGATATTTGGGGTTGAGGCCATCAACACCGCTGCCTACTTGATCAATCGTGGGCCATCAGTACCTTTGGATGGTGGAGTACCAGAGGAATTTTGGAGCAGAAAAAAGGTAAACATTTCACACTTGAAAGTATTTTGTTGTATTTCTTATGTGCATCTTGATTCTGCTGAAAGAAGCAAATTAGATCCAAAATTTAATAAAGTTATTTTTATTGGATATGGTGGTGATGAGTTCGGCTACCGATTTTGGGATTATGAAAATCGGAAGATCATCAGAAGTCGAGATGTCCAATGAGAATGTGATGTACAAAGACAGATCAACTGCAGAATCAAGTAGCTCCAGTACACATGCTGAAACGAAGGAATTCGTAGAGTTCGAGGAGATTTTTGGAAATGATGTCCAGATTAGTCCTAAAGCAGTTCAAGAAGAACCAAGTATGCCAGAAGTGAGATGCTCCTCCAAATTCCTAAACCAATTCAGCATTATTCGCCTTCTTTGCACTACTTGTTACTGACTGACAGTGGAGAACCAGAGTATTATGATGAAGCAATACAAGTGGAGGATTCAGTCAAGTGGGAGCCTGCCATGAAAAATGAGATGAATTCGCTCATGTCAAATCAGACGTGGGAATTAGCTGAACTACCACCAGGTAAGAAAGCTCTCCATAACAAATGGGTTTTTAGGATCAAAGAAGAGCACGATGGAAGCAAGCGCTACAAAGCAAGATTGGTAGTCAAAGGCTTTCAGCAAAAAGGTGTTGATTATAACGAAATTTTCTCTCCAGTCGTGAAGCTGACTATAATCAGACTGACATTTAAATTGAAGCTGCAGAGAATTTACATCTTAAACAGTTGGATGTAAAGACAACTTTCCTTCATGGTGATTTGGAGAAGGAGATTTATATGAAGCAACCAGAAGGCTTCATACAAGCAGGCAAGAAGAACCTCGTATGCAGTCTGAAGAAGAGCTTGTATGGCTTAAAACAAGCTTCCAGACAGTGGTACATGAAGTTCGTTAGCTTCATGAGTAGCAGTGGTTTCATAAGATGCCAAGCAGATTATTGTTGCTACATCAAGAAGTTCGACAACAACTTCATTATTCTATTATTGTACGTAGATGATATGCCCGTTGCAGGTCTTGACATGCAAGAGATTATCAATCTGAAGCCGGAATTGTCGAACCAATTTGCAATGAAAGATCTAGGCACTGCGAAGCAGAATTTTGGAATGAGATTCAAGAGAGAGACGAAGTCGAGGACTTTGATGTTATCGCAGGCTGAGTACATTAACAGAGTACTCTCCAGGTTCAACATGCAGAATGCTAAGCCAGTGAGCACTCCTTTGGGTGTTCATTTCAAACTTCTCAAGGAACAGTCACCGAAGACAGAAGAACAGCGTGCACACATGGAGAAGGTTCCGTACACCTCAGCAATTGGAAGTCTCATATATGCCATGGTCTGGACCAGACCATATATTGCTCAAGCAGTGGGAGCTGTTAGCAGGTACATGAATAATTTAGGCAAGGTACACTGGAAAGCAGTTAAATGGGTCCTTAGATTTCTGCGAGGTACCACAGATACAGTACTTTGTTTCAAAGATAGAGATACGACACTTTTAGGCTATGTGGATGCTGATTTAGCCGGAAATGCTGATAACAGAAGGAGCACTACAGAGTATGTCTACAAGAGTGAGTTGAGTTGAGTTTCTCAGCTGCAGAAGATAGTTTCTCTCTTTACAACTGAAGCAGAATATGTCGTTGTTACAAAAGCCAACAAGAAAATGGTTTGGCTGTAAAGTTTATGGGAAGAACTGGGTCAGAAACAAGAAGATAATGTATTGTATTGCAACAGTCAGAGTGTTATCCATCTGGCAAAGAATCCGTCTTTTCATTTCAGAACAAAGCACATACAAGTACGATATCATTTTATCCGGTCTCTTTTGGAAGATGGGATTTTGAAATTAGAAAAGATCGGTGGAAGTCAAAATCCGGTGGACATGCTAATAAGGACGGTGACTATTGACAAACTGAAGCTATGCTCATCTTCAGTTGGCCTGCACGAATGATGAGACCGAAAAGAGCTGCTGCATTGATCGAGGTGTGAAGACTAATTGAAATCAGTCTTCAAGTGGGAGATTATCAAGGAAAGGAGTTGGTGGGGGTAAACTTTTGTAGGCCACCAAACCCTTCCACCAAACTTTCCCAACAACTCTCTCACCTACTCCAATATCAACCTATTATAAATAGCCTCCAAACACTACCGTTTCTCTAATCCTCAAATCCCACTCTCCTTATTGACTCCAAATTTGTGAAGAAAAAAAAGAGAATTTGAGATAAATTGGGTTGGGTTTTTTTGAGTGTGTAAACACTTTGTAGAGAGATAATTTTTTATGGGGAAAAATTCTTGGGGTTTTGGGTTGTGAGATTTTTTGAGTGTTTTGTGAGGAAAAACACTTTGTACAATTTTCTCCCCTAAAGTAAATATCTGTAGCAGCTCCGGAGACGTAGGCACCAATTTGCGAACTCCTTATCATTTTTTGTGTGTGTTATTTCCGCTTATATTTTGCATTCTCACTAATCTGGTTAAAGGAAAAATTCGTCTAAGAGATATTTTTTCCCAACATATCCCTAGTCTTTTGGATTGATCTTGACCACATATATCATTATTCTTCATTCTGCTCTATTTAGGGTCATCTCATCTTTCTACTCAACACCCATCATATCCTTCTAATGCCTCGATCCAAATCCTCTTAGGTCTGCCCATAATCCATTGGCTCTATTAACTACAACTCTATGGATTTTCCTAATTGGCTCTGTTATTGTTCTCCACTGCACTTAATCAAATGATCTCAATCATTTTCCCCTTATCTTATTTCCACTAAGAGCTATCGCTGATTTCTTATAGATGGAGTTACCCTTAATTTTTATTTTGTGAGAATACCATTCATTGGTGGACCCTTCTTTTCTCTTTTTCTTCTCTTCTCTTGCTCCTCTCCAGTTTGTACTTGATTCTCCTTTTTCTGAAAATTTATAGAAAACTACCGGGAACTATGAATTATTTTGTGTGTGCTATGATGAACTTGCTTTACTATGGTAACTCCCATGAATTATCCTATATTTGAGTATGTCCATTTTGTCCCTTCGCTTATTAACCGTAAACCTGACATGACATCTTGAAGATATTTTGATGAAGGTGAGGATAATTTTAGTGCCTCACCACTAATGAGATAGCCCCTTCACATGAGGTAGTTTTCTAAAGTCTAGTGAAAAGTGGCGAGCCCCACATAATCAACTAATTTATAATAAAAAATTTGAAAAATTTTGCCTTATATAGTGCAGGTGCCTAAAAAGACCAAAGGATTACGATATAGTAACAGTCAGCTCATGTACTGTCCAGCCCCCAGTTCACGGGTGGGTGTTCTTCACGACCACACCCATACATGGACTGATGGCTGGGCAATACATGAAAATGTTCCTTGTCGTGATATAATAAAAGAGATTGGGTTAAAAAAGGGTAGAGATAGAAGATGCTGCGAAACAATACTGATCTTGGTTTTATTCCCTGCATTCTAAAGATATGAGTCCTATAGGCCGATTATTAGAAGAATTAAAATAAGCAATACAGAACATCAATAAAAGGTAATGGCACCATAATACTGGTCTAATGTACTCTTGAAACATGATTAATTATTTGGATTAAATAGATTATCAGAAGAATTGGAAACCAATCAGAAGATTTAGTGAAGATTCACCTTCTAGCAAAAGAATTTGTTATGCAGAATCAGAAGACTGCAATAACTCAGAACTAAAATTTTATCGTAGAGTGCAGAAGTTGATGATTGGCTTGCATTGCAAACCGAACTCAGTATGCTATAGTAGCACTTGAATTCTGTAATTTATTATTCTAGCTATTGATGAATACATGCAGTAAGCATTCATAAGAGATGAGCCTTGGTTTTAACTTTAGTGATTCTAACATAGTTCTAGAGGTTACCTGATCGATACACCTTTTTTAAAACTTGTAACAGACATTTTCTTGGATTTTGCTACAGGGCGCCTCTTTTTGTTGTTCAAACTAATGATTGGGATTGTTCGTGTTCTGTTCTCTGGGATCCAATACATGCTGACTGTGCAGTTCCTCAGGTGAATTTTCACAATTCATTAATTTGTATGTCTTTTCAATGGGAATGAAATGAATTCAGTTTTTTTGGAAGTTGCTTTTGATTTGTGCCCATTCAGTTGTTCTTCCATTTCATTCATTAGACCAATCATTGTGAAGTCCTACTTTCATAGATAGTTATTTAAGTTGATTGCACTATGGTTGACTACCCAATTTGAGTATTATTGCGTTGTTCTGCATGCCCTAACCTTTGAGTCATAGTCAGTGGTAAAAGATAAGGTATATGGAATATTCTCATTTTTTAAGGGAAGTATGGAATATTATCGTGTTATTGTGTTTTGCTGCAATTCCTAGTTCAATAGCGTGGACATCTCTCATGATAAGTGTCCATGTTGGATTTGTTTATCTTGTAATTCAATCATGATGTATACATGTTGGACTTTGACATTTTATGGAAACTTCTTGGACATGGGCCTACTATTTTTACACATGACCAATATTTCTTAGAAATGTTCTAAATTTTTAATGTATGGTATTACACACTTATTAGCACTTCTAAGCCACTTATAGGACACCATATTCAAATTTCAATTACTTGTTAATAGTTATTACTCACTGACATGTGTTTTCTTGCTTTTCTTGGAGTTTGTGGAAGAGAAATATTCAACATATGATTTTTTAACCTATTATAAAGTTAATTTGTTACCGTTTATTGAAAGATATACATTAAGATATTCCGTTAGACTATTATAGTTTTCTTTCTTATCAAAGTCATAGAAAATAGGGCAAAAATCAATAAAACCTATCGTTTTCAAAATAATCAACAAACCCCTTGATATGGCTAAAAATGGGATTAAATCGAGACTGTTCAAACTGGGCACGAATCTTAAAGCTCTCAAGGGTAAAACGGTAATTTCCACCACAAACGGGTCCGAAATGGAAACTAGGTCTTTCTTCAAAGCCCAGTAACCCAAAAACGGATCTATCCTATTGGGCGTGGGTGGCAATTCGTTTCAAACCAGCCCAGATATTTAAGGAGTAATTCAAATTCGTGATTATCTTTAAGAGGCGGTTTAAACCGTCTCTTTTATCATGAAACGAGTTTAAACTCTACATCTTATCCAAAAATACCGGGACATTGAGATAAATGATTATCTTTAAACTGTCTCTTAAGGCGACTATAAATACCCCTCTCCCCCATCATAACAAGGTAATCAATATTTTTCCACATAAATACTCTTTCATAATCTTCTTGATTACTGATTTGAGCGTCGGAGGGTTTGTCGCCGGGATCCATCCCGGTGTATCGAACTTTTTGCAGGTCAACGGCAGCGACAAGAAACCAATCAAACGCCGGTAAAAGTCAACAAGTTTGCCTTATTTGTTTCCAAAAGAATTCACAAATTTATCTGTTTGCTCCTACACCAAAATCAGCAGCAACAGATTGGCGCTGTCTGTGGGAAACAAAAAAGCAATCCAACCTTACTGCATCGGTAAAGTTGTTTCCTAAGCTATGCCACCGAAGAAGGGGAAAGCAACGGTCTCCAGCCACAGAGCCACTCCCGTTCCTTCTCCACTCCACGATGTCCTTCCTCAACCTGTCCAGCAAGCTCAGCAACCGCAGCCTGGACAACCTCTCCCTCAACCTGTCCAGCAACCGCAGCCTGGACAGCCTCTTCCTCAACAACCTCCCCCCCAGCAGGCCCCCAAGGGCCTCAAAGGGCTGCCTCGGGGGGCTCCCGTCGAAGTCGTCAAAGGCAACTTCCTCTTCACGACCATGTCGCAGTCCATAACCTCTCATCCGACTCCATGGCCTTTCACAGCTCTCTAATGCCAAAGGATCTCCGACACGTTATTGTCAATCGGCAACAGGGGATAGACCTTCGGACCCGCTTGAATAGGAGGTGGACCCATGACAGAATCCCTCACCATGAACCTCAAAGGGGTCCTACCATTCGGTCCCATAAAGCCCGATCCCTCCGTAGGCCAGACCGTAGAAGATCGAACTCTCCCAGGAGGCGGAAGGAATCTCCCCCGCACCGTCAGAGGAGCCGCACCTCGACCGGTCGATCCACCCCAAGGGACCACCGAGATCGGGAGGCACCTGTCACGAAGGCAGAGTTTCAGAATTTTTAAGAAGCTGTTCTGCGGCCCTTAATGTTCCTAACTGCGATCAACGGGCGCCTAGTCCTCAACCTGCCCCAAGCCATCGCCATCACACTCCCAATCCCCTTCCACATGAGGATGAGTCCCGAGGATCAGCAAGATTTGACTGGAGGGAGGACTCGGTCTATTGCCGTCTCCACGAGATGGAGAGGTGCCTTGGCAGACTTGACAGAGAAGAGGAACAGTGGGCGAGGAATTTTTGCCCAAACAGGCCTCCGTTCTCCCGAACCATCCTGGAAGCCCCGGTCCCAAAAAACTTCAAACCCCCTCACTTTGAGTCATATAATGGGGAGTCGGATCCCGCTGACCACATCGAGAGTTTCAAAACTCTCATGATGATCCACCAGGCTTCGGATGCACTTCTTTGCAAAACCTTCCTGGCCACGCTAAAGGAACCTGCGAGAGAATGGTATTCCCGACTCGCTCCTGCCTCCATCTTTTCCTTCGATCAGTTCGTAGGATTCTTCCTTACCTATTTTGTGAGTAGCCATCGCGCCGAAAAGATAAGCACATCTTTGCTGGCACTCAATCAAAGGAAGGGCGAGCGGTTAAGGGACTATGTCAAGCGCTTCACCACCGAGGCTCGGTCAATTGTCTCCCTAGACCAGTCAGTAGCCTTTGTTGCCTTCCGACACAACATCAACTATGCTGACTGGAAGGCATATCTCGCTAAAAAGCTGCCTCGAGACTTCTCGGAACTCCTACTAAGGAGTGAAAAGTATATTAGGGCGGAGGAGGCCCTCCTCCCACTTGATCAGAAAGAGCCCCTGTCTGGGAACAAATGGAAGGGCACTGAAGAAGAAGGGGCTAAGAAGCTCCAGAAAGATAATGGTGGTCAGCGCCGCCCTCCTCTCCATTTTGAGAAGTTTATCCCACTTAATGCTAGTGTTTCAGCTATCCTAATGGAGGTCGGAAAAGGACTGCTCCCACCACCTCCGAAGATGAATACGCCAGGTAAGAAAAGGAACAGGGACAAATAGTGTCGCTTCCATAGGGATCATGATCACGACACAGATGACTGTCAGGCCCTCAAAGACAAGTTTGAAGCCCTCATTCAGAGGGGGCAACTCTCTAGGTTCGTGAGGAAGGACAGGGTAGATCCTCCTCCCCGAGGAGCTAACAAGCGAACTGAGCGACCTGTTGAGACCCCAGATTCCAAAGCTGAAGCTGTCCTACACCTCGTTCATGAAGGCCCAGTGGGAGGAGATTTGAACTCCTGAAAAGCCTTCGTCCGAGAGGTGAACTCAGTGCGGAATCATCTTCCCCCGAAGGGCCTTGGAGTTCCTGTTACCTTTTCAAACAAGGATTTGGAAGGCGTCTGAACGCCTCATTGTGATGCTCTTGTGATAAACCTCCATATGGCCAACTTCGAAGTACGCCGAGTCCTGGTCGACAACAGCAGTTCGGTTAACATCCTTTTTCTAGAAGCCTTCCAGGGTCTCGTTGTCCAGGGATCGACTCAAGCCTGTCGGCTACACTCTCCACGGGTTCTCCGGGGTGCCAGTGACGATCGAGGGAGTTATAACTCTCGACTTAACCGCTGGCAAAATCCCAACCACCTGAACCGAACCGATGGATTTCATGGTGGTAGACATGAAGGCCACTTACAATGTCATTCTGACCCGATCCGGCCTAGCTGCTCTTTAGGCCGTACCCTCAGCCTACTATATGAAGATGAAATTCTCCACCACAGCAGGGGTGGGAGAAGTCAGAGGAAGCCAGGAGACGGCTCGCAAATGTTACATGACTTCGGTAGGAGGGCCGGCCCCTCTCCCTTGAAGCCCGCAAGCTCCCTTAAGGGAATAGCCAAGCTATCTCAGAGCCGGCCGATGAGTTGGAAGAAATAGCCTTCTCAGAAGGAGATCCGACTAGGACATTCCAAACTAGTAAGGTCCTTCTCCCCCCTGTCAAAACCGACATTATCCAATGTATAAGGGGAAATTGCGACCTATTCGCTTGGACCGCGACCGACATGCCTGGAATTTCCGAAGAACTTCTCATGCATCACCTTAGTGTTGCTCTCGGGGCCAAATCTGCCCAGCAAAAGCGACGCAAGTTCGCGCCAGAATGCCAACAGGCAATCAAAGAAGAAGTAGAGAAACTTTTGAATGCTCGGTTCATACAGGAGGTCAACTATTCCGAATGGCTGTCCAACGTTGTGAAGGTAAAAAAGGCCGACGGGAGTTGGAGAATTTGCATTGATTTCACGGATCTGAACAAAGCTTGTTCAAAAGATTTGTTCCCGCTCCCAAGCATTATGCCCTGATTGATGCAACCTCCGGCCACGATCTTGAGTTTCATGGACCCCTTCTCCGGGTACAACTAGATCAGGATGTTCCCTCCCGATATTCCGAAGACTTTGTTCGTAACCGACCAAGGCCTATACTGCTACCGGGTCATACCCTTCGGGCTAAAGAACACCGGTGTAACTTATTAGCACCTTGCCAACAAGGTCTTCAGAGAACAGATCGGCCGGAACATGGAAGTCTATGTGGACGACATGTTGGTAAAAAGCATCAGCAAATTGAACCATATGTCCGACCTTCAGGAGGCCTTCGATGTTTTGCGAAGACACAACATGAGACTAAACCCGAACAAGTGTGCCTTCGGTGTCTCATCCGGCAAATTTCTTGGGTTTATGGTTAGCCAAAGAGGCATAGAAGCCAACCCGAAAAAAATTTAGGCCATACTGAACATGGCTCCCCCTTCCAGTGTCAAAGACGTACAAAGACTCACCGGACGCCTAGCGGCTATAGGGCATTTTCTCTCCAAGTCAGGAGAAAAATGTCTCCAGTTCTTCAAAGCCCTTAGAAGGGCGAAAGGCTTTGAGTGGGAGCAACAGCAGCAGGAGTCCTTCGATCAACTCAAAACCTATCTGGTCAACCCCCCACTCTTGAGCAAGCCAAAGCCCGGGGAAGTCCTCTACTTATACCTCGCCACCTCAGAACATACTCTCAGTGCCGTTCTGGTAAGAGAAGAAGATAAGACGCAAAAGTCAATCTACTATGTGAGTAAGGTCCCCAGGGACGCCAAACTCTGTTACCCAAAAGTAGAAAAGATGGCCTATGCGTTAGTCATGGCAGCCTGAAAGCTCCGTCCCTACTTCCAGTCTCACTCAGTGGTCGTTCTTACCGACCAGCCACTCAAGCAAGTTCTCCACAAGTCCGAAATTTCGGGGCGCCTTATGAAGTGTTCTATAGAGCTGAGCCAACATGATATCAACTATCAGCCCAGAACCGCTATCAAGACACAAGACCTGGCACAATTTATAGTAGAGAGCACTATTCCTGACCCCAGCAAGGCAATAGAGGAACCCCCATTCTGGATCGTGTATGTTGATGGGTTCTCATGCGCTGACGGGAGTGGGGCTAGGGTCATCCTTACTGGCTCCGATGACTTCGTTCTTCAGTACTCACTCCGCATTAATTTTCGAGCTTCAAACAACAAGGCTGAATATGAGGCTCTCATAGCCGATCTATGTATGGCATTCAAGGCCGGGGCCCAGGGCGTCAAAATATTCAGTGACTCACAACTGGTAGTGAACAAGGTATAGGGGAGTATGAGGCAAGAGATGATCGCATGGTCAAATATTTGGCCAAGGTCAAAGAACTGCTGGCCACTTTCAAAGATGCACAACTCCAGAGAATCCTCCGAGAGGAAAATGGACAGGCAGTTGCCCTCTCAAAGCTGGCCTCCTCTTCCCTTCAGGGGCTAGAACAAACCGTCTTGATAAAAGTCCTCTTGAAACCTAGCATCGAGGAAGAAGGCCCTGAGCTGATGGAGACGCTGCCCCTAGTACTCGGGGAGAATTGGATGAGGCCTTTGCTCGAGTTTCTCAAAGATGGAATCCTCCCTCCAGACACTAAAAAGGCTAGAAGAATTAGAACCAGAGCCGAGCGATACATGCTCATCGAGGGGGTCATGTACAAGCGCTCTTACACTCAAGTGGACGGCAGATCCTACTTGAGATGTCTCTCCTTTAAGGAGGCCCAGTACGCTCTAAAAGAGGCCCATGAAGGGATGTGCGGTGCTCATTTGGGAGCAAGGTCCTTCGTCCGCAAAATCTTAAATTATGGATATTTCTGGCCTACACTCCTTAGCGACGCCGAACAACACGTTGCCAATGCGCTCCCTGCCAAAAGTGCTCAACAATTCGGCGCTTACCACAAGCCCGGCTGTCCTCCTTTTCTAGTCCGACCCCTTTCGCAATGTGAGGGATGGACTTGCTCGGGCCATTTCCTCTAGTGCCGGGCCAGCTGAAGTTCCTTGTCATTACAATCGACTACTTCTCCAAATGGATCAAAGTCGAGCCTCTTGTGACAATCATTGAGAATAGAGTCCAGCGGTTCTTTTGGAAGAACATCATCTGTAGATTCGGTGTACCTCGAATCTTAGTAACGGATAATGGGACCCAATTTACGGGGGCAGCCTTCAGCAATTTCTGTACCGACCTCGGTATCCAGCAACGATTCTCCTCAATATTCCACCTGCAATCCAACAGTCAAGCAGAGAACGCCAATCGGCAAATTCTCTCTGGCCTAAAGAAGAGACTGGACAAGTCTGCCAAGGGATTATGAGTTGAGCAACTCCCCAATGTGCTCTGGAGCTACCACATTACTAAGAGGACCGGACAGGAGAATCTCTCTTCAACCTTACTTACGGCTCCGAAGTCATCATCCTACTGGAAGTTGGTCTACCTTCTCCCCGCCTGATTACCTTCAATGAAGAGAAAAATTCGAACCAGCTTCGGGGCAACTTGGACCTCATCGATGAGATTCGAGAAAGATCCTCCATCTGTCAGGAAATTTATCTACGTAGGATTGAGCAGTCCTACAACAAGAGAGTCCGTCCCACTAATCTCAAAGAAGGAGATTTGGTTCTTAAAAAAGTATCAATTTCTTTTTCGGGCAAGAAAGGAAAACTATCACCTAATTGGGAAGGGTCGTATAGGATCTCCAAAGTTGTTCACCCTGGCGCTTATCAACTTGAAAACCCGGGGGGGCAAGAGAGTACCAAGAACATGTAATGCGGAACACTTATTTAAATACCAAGAGGGTGTTTAAACACCGCTCCAAACAACTTCTAATCCTATAGCATTTCTAAGTTTGTTTTTCTTCTATTTAGTTGATTTTTTTGATAGTAATAATGGCTTGCAAATCAGAAGCAGTCACTTAGTCATTTTTAATAAAAGTAGTTTACTTAGAAAATCTGTTATCTAAATGTTCTGGTTGTCTTGCCCCGAAGCGTACACTCTAAGTATAAAAACTCTCTTAATGACAAGTTTGGAGTCCAACACTTGATTCGATGTCACTTTAACTATTTGCGAACAAGCAAGTGCGAAGTAGCTCGCCATTGGAAATTGCTTCCGCAACTGTTGAAATTCTCTTAACGATAAGTTCGGAGTCCAACACTTGGTTTAAAGCCACTTTAGTTACTTGCGAACAAGCAAATACGAAGTAGCTCGCCATTCGGAATTGCTCCCGCAACTGTTGAAACTCTCTTAACTAGGGCTGTAAATCGGACCGGACGAGTTCGGACAGCCATATGTTTAAGCTTGGACCGAAATTCTACTCGGACGAGCTTATGCTCGGCTCGGTCTAGGTCGGACAAAATTTTTGTAGTCCGGACTCGGTTCGGTAAAGCATCGGACCGCAATAATATTCGGACAAAGTTATGTCCGACTCGATCTCGGTAAAGAATCGGACCGAATAATTTGTTCAGGATCGGTTCGTATAATAGTTCAGACGGTCCACGGTTGGACCATTTCTCGAGCCAGACTCATACGGACGACGGACCGTCCTGTTCATTTTACACCCCTACTCTTAACGACAAGTTTGGAGTTCAACATTTGGTTCGATGCCACTTTAGCTACTTGCGAACAAGCAAGTACGAAGTAGTTCGCCATTCGAAATTGCTTCCGCAACTGTTGAAACTCTCTTAACGACAAGTTCGGAGTCCAATACTTGGTTCGATGCCACTTTAGCTACTTGCGAACAACCAAGTGCGAAGCAGCTCGCCATTCGAAATTGCTCTCGCAACTGTTGGAACTCTCTTAAACACAAGTGTTAGCAAACACTTAGAGAAAATACGAACTCTTAAGCCGAAAAAAAATGCTGCTTGTTCCACAAGAAAGGAATAATTACAAGTGTTATTAGGCGAAAGGGACTCGTTACATGATCGAAAGATGCAATCAACTAAAATATTGCTCGAATACTATACATTTTATTCCGCCAATGACGGAGATACAAGTCCTATTCAAGACTAAAGACTGCTACAAAACTACAAAATCTCACCCTAACTCCTCCTAGGAAGCGGTACACTTCTGTTAAGAGATACATGGGGGTGATGAGCGCTGTGCCGCTCCCTCATGGCCTCCGAAGAGATCTCCAAGCCCGCGAGCCGAGTGGTACCATCAGGACCCAGACCTACCTGTCGCACCAACAGATGCTCCGCTCGACGAGCCGGCCACTCCGGTTTGAGCATCCCCAGGATTTCGCAAAATAGGAGGCGAACGAAGCGCTAACTCGTGGAACGAAATTCCTTGGGCGTACTCATCTCGAGGACAGGAAGTGCTTCTAATGTTGCTTCCCTCAGAAAACCATTTCAGACGAAGATTCTCCGCCTTTAACTCAACGATCCGCTCTTTGAGAGTTATCCGTCACTCTAATCTTCAAACGAGGCACGCGACTCATACTAACCTCCCGCGAGACATCGAAGATAGTCCTCCGAAGATGAGCCGTCTCTAGACTCTTCTCGAGCACCACGTTCTTTAGTTCGTCCCTTTCGGATCTCGCTTCGAATACAGAGTGGCGAAGGAATTTGAGTCTCAAGCCTTGGCTGACAGCCATCGAAGGGTAGGTCTCCTCACCTTCAGGGAGCACTTCGCAAATTCTCTCATCAGGATGCCTCATCTCGATATTTCGGCGAGCCAATGTCAGCCTCAAATGACCTAACTTGGTAACACCTGACTTAGAGCGGAGATGTGATACCTCGCTATCCTGAGGAAGTCAACCAAAGAGAAAAACGTAAATCACACTAAGTCTAAAAGAGCTACAAGATAGTTATATTGCTAAATAGAGCTACTACATATTAGTTCTAGGGTGAGGCAGCCCCACAAGAAGTTCAAAGTCTTACACACTTGTTCTCAAAAAGGAATATTTCATTAACTCCCACAAAAGTACAAGAGCGGTGGCCAGTTTGCTATTAGGCATCATTACAAAATACCTAGACTAAAAGGGAAATAAAAATACAATTGAGTTTAGGGGCGACCTCTTTCGGATGATCTGCGGCCACAGAAGCCCCGACCTCTTGAGCTTCGGAGGCAATCACTAGGGGCAAAGAGTCCGGAGCTGCATCTTCCCCCGTCTCACCTCCTTCGACCTCTTCCTCCGGACCCTCTTCTTCGTCTTCTTCGTCTCCTTCCAAGAGGCCGTCGAACCCGGGGATAGGATTGGGAAACAGACGCCACCCGGTGTAGTCGACGTGGGGGTGCTTCTCCGAGACCTCATCTATGGCTCGAGCGTAAGCCTTCGCCATGTTCACATATAGATTTCCCTTGGCCTTCTCCATCGCCTGCTCCTCGACCTCCTTCGCCGCATCCATCTTCGCAGCTGCAACTGGCTCCTTCTCTTTTGCCGCGAGCTCTTGCTCCTTCAGAAACCAAGCGTTGTCTGCCTCCAGCCTGGCAACAACGGCCTCGAGGTGCTCCACCCTCGAGGTCTTCATCTCGGTCTGAATCCTCGGCTGCTCGAGGTCTTTGGCGATCCTTGCTTTATCAGCCTGAGCTTTCTCGTACTCGAGCTTCAGCTCCTTCTCCTGCTCGGTCATCTTCTCCATCAGATGCCCGAAGTGGCAAGTGATCTGCAAGAAAAGCCGAACCCGGTAATTCTAGCTAGAAGAACACACACTTAGCAATAATGAAAAGACTGAGGAATGAAAGAAGACTCACCGACATGGCCGCTCGAGCTATTTCGAGCGCATCATTGCCAACAGTCCCCGCCTTCATAGCGGCCTTGTTTTTCGGCGTGGCGAGGTGCCGAACCGTCTGCATGCAAGAAGACGAGTTACCGAGGAACCCGTCGAGCTTCCTGACTTGCTAGTCAGGGGACAAAAACCTTCATATGTTCCTCGGTTAGGAACTCCTCGACTTCGGCTGTTAGGGGCAAGACTTCCAAGGCCAAGGCCGCCGATATGGGGAAGGCCTCCGCATCAACGGAGGCTGACGGAGTCGCCGAAGCCGCCGGTTGCGAGACCACCACAACCTCCTTTGAGGAATGCTCCGCGGCGGCAGCGACTGTCCTCACCTTCGGCGAAGAAGAAATCTTCATCGCCAACCTCTTCCTCTTCTTAGTGGCGGGGGCCTTGCTACTCAGAACCCCGCGCTCCGCAAGCATCTCGTCGAAGTCCATCGAATCTGTAAAAATGCAAATGTGTCGAGGATAAGAGCAAATAAAGGTTCAATGAAGTCAAAAAAAATGCTGAATTCAAAGAATAAAGGCATACTGGGGTTTATAAGGCTGAGACCCCCCCCCCGGAAGAGCACCTCCTCCGTCAACTCCTTCCAATCAAACTCCGGTCGATCAAGAAGCATTTGTACCATCTCCGTTTCCTCGGGGCTAAGAACAGGGTTCGCCTTCGCCCACTTCGGAACCTCCTCGACCCAAGTGGTCGGAATGTTCCAGGGCTCTGGGCTTCGGATCAAAAAGAACTTGTCTCTCCAGTTCTTTATCGAATCCGGACAGCTGATGAGTTTTGTCCCATGCCTTGGAGAGAGGTAAAACCTGAAATCCGTCTTGTGCTGCTGATGTATCCGGTACACCGTACGCAATACACTCAACCGCGGCTCGAAGTGGGTTGCTTGACAGTGGAGAATGAATCCGTTGATTAGCCTCCACACATTCGGCATATATTTGACTGGGCTGACTCGGTACCTTCGTAACACCTCGACAACAAAAGGGTGAAGAGATAGTCGTATTCCAGCTAAGAAAGCATCCACAGGCCAAAAGCACATGTCCACTGGCATCAGCGAATTGGCCCTCACCCCAGGTCTGGGTAGCATCAGCTCAAATTCGCTCGGGATCAGAAAACACTCCCGAATCGATTTCAAGTCCATTTAAGAATGGAGATGGTGTCGTCGGCCTCTGAGGTTTCCCGAGCAGCGTTCTCCTCGAATTCCTGGCCCCGACCGTACATGATACGTTCAGCGAGGTCATCCGGAAGCTCCCGAACTCGATGAAGCCCCGTCAGAGGTCCGAGTAGTCTTCCGAACTCACCCATTCTCCAGCGAGGTCATCCGGAAGCTCCCGAACTTGATGAAGCCCCGTCAGAGGTCCGAGTAGTCTTCCGAACTCACCCATTCTCCGCTTTTTCTCTACTATTGTCTCCACAACTGCCGAAGAGGCCCTTACTTTGGCCTTGCCCTTGTCGACAGTAGGAGCTTGACTGGAGGTCGGCTCAATGATGACGATGGGGGAGGTCTCTTGCCTCGAAGCAACGCTAGACCTTCTCTAAAAGTAAAGTTAGCTGAGAATTACCTTGAGTTGACAGCAACGGTCAGAAAAGATCACCGGAAATAGGAAATCTTCTCCGGAAGCTCTCGCTAGACAGTGAAAATTGCCTGAGTAAAAACTTAGAGATTGAGCAAATGAAAGGGGGGGGGGGGTGAAGTTTTATAGAGAAAGGGGTTGTTAGCACATTCACCAAGGTTAAGAGGCCCCCAAGAAACGCAAAGGCCTGGCCCATTTAGAGCAAAACGACAAAAAGCCTGGGAAACCCAAAAGACTCTTGACTTGTCAACGGTCAACAATCAACATCTCCACGTGCCGACTCCACGAAGCCCCTCAAGACTTCGGCAGCTCATTCTGAGCGTTTTTGTCACCGACGTCGAAATTGGAGAAATGCATTAACTGGTCTGCGGTCAACGGTCAACATCTCCACGTGTCGACTCCTCGAAGTCCCTCAAGACTTCGGTAGCTCATTCCGAGCTTCTTCTCACCGACACCGAAATTGGAGAAATGCATTGACTGGTCAACGATCAACGGTCAGCGGTCAACATCTCCACGTGCCGACTCCTCGAAGTCCCTCAAGACTTCGGCAGCTCATTCCGAGCATTCTTGTCACCGACGTCGAAATTGGAGAAATTCGTTGACTGGTCAACTGTCAACATCTCCACATGTCGACTCCTCGAAGTTCCTCAAGACTTCGGCAGCTCATTCCGAGCATTCTTGTCACCAACGTCGAAATTGGAGAAATGCGTTGACTGGTCAATGGTCGACATCTCCATGTGTCGACTCCTCGAAGTCCCTCAAGACTTCGGCAGCTCATTCTGAGCGTTCTTGTCACCGACGTCGAAATTGGAGAAATGCGTTGACTGGTCAACGGTCGACATCTCCATGTGTCGACTCCTCGAAGTCCCTCAAGACTTCGGCAGCTCATTCCGAGCGTTCTTGTCACCGACGTCGAAATTGGAGAAATGCGTTGACTGGTCAACGGTCGACATCTCCATGTGTCGACTCCTCGAAACAAGACTTCGGCAGCTCATTCCGAGCGTTCTTGTCACCGACGTCGAAAGTGGAGAAATGACGTTGACTGGTCAACGGTCAATGGTCAACTATTCCACGTGTCGACTCCTCGAAGTCCCTCTAGACTTCGGCAGCCCCCGCCAAAGCCTTCTTGACGTCGATGACAACCCCGCCACGTGTCAGCCTGTCAAAGTGTCGCTGGGGGTCGGTGCCAGATGTCGAACGCTCTTGCCACCAACCCCCATTTGGGCGAAAAGCCGTTGACCAGTCAAAACGCATATAGCCGCCTAATCGTTCAGAAAAGCGTGTCGGGGCATGATCAGTGCTCCAGATCGTGCCACGTCGATAATTAATTGATTAATTCTTTTATTTTAATTATTAAATCGAATTAATTATTTAAAAATTGCGAAAAATAATAAAAAATCAAAAAATTGATTAAAAATTCAAAAAAATAATTATAAATTCGGAAAAATATTTTTGAACTCTTGGAAAAATAATTATTAATTAGAATGATTAATTGATACTTTTTGAAAATAGATTGTTACTTTGCAAAATTGAATAAATGATTCGAAAAATAATTTAAAAATTAGAAAAAGTCAATGGAAAATCTAGAAGATCCCACCAACACGTTTGAATACAAGCCAGGCTCAATTGAACGCTGTTAAGCCTCATGGGCGATTCTAAAGCTCCTAAAGAACTTCGATAAAATTTCGTACGCCATTAAAACAAAGAAAACTACTTCCCAAAGGCTGTTAAACTCAGTCTTCGGAAGTGGGGGGCTTGTGATATGGCTAAAAATGGGATTAAATCGAGACCGTTCAAACCGAGCATGAATCTTAAAACTCTCAGGGGTAAAACGGTAATTTCCATCACAAACTCGTCCGAAATGGGAACTGGGTCTTTCTTCAAAGCCCAGTAAATCGAAAACGGATCTATCCTATTGGGCGTGGGTGGCAATTCGTTTCAAACCAGCCCAAATATTTAAAGAGTAATTCAAATTCGTGATTATCTTTAAGAGGCGGTTTAAACCACCTCTCTTATCATGAAACGAGTTTAAACTCTACATATTACCCAAAAACACCGGGACATAGAGATAAATGATTATTTCTAAACTGTCTCTGAAGGCGACTATAAATACCCCTCTCCCATCATAACAAGGTAATCATTTTTTTTCCACATCAATGCTCTTTCATAATCTTCCTGATTACTGGCTTGAGTGTCGGAGGGTTCGTCGTCGGGATCCATCCCGGTGTATCAAACTTTTTGCAGGTCAACGGCAGCGGCAAGAAAACAGTCAAACACTGGTGAAAGTCTGCAGGTTTGCCTTATTTGTTTCCAAAAGAATCCTCAAATTTATCTGTTTGCTCCCACACCAAAATTAGCAGCAACACCCCTCAATGTTTATTTTCGGCACATAAATCCCGGTCAACGCATACTCCTTTACAATTATTAAAAGACCAAACTGCCCTTTCTCCCATTTAATACCCTTTTTCCCAATGAATACCTTTCTCTCATTCCTCTTTCCTTCTCCACTTGAAATCTTCATCCTACTCTTTCTAACCCAACATTCTTTATCATGCATACACAAATGTGATAGATAATTATCTCTTTCTCGAAGTTCAACATTTTGAAGATGTACCGCCCCCTCTTCGTCAAATACTACATTACTCCCATGGGTGCCAATAAGGAGAAGCACAATCTACAGGAGAACAAAATAATGGGTGTAAGTGAGTTACCAATAGAACTAGGGATCTATTCCAATTTCCAACCCAACAGATCAGAAAGGGGAAGAAGAAGAAGAAGATATTTGTTTCCTAATTTTAGACCAAACATCAAGTAAATTGACATAAATTAAATAGTATCTCTTGCAAAATTAGGGCTTTCCTGTCACTAAAATACTAAATCAATATCAGAATCAAGTAAAACAGTTATTAATATGTCCAAATAACTAAAATAAGAAAGTTCACAAACCACAGACAGCAAAACTTTCCATAAAAAACCCTTTATTTGCCCCCAAAAATTAACAATCAGCCCTAAATACTAAACCCCTTGCAATCACCTCTAAATTTCATAAATTCCCACAAAAGAAAGAACTTTCCAAAAAGGAAATGGAAACATATCAATTATATAGGAAGAAGTGGAACATGTAACCGATCAAAATATAGGCAATGTATAGGCTTCTCTTCCGATAAAATTTCATCAAATTACTGGAGACTTTCCCATCTCCGTCAAATGAACCTCCATTTCTTCTTCAACCCTTATGCCTATAGTGTAATTTCAGCAGGTAGTCATCAAAATTGGATTTTTGAAATCCTTAATAATAATAATAATTATTATTATTATTTTAAATTTCCTTGCTAGTAAAAATGATATATATATATATATATATACTAGATTTGCCCGTGGGCACGTGCCTACGGCACGTCTTCGGAACGATACAATACAGGAAAAAACCCTGTAAACAGTAAAACAACAATTATGTAGTTCAAGTTTGAATAGTATGATAATAATTAGTTGTAAATAAAAGTCCATGTTTCTATTAGTATATGTTGAAAAATAATTATAAATAAGGGTGTAAAATCGAACTTCTTAGAACTTTAAGTGTGGAAAATGATGAAATTTAACTGTTGAAGAGAGATTTGCTTTTTCAATATAACATGTGTAATAAAAAAAGTATAGAAATTCTGAATATTTTACAAACCTGAAATCTTAAAATCTAAATTTCTAAGTAAATAAAGAAAGAATGGGAGAGAGAGAGAGAGAGAGAGAAAGATAGAAATATAAAAAAGTGAACAGAGAAGAGAGAGATAGTAATAAAGTAATGAGTTTTTTAGTTTTGGGGGGAAAATTTTAATTTTCGGGTTTGAAATTTTGGGCGGAAAAATATGTTTTGTGAGAATCAATCTAGGCCATTGGTTTTATGGGAGAATGAATGAGAGCCACTTGATAGCTTTCTTTGTAATTTATTATATAGATATATAACAACTGGAATTTCAAGTGATGGGCTTCTTCCTTTGATTGACATTTTCCTTATTTTTTTCTTAAGAGATCGAGCTGATTGACTTGGGATTTTTAGGAGTAGAATAACAGTGATTGAGGAGGGTAATATCTAGTCCACTTCTTGGTGCTATAGTCCACACAATTACAAAGTAGATTGGGAGAAAGAGAGGATGAAGAATGTATGGTTAGAAAGAGAGGATGAAGATCTCAAGTGGAGAAGAGGAATAAGAGAAAGGGTATTAATTGAGAAGGATGGGTATTAAATGGGAGAAAGGATAGTTTGGTCCTTCAATAATTGTGAAAGGGTATGCGTTGACCGGGAGGGGAGTTTAAGTGCTGAAAATAAATGTTTGGGGGTTTGTTCATTATTTTGGAAACAATTGGGGGGGGGGGGGGGGGGGGGGGGGGGGGGGTTATTGATTTTTGCCCTAGAAAACATGTAATATACACTTACCACAAATGTAAACATTTGATGTTATTATGCAATTTAAATACTATAAATAATGTGTATGTACATTCTTGTATTCCAATCTATGTTCTCTCTCTCTCTCTCTCATACACAAACATTTCACATTACTGTTCTGTATCATTTAATGTGAAGGAATTGTCATTTTTATGTCGTATCGTGCCCAGTCCATGTTCTTGATTAGTAGCGTCTTAATGCAATGATAAACTGATCGATATATGGGTTGTACATGAACAGCCTGCCATTGACAGATAGTAGGATCCTGCCGATTTCGTGCATATGTCCTTGATGTTAAAATTTGTGAGATCCCAATGAACCCTGTTAGTCTATTAATCAAGAAATAACGCTAAAATGAAGAACACAATCTAACAACACTTGTGGGATACCTTTTATGATCTTGGAGTTACAATGCACTACTCAAATTTTTCCTTCCCATCCCTCAACATGGATGGCTGGTGAAAAAAATCTGACATGATTGGGAATTGCTGACTTGCCAAGGTATATGTGGTCATGAAATTCCTTTCTTCCCCTGCAGCCCTTATTGTAGTACTTTTCTTTTACATTCCTAATAATGCCTGTGTTTCTGCTAGAAAAATCCTATCTGTTTTTTTGTTTTTTCTTTGTCGGTTATGTTTCATTTTTTATGTGATTATGTAGGAGCTTGAAACGAAAGTGATTCTGAAGCATCTGGAATATGTAGAGATGGTACGTCCAGGCAGTCACCCTTCTGAATTTTTTGTATTTAGAGCTTGCAAGACTCTTTTCTGTTGGACTGCAATAGTATAAATTGGACCAAAAATCACTTCAATAGGAAAATGTTTGCATCGCATTTTTTTAGTACTATATATATATATATATATATATATATATATATATATATATATATATATAGGGCCATATATATATAGGGAGCCCTTCGGCTGAGAACTAATTTGGTGAGAACTCCGTGAGAACTCGAGGAGTATACCCCCAATGAAAAATCCGAACCGGCCATCTTGCTCTACACGCCTTAGATAGCATAACATAAAGAAATCACGTAATTTGATGTTGGTTTTTCCATGATTTACCTCATCGCAAAATTGTATGGCTGAAAATTCTACTCCATTTGATGGATGGGCAAATAAACTTCAAATAATTTAAATTCTTTATGTTATGCTATCTAAGGCGTGTAGAACGAGATGGTCGGTTTGGATTTTTTACGGGGGGGTCTACTCTTTGAGTTCTCACGGAGTTCTCACCAAAATTAGTTCTCAACCGAAGGGCTCCCATATATATATATAGGGCCCTTCCGTTGTTCCGTTGTGCTCCGTGTAAACTCCTTGTAAACTTTTTACACGGAATGCACATGGATGATCCGAACCGTTCACATTGATCTACACGTCTAAATTAGTCTAAATATATAAAATCAAGTCATTTGGAATTCATTTGTCCATCCATCAAGTCAGTATAAAAACAAACGATATTCAGCCATACAATTTTCATATATATATATGTGTGTGTGTGTGTATGTGGCATGGGATCATGTTTCCATATTCTTCACATATTGAAGTTCATTTTTGATAAACTCAAAACATCTTTGGACGCTAATGATGCTCCATATAACGTGCCAGTGAAGATGTGCCATTATTTCTTGTCTCTAATTTATGTTCTCATTAATCTGTTTCTACATTTGTTATTAATTTATTTTGATAAAAAATCTGTTTCTACATTATTCAATTTATTATGTATATTAGCTTGAATTTTTTTGGGCTACCTCGTGGCAATGGCCAATAATCTAGAGATGGTAGGACTCTCTAGAAGATGAGTATATTCCCTTGTACTAAGAGTTTAATTCTTATGCAGCTAAGACCTCGGATGAACAGTGACATGCTGAGAATTGGTGAAACCGAATCAATAACAACATCATGAAATTGTAACAAGTACATTCAAGCCCGAGTAGAAGATGATAGTATCATTACAGGTGACAAACAATGTACTTACAGCGTGCTTTTATTGGTGTCTATACATAGTGAAAGAGGGATATGTGGTTTAAAAATTTTTTGCTTCCATTCATCCTTTGGTTGTAGAGTCAGGATGAATGTTTTTTGTGAGTGAGGAAATGCAGCAGTGAAAAATGTTGTATATTAATGGGAAAGTTTGTTTTGAATGGTAGTATTGGAGTAATGTTCTGAATATTAGAAATTAACTTCAATCCAAGGCTCCCATTTTCTTCATTTGCTAAGAATTGTGGTGTAAGTGACAATGGTATTATTTCCAGATCTTTAATCTACTCATTTGACTATTATCAACAACTGCTTGTCATTAGTTTTTCATTTAATATGTTCGTAGATGATAATTTACTGATTGACGTTGTATAGATGAATGCAATTTCGTTTATTCTGTTTTGTTTGTTCATGTAGTATTCTTGAAAGTGTTTCAAGGCACACAAGGAATTCTTACTGTCTTGGGCTTTGTTTCATGAGCAAGCAAGCTTTGTCCCAAGTTTATCCATTTTGCTTATGTACTGCACTTCTCTAATGTTTGACAATCTATACTTGCTTGTTAATATCGATCGGGAATCTCAAGAGTTAATGGACAACAATCGGCTAAATTTTTTGAAGGTATGCAGCCTCATTCAAGGCGAGGAACCATATATTGTAGTGAAAGCACGCTGTACCGACCAAACCGACTCCACAATCATCCCTTCGCACAAAACAAAACATTGCAACAGTGATTCAAGGTTGAGATTATATATATAGTTCATTCCGTCAGGGTGCTAACAATGAATTAGCAAGGCTGCAAGAGTGAAAATATTGACATCAATAGATAGAAACTAAGATCAGACTGAACGAAGAAGATGTGATAATTGTCAATTTGATGAAGTAAATGGTCCTCAACAAATCCTAATGGAGAAAATAATTATAATTAAACCCACCAAAACTTCTATACAGTAGATAAAATGTTGCTACACAAGATTGACATTCATTAGAAATATCAAAGTTGGATATAGCTGTATAATTTTCATAAAACTTACATGGCTGATTCCAGTCTGGTACATACATGGCTGATTATTCTAATATACAATGCGTATGTACAATTCTATATTTCCTCATTCTACATTTAAGTTACAAAATTTTCACCATAACAGAAACCAATCAGCTTGTCCGTGTTAGTTCATCTCCCTTGTTTGCAGTCAATCTTACTTCTGCGCATCAACTGAATGTTATGGGTTCTTGTACTTGCATGACTTTCTCCCTTATCTCTACAACTGGAACATACATCACATTCTGTTCTTGTGGATGAATTTTGCTAGGCATTTGGCCATCATCTCGGTACGATAACAAAGTCTTCCTCAATTTCTGAAGCCTATCTTCAAGATCAAATAATCTCTCAATCTCCACTAAGTAGAGCTGTTCATCCTCGGTGATCTCATCCGCTTGTGGATCAGTTCTTCCTTCCGAAGGAGACTTACCAGCAGCAGTCACTTCCATGTTATTGTGTATCGCATCATTAAACCATGAAGTAACCTAAAGAAAAAAATTCATATGACAATGATACAAATAACACAAAAAATAGCTTGAAATCATACAATACATTAAGCAAGTGAACACAAGGCCCTACCTGATTATATGGTAAATCTAGCTCTTTTGCCAAGTTCCTTTTGACAGATTCAGATGGTAAATGATTCTTCACCAAGACATTTCTTAATTTCTGCAGCAACAACAGCATCAAAGATTTTTTTAGCTACATGGTTTGATCTTTCCAAGACTCAAAAAAAATATCTGAAAAGAAAAGGAAAAGGAACATTTAGTAACGAATATGATACATTTTATACCTGAATTTTGTCTGTCGGTAGTTCACTGATAGCTTCTTTGAGCGGCTTTTTCAGAGGCTTGGTGATAGATGAATTCTTTCTCTTAAGGATCCTTCTCAAATTTCTACGTACCCGAATAAATGATGATAGTGGCAACAGATAAGAACTATCCATTGATTCGACTTCATCAAGCATTTGTTTTCGATCAATTGTTGACCTATTGGTGCTACCAACCATTTGAGGTTGACCAGGTTGTTTCTGCCTGTGGTTGGTAATAAAATATGAGTAACTGTTGCATCAAAAACATATGGCAAGAGCTAAACAAATAGCAAAATTATTGTCATTAAATTTTTTTTGGCAATATTTACATGATATACTGCACTATAGCATACTCAAGAAATCAACAGTGTAGCGAGGCATGATATTGTAAAGACAAATATGAGTGTCAGAAGCAGAATGTTAAATTTTTTAGATACCTAAACACAATATGTGGCAAGCGATCCACTCAAGAACATAATATTACCTTCCTGAATTGCACATAATATGTTTAACTGGCTAAATCTTCCCAAAAGGTAAAGTGGTAAGCATATATCAAGCATACATGAAAAGTTCAGAGGATTCCAAATATGAGATGATGAGAATGAACACCTCAAACATATGCAAACTATACCACTCTTTCGGTGTCAACTTTTGGCTTGTTTGGATTGAAAGGAATTAATAACAACTTGAGAAGCCCGATGCACTGAGGTTGAAGTAGGATGCACTATCTATAACCTAAAATCAGAGAGCAGCCCAAAATCATACAGGACCTGGACAGGGTTAAACTAGATTTGTCTTCATATATAGTTCGCAAGCACTTTTAAATGATCTTTTAGTAAAAACATTCTGATGCATTACAGGAAACTCATCAAACAGTAGAAAATACTCCAAAACACTGCAAGTTCAGAGGACTCCAAATACGAGATAATGAGAATGAACACCTCAAACATATACAAACTTCTAACATTTTCAGGATTGGGAAACTAGCTCTGATATTTTATCAAATTAACAAGATACACATTTCCAACACTTGGAAATAAGATAACAATAAAGGGTCAAGGTTCAAACTATAGTGCCACTCATGAGATGAAGTTTAAGCAAACCCTCTAATTGAATAATATGGTGTAACCTAAATTACTTGCAGTTACATTAAAGTACATTGACACCTGACACTCACAATGAGATAAACACGTAGGTCACTGAACAATCGATGGTAATTCACAACACTGAATAACTACTGAGATCCCCTAAATTACTCACAATTACACTAAAATACCTTGACACCTGACACTCACAATGAGATAGACAAGAAGGTCACTGAACAATTGATAGTAATTCACAACACTGAATCACTACTGAGAGCCGCTACTCTCATTTATAGATACTCTATCAACATTTATTTATTTATTTATTTATTTATTTATTTTGGGGGGGGGGGGGGGGGGGGGGGGGGGGGGGGGGTCCAGATATTCTCTCTGCAAGAGGATATTACACAAAAATAATGTGCACTGAATTTTAATACAGACTATAATACGTTTTGACAGAAATCACTCACCCAAAAGCTTAAGTCAATAGATTATAGGCCTAACGTATATCAAGCAACCATAAACTCCCTTCCATGTCACCGTTCACAACATGGAAACGCTCCCAGCCAATAGATGACTCACGTGGAAAGGTATAGTAAATAATGGGAAATGTATCTAATTTACAATTGTCAATGTTGAGGTTTGAACCCAGAAGCTCTGAAAACTCAAGTGCAAACCACTTCACCCATAAGCTTTAAGCTAATTGATTGTAAAACAAAATTGCGTATCAAGCAACTTTCACATTAGACCAAGATATGTACCAACAAGGCTAAACGCCTAGAACATTTAATTATCATAGTTAAACCAAAGATCCATAGCTAATCAGAGAAGAATCCACACTTAATTTGAGAGAGGGGAAACAAACTAAAGAGATAACCTTTCTGAGTTTAAGAGCAGCATATCTTGCATTTTTGAACCACTTGGTAATCTGCAGTTTAAGGTGAATTCAGGTTATATTGAAGTCAAAAGAGAAACTAAAATGAGGGCATACAGATAGATCTTATCGATCAAATGGAAGAAAAATGGCAAATCCTAGTAAAAAAACATTTAAGGTATTAAACGGTAATTTATCTGGCCGATATTATATAGTAAAAACTAAATATGTCCGCATCGCCAGCAAGCCTAAAGAATATTCCATGATTTCAGGAGTCAACTACACAGTTAAGCACAGGAGCTCTGATTGTTGATACCATAAGCAATACAGTTTTTTTTATACAAAGTTCAGGTGGTGCTAATCAATTTAGTGGTACTGAAACAAACATACTGTAGTACTAGTCAGCAAGGGGATGAATTAGTGGCAACTGTATAGTTAAATTTTCAGCTTCTTCATGGTTAGATCACCATCTAAAAGTATGGTTGCATTTGAAATACATGCTAATGATAACATAATAAGTTTTTTCTTTCTTTTGGTTTTTTAACAAGACCGTAAAAGGAGTGCACACACACTCACATCCCATGATAAAGGGAATGGTGCAAGCAGGACTCGTAACTCCCAACCTCCTGCTGAATCTCACTAGGAAAGAGGCCTTGGAAAATCAAGTTTCGGGCAGGTTCAAGTTTCCAAGTTCAGGTCGAGAAGGTTTTGGAAAATCAACAATCATACCTGATAAACTTCAGGCGATTCTCAGGTCTTAATAAAACCATGATTCTTTTTGGGGTTGGAGGGTAATGTTCTTGTATAACCCAACCTAAAAAAGGTATATTTTACTGAAAAAATAGTATATCTTAATTGAAACGGTACTTTCTGAAAATAGTACATTCCAATAAGATATTCTCACCTGCTTTTTTCTTGTTTGTCTATTTTACTATATTAGGAGAACTTTGAAATATTTTGGAGGGAAGGGTTTAAAGGACCAAATGAAAATTCAAGTTAAAATTTGGGATCTAAGATAAATTTTCCTAAAATTACGAATACAGCTAGGAAATAGTTTTCTTTTGTGGTTCAATCAATGTTCAACTGTATTATAGGTATAATTCAATATGAACCTATAAGATGAAATCCAAGTAGGTGAATAATAACCAAAAAAACACTGCACTGTAGTAGCGTAAGTCTCAGATGCTAACCAGTCAAACTATATGGTCAAGAAAAATCGAGAAATGACATACCTTTTCAGCTGAAATACCCAGTTCCTGGGAAAGGTTCTCCCTGATTTCCCTAGAAGGAAGTTCATTCTCGGAAAATACTTGGCGAAGTTTCTAGTTATATATAGAAAAAGATAATATAAATATTAGGAGTTACACAAGGAAGCAATTCAATTCCAAAAGAAAAGAGAGAAGAGTAGTGACAATGATCATAATGAAATCCATATCAATAAACAAACATGTGCCATTTCAGTTAAACATCCGCTAGTCAATCATATACTTCGCTTCTAGAGATAACCCATATTTAATTTTCCGTAGATCTCTTGTCCTCAGTATCTCAACAAAGCTTGTATCTGTCTAGGTACATAATTTCCATATCTGAACTCCAAAATCTCCTGAAGATGCTGGAAAAAAATTGTGATTCTTTCTGGGATTAAGTATATATGATCCACACTGTTTGCACCTACACCTAAAATATTTATATGTACCTCAAAAAGGAATGGTTCGATAGCCAGGTAGACTAGCACATGTATAGCAGCACACTTGCAGAAGCCTTATCCCCATTGTTATACACAAGATATTAGAAATTTGCTACTCATTATTATGTATTGAGGTACTCAATATGGTTGTCAGTGCAACAAACATGAATTTTTTTGGGGGGTATACTTAAGAAAGAAGATTTTAGGAGAATAAACCTAAAAAACCTATACCAAAATCAGCCATTTATTTACTAGTAACTCAAGGTTGGTGTATCCTAGACTTGTGAATGGTGTAAAGTGTTTTTTCTGTAGGGAGTTTGTGTTCATACTGGATAGAGATTGGGAATTATTCTACAAGTTCCTCATAGTTTGTTATGGTGTATCATATATGTATACCGCTGTTCACGCTTGATAGAGTAATCCATGGCAACAACTGACACTTCTAACATGTATATAAAGTATAGACGGGTTCCATTTCAGTATAATAAGCTTTTAACATGGTATAAAGGCCACCAACTTAGTCCCATCTTAATAAAGTAAGCAAATAAACTAATGGATAGTTGCAAGCTCCAAAATACAGTGCTCAAGTTGCATACTTGTAAGTATATGCTATCATCAAGTTAGATACTTTGTATCCAAGAAATATATTAAAGAAAAAGAAATAGAATGGAAGTTTTCTCAGAAGAGTAGAAGAGTAATTACGTGAACTGCCTCTTTGGGAATCCTAAAAAGTTTTCTCCTAGCATATGAAATATTCTTCTGAAGTACCAAGTTAGTACAACCATTCTCATCCCCACAGTTATCCACCGCAGAGTCCACATCCCGATCTCTCCTCCGCTTCTTTCTTTGAGGACCCCAATCTTCATCTTCACTCTGTTGTTCATCGTTGTTAAATTCCTTTCCAAACATTTCCTGTTGAAAGATGATCAGTGATCATGAAAGAAAACTGTAAGAATTGTACCAGGAAGTATAAATCCACATTTGTTGTATATAATAACTGAAACATTTGGAATCTAGTAAATTGTTTTGTTACAATGTTACTTACATCATGAAGTTTCCTATAATCTACGTCTCTTCGTCGGCCTGCGGTAGCTTGTAATCTCCCGATCACTTGCTTCATCAGAATCTATGTCGAGGATAGAATCAAGAGTTTCAAAGTCTTCGTTATTTTTGACTCCAAGACTCCAATGTTTGGTAAAATCATGACTCGTACTAACTTCATCAGATGAACAAAGGCTACTCGAACTGCTAATATCAGCCATGCTCTCCTTTATGCCTGTTATGCTGGCGCAAATTTCTGGATCGTAATCTTCATCATTAGAATCCTCCGATGGCCACTCGTCATCAGGATTGAGCGATGGATTTTCAGAATTAGGACAAGTAGTTGCTTCCTTAAATATATCCTATTGCGACATACAGAAAAAAGAGAAAAAGGAGAACAATGGTTATTGTTTATTTAAAATAACTTCACATCAAAAAGTCACTGATCAAGTATCATCACTACAATGCACCAACCTCCCAACTACTGTTCATAGTGAAACTGGTACCTATATGAGCATTAATAGCTTCTAGAATTTCCATCCTGCGCTCACATATTTTGCAGAGCCATCCTTGATCTGAAGGAGGAACTAAAATACGAATAAGATCAGTAGCATAAGTAGCACAACAAAAGGGATAAAGTAATCATTAATAACTGGATGAAACCAATACAAGAATAGAAAGAATCATATGCACACACATATATATAGGTACAAAAAAGAATCACATACTGTTTTCTAGTGGAGGATCCAGACACTTCTGGTGGAAAGCACAATTGCAAGTCCCATCACATAGAATTATGTCGTTATCTGGAAAAGCTTCACGCAATTGACATTTTGCACAGACGATCTAACAATTAAATATCAGACAGTAAATATAAAAAATGACAGGGAAGAACATCCAAGTCGCTTCTTGGAGTTCTATTAATATTTTAAATCTAGAGGCGGCAAAATTTAGGCCCATACATACATACATGTTCATGAAAAACAGATCCATCTGGGGACATCAGAGAATCTCCAATGCGTCCTTCAGAGCTGATCAAGTCCATCTGGCGAATTGTATCGCGAATCCTAAGTTTACATTTCAATATTTGCTTCATAGCTCTTTGCAATTCTTTTTCGGGCTTGATCTTTTCCTTACTGAAAGAAGACAATACATAAAAGAATAAGCTATATCACTATCATCTGGATTACGCCTGCCTCTCATATATAGAAAAGCATCACCTAAACTTTATTTACTTACATTTTCAAACTAAAACTGAAACAAGATAAAATGGTTATCACATATTGCAATAAAAAATACATCACATATGCAAAATACAACAATGTAGTAAATTTCTATACAACAATGGAGTACCTATGCATGCCTAAGATGACACAATAACCTTGAAGCCATTTTCCCAACTAGTTGGGGTCGGCTACATGAATCTGCTCGGTTTAGCGCAATATATTCTATAAGGCTTGTTTCCTAACTAGTGATATACTAACTGACAAAAATTACACTAAGTATTTAGACTTGTTTCCTGTTATCTATTCATCGCATTGTAGCCCTGAAGAAGAAAACTCCCTTCAACATGCTATATCCTACAAAACAACCCTTATATCACAAGCCAAAATCTTTGACTGATTCTGTGTGCTTTCTCAAAAAATTATAAGACAGAAACAAACCTGATTCTACCTTATATCAATAACAAGCTTACTACCAACAGTTACGAAATTCTTTTACCATTAGAGAGGTACCAACTTTTCTCTATTTTTCTTTATTAAATGAAATCTTCCACTCCTCCATCCTGTGACTAACTGAAAATGATTTGAATCCTCCTTTAATCAAGATTTTACAGAGGTGTTGCATTAGAGAAGCATGAAAAAACTGTAGGAGTGTAGGTAATAGATCTCAAGAACCTTCCTACCATGGAAACACCAACTACCTTCTAAATCTAATACATCCATTTCTGACCTTCTTCCTTATATTCATGATCAACAAATTACACTTCTGAAAGAATCTCACGGGAGGTACTCAGCCCTGTTACTTTTGTCTTCTACTCCTATACTCACCCAAGTGTACAATGTCTTCCGTTCGATTTTGTTTTTAAATTTGCTCAAGAAGTTATGCAGAGGGAATGTACACCCTAAATGTGAATTGTTGGTCTTAGTTACTTAGCATCTTGGAAAGCAAATTGTTGGTAGTCACTGGGTTTCCATTATCAAGCACAATTTTGACGACGTTGGTAGCACATGACATGTCTAAGAGATTAGAGATCCGATAGTTGCGAAGGACCCCACTTAAGTGTCATCCTTGGGCGATATTAATCAAATTTATCCTTTTACCAAATTGGCATTTATTCAGGTCCTAATACTCTATAATCCTAACAATAATTATTTTTCTGAAGATCATGCAAATTGGTTTAATTGACTAGTACAAGCCTAATATCTTACTTTCTATTAATATAGTTGCTCAATCATGCCCGTAGTGTCGCTTACAAATTCTAATTTATAGCTTTAAATATCTGAAGAAATCCAAGGCAGGACTCCAAATAACTCATTCTTTTACTTCCAAGTGTTCTCTATTCTCTAAAATTGTTCGGGCTGGCTCAGGGGATGGTCATTCATCTAAGAGCAGATAGATGATGTACTCTGGCAACAATTTTATACTCGAAAAGAGCATGAAGCATGAGTGCTGAGGTAAAAGATGGGTGCAAGGGGCATGCAGTTTTAGACCTTTGGCTTGCTCTTCTTCAAGATCTAATAACTGAACTTTCCAATTTACCAAACTAGTTGGATTAAACATTGCACATAATCTTCCAATTAATACAATGGATAAGGGCATTGAGGTCAATAGCCACTTTACACCAATCATGTTACAGTGCCCATGCTCAAATACCTGATGATTCTACAAAGTAATACAATATTACTAGGATTAAGTTTAATTTTCAATATGACAAGTAGTCTCAATTATTCAGAACATCTAGAAACAACACTTGAAATGACTATCAAACCATACAAAAGTGGTGTAAATTTATTTGAAAAGGAAAAAAAAATAAAGCAAATAGGACAGATATCAGAAAGCTCACTCACAACATTAAAATTCTCAAAAAACTCTCACAAATTTATGAATATCCCTCATTTCTTTAAATAGCTAAATGTCATTCAACAAAGATAGAAATACAAAGAAATCAGAGTAGCATGCATGAGATAATGCAAGAGATAATGAAATTTCCTACCTATTAAATTAATCAAGTTTGTCAGATGAAGAGTTTATAAGCATATACAAACCATAAATAAGTCTGAATTAACACAGTGAAAATATCTTCATCTCTTAGTTGCTCATGGTTTTATTGTCAATAATGAGAAGAAAAATATTATCCATACCTCTGTCCTTTCCAACCATCTCTTGAGTATGCCTCGATAAGGTTGAGCTCAAGCTTCATTTTGATCAACAAGTACCTTACTCTTCTTTGCAGGGAAGATACTTCATCCTGGATGATGTTATTCTTCATCTTCTTCCTTTTCCACCTTCTCCTTTTCTCTTTTCTTCTTACACCACTATCACCAGATTCATTTTTCGATTTTCTCCTATGACATACTTTGAGACTCTCAATAAGTTGGTCATTCATATTAATCTTCTTTTTCCTTATTTTCTTTATCCGAGAATGCCGCTTAGAACTGCATAGTTTCTTTGAAATTCTGTGAAGGCTTTTGTTTTCTGATGAGGTACTTAACTTGAAATCCATCTTCTTTAAGAATGGAATTTTCCGATAACAGCAAGTTTGCGTCTTTTTTCCGTAGCTCAAATGCTGCCCTTTATGCAATTGAACCCTGTTTATGCAAAATCAAATAAATCAGAATGCCAGATACTGACAGGCACAAGAATGTAACTTTAAAATAGTTACAAATCACTTACAAAGAAACCCATGACTACCATACAAGTGTTCCACTTACTGTAAATATTAACTAATGAATATCTATAGCCTTTTGCATGAAACATCGACATACTAAAGAATCTCGTACAACATGAATTTTCGTCATTTCAGCTCAACATCCAAGATCGCATTAACTTGCACTACAACACTAAGTCACATAAAATGTAAGTCTTTCCCCTCATCGAGGTCGAAAAGGCCTTAGGATCTCCTTATAAACAACCATCGACAAGCAAGCTTAACTATTGGGACTCAAACTAAGCAACTTTCGCGAATTCAAATTAATCTTTACTAATGTGACCTTGGACGGTAGGGGTGATCAACCATCAGAAATATGCGCACTATACGTGCCAACAAAATTCCTTCCTTTTTACTTGGAATTGCAATCCACTACACCCAAATGCCTAATAATTCCACCAATTCCCAATATATGCCTAAAATCGGAAGCATAAAAGTTTATTAAAAAACTACTAAACAAGTGTCCAAATTTTCTTGAATTCTTTTAAAAATTAGTTTCTTGAACGACATTAAGAATCATCGTACTACAAAAAAGTTGGAACTAAATTGAAATGGAAAAAAAAAAGATCGTACCTTTTTGCAGTGTGCGATCTGGGTCTTTCTCAAAAACCCTTATTTTCTGCTTTAAAATTCGGATCAAGAGTCAGGACCGTTGCATTTTATTGTAAAGATGGGGAAGCTTTTTGTCTCCCTCTTTCGCATATGTAATAAGAAGTTAGTAAACCCTAATAAATTTTCGTTGGTTTTGAGAGAGGGGAAAACGGAGGAGGGTGTGTAATGTCTCAACGGAACGGAGTCTGAGATGGAATGCTAAAAAGGGTAAGTCGGTGGCGATTGTTTCGGGATTTGAGAGGGGGTACGCCTGTAAGAGCAGAGTCGTAAGAGCATCGAGGTCGTGTTTCACATTTGTTAAAAAATGGCAGCTACAGTAATAGCAAAGGGTGATGTTTGTTGCAATGGTCGTTTGCTATATCTTTCTCATTTTTTTAGAAATAAGCGAGGGACGGTATATGATATACCGTCTCATCGTTTAAAATAAATTAAAAAAAGTAAATTACTTATTAAATATTAAACTATATTAATTAACTAATTTAAATAATATAATAATAATAAAACCTACCTAATACACTACCTAAACCTATTTACTATAACTAAACCTACCTAATAGTACACTGTGCCCATTTTGCCTGGCCGGGGTATCATTCCCCGTCTGAATCGATTATTAAAAAAAAAAACTTTTTTAATTGGGAGAGACGGGGTATCATTCCCCGTCCGGGGTATGTATCCCCGTCCGACTTATTTTAAAAAAAAAAAAAAAAAAAAAATATATATATATATATATATATATATAGAGACGGGATATGATCTTCCGTCTGAATCGTTTAAAAAATTATTAAATCGGAGAGACAGGGTATCATACCCCGTCCTTTATAATTTGAGAAAGTTCATTTCGTTTCTCATATTTGAGAAATGAGAATAGAACGTTTGCCAAAAAATGGCATGATGCAGGAGCTTGAAGCTTGAACTGTGTGGGAAGATAAAGTTGCGTATCAGTCCGTATCAGTCCCTAGCAATAACGTATCAATCCTCCGTTGATTATACTTCTTCGAAGGGCCTATGCGAATAAATGCGACACTTTTGCATTCAGCTACTCCATCATGGTTGGTGGGTGCAGCTGTATCAGGACCTATCCACAGAGAAGGCCGTTAGGCCAGGGAATCTTGCTTTTCTCTTCTTTTGCTTTTGTTAGCTGTTGAATCTTTGCTTTTGTGAGCTGTTGACAGCTCCCCCTCCTGTGTGTTTATAAACAGGGGGGATGAATGTAATTAATATATATGAATGAATGCAATCCTATCTTCTCTATTCCTCTGCTCTTAATCTTCATCTTCCTCTGTTCTCAACCTTCTCTCCATTTCCTCATAGATAGTCATGGCTATAACTCGATCAACTAGAGATCCCCCACCACCAGCTGACAGAGCATCTGTTGGACCTACACCATTGGTATCAGAGCCCATCGATGCTCCAAACCCTGGCCCCGTAGTCGAGCGCCGACCGATCCTTGACTCCGGGGGTAACTCTGGAGTCGGATCCCCCGGCCTGGCAGCGCGAGGTTCCCCCCATAGGGAGGTTGAATCTCAACAGCTGCCCGACCAAAGCCAGAGGTTAGAGAGCCTAGAGATCACCATGGGCACTATGCAACATCAGATCACCGGATTGCAGCTACAAAACGATGATATACGCAGTCTGTTGCGTCGATTGGTTGATCGGGACACCCGCAATCGAGATGAAGCTACCTTTATACCTCCACAAGCACACCCTGGAACTCTTCCCCCACTACTGCCACGTCCAGATTGGGCTCATAACCCCCACCCAATTCATCTGAATCACCCAAATCCCCCATGGCAGAGATTGGAAGAATCCTCATACTCTCAGATTCCCAACTCCAGACACCCCCCAAATCCTCCTGGATTCGATTGGAACCTCAACTCTCCGTGGCACCAACCCGTCTTCCCCAAGCATACAAAGCTAGAGATACCCCTGTTTGATGGCACGGGGGACATTAGCAACTGGTTTTTTCACCTTGAACACCACTTCGATACTCATGGGATCGAAGAGAGACATCAAGTTAACTTCGGGGTCTACTTCTTAAGAAACGACGCCTTGATATGGTGGCGATGGTTCAAGAGACAGACCTCCAGTGAAGTTAGTTGGGAGATATTTAAGAGGGAGATGTTGTTGCAATTTGGGCCAACGGAGTTGCACAATCCAACAGCTACTCTTATGAAGTTGCAACAGACAGGCTCGGTGATAGATTACCATCGGGAGTTCCTCAAATACAGCCACCTCAGTAGGCCTATGGGTATGGAAGTGTTAGTCAATTGTTTTGTGTCGGGATTGAAGGAAGAGATCCAACAAGAGGTCTTGTTGAAGCATCCGCGAACAATAACAGCCGCATACAGGGAGGCAGTGGCTAGAGAAACTATATCCATGTGTCAGCGCAAGGCGACCAAACACCTCAGCAGCTTCACTAAGCCAACGACCACCCCCAACCCAAGCTTCTACAAACCTCCACTGACCACACAGGCCCCGACCCAGTGGGAGCCAAGGAAAGCCATCATTGAGAGCCAAAAGCAAACACAATTCGATCGAATGCTGGCGGAGAAAAGAGCTAAGAACTTGTGTTTTCGCTGCGACGAGAAATGGAGCAAGGGACACCGGTGTAAGGGTAGAACTCTTATGCATTTTGAAGGAGAATTAGAGCCAGAGGAGGAGTGTATGATTCAGGATACTGGGCGAAACCCCTCCGTGATTCTCGAGCCACTCGAGCCTGAATGCCAACAGGAGAGCCACTTAAATTGCTTACAGGCGGTGTTACCCACCACAACCCCTCCCACAATCTCCCTAGGTGCAATCATAGGGGTTGAAGAGCCCCAAACCGTGCGATTGAAGGGCGCGATTGGCGGTGAAGAGGTATATGCTCTCTTCGACACCGGCTCAACCCACAACTTTGTGGATTCGCAAGTGGTAAAAAGGGCTAAACTGGAGGTTAACAACCAGGTTCGCCTCTCAGTTACCATTGCAGGAGGTAGCAACCTACATTGTGAAGGCATTTGCGAAGGATTGGAGTTTGTATGTCAGGGTGTAACCATTCGGGGAACGTTCTACATCCTTCCCTTGAGAACCAATCAGATGATATTGGGGGCGCAGTGGATGAGAACCAAAGACGACATTTGGCTTAGCTTCAAGAGTCTAACAGTGAGTTATGAAGAAGAAGGGAAGCTGATTACTCTGAGAGGGGTTCATAAGGGTCACTTACAGGTTGCGGAACCCAAAGAAATGCAAAAGACTCTCGCTCATGCAAAAGGAGGCCTATTACTCCACATAGCTGCCGTTTCCTCCTCCGACAACGAAGTTGACGCTGTTTCCCCCTGCTCATCTGACCTCTCCCAACTACTCAGTGACTTTGAAGTGTTGTTCCAAGAAAGCACGACCTTACCCCCTGCAAGGCCACAAGACCACCGCATACCACTACTACCAAACTCTCAGCCTGTCAACCAGCGTCCCTACAAACACCCTTGGAATCAGAAGAACGAGATGGAGAAGTTAATAGCTGAAATGCTCCAGACAGGAGTAATACGGCCTAGCTACAGTTCCTACGCCTCTCCGGTGGTGATGGTGAAGAAATCAGATGGATCGTGGCGTCTCTGCGTCGATTATAGGGCCTTGAACAAGGTCACCATCAAAGATAAGTACCCCATACCCGTAATTGATGAGTTGTTGGACGAGTTACATGGCTCTAAGATGTTCAGTAAACTGGATCTCCGCAGCGGATATCATCAAATAAGAATGAAGCCCGAAGACATTCATAAGACGACGTTCAAAACTCACGAGGGGCACTACGAATACATTGTGATGCCATTTGGCCTTACTAATGCGCCGTCGACCTTCCAATCCCTAATGAATGAGGTGTTTAAACCGTACTTGAGGAAGTTTGTGCTCGTCTTCTTTGACGACATTTTGGTGTACAGCAAGAGTAGTTCAGAACACATCCAGCACTTGCGAATGGTGCTACAGGTCTTATGCGACCATTCCCTTCATGCCAAGAGGAGCAAGTGTGTATTCGGAGTGCGTTCAGTGGCCTACTTAGGGCACATCATATCCGAAGATGGCGTCTCAGTTGACCCCGGCAAAGTAGAAGCAATCACCCAGTGGACTCAACCCAAATCTGTAAGGGCGTTGAGGGGATTCTTGGGGCTATCAGGGTACTACCGCAAATTCATCCAAGGCTACGCCTCTATAGCAGCACCGATGGTGGCCCTCACCAAAAAAGGGGAGTTCCGATGGACTCAGGAAGCATAGGTATCTTTTGAGTCTTTGAAACTGGCACTAACGTCCCCTCCGGTCTTGGCCCTGCCCAATTTCGCAGAAAAGTTCACACTAGAGTGCGACGCTGCTGGCACTGGGATAGGCGCAATCTTGATGCAAAGTCGCCACCCCATCGCATTCCTCAGTAGAGAGCTAAAGGGGAGGAGTAGATACATATCTACCTATGAAAAAGAAATGTTGGCGATTCTCCTCGCAGTTAAGAAGTGGAGGCACTATCTTCTAGGGGGAGAGTTCTTGATCAAAACAGACCACAAGCCGCTTAAACATCTGCTCGAGCAACGGTTGGAGATGGAGGCGCAACACACGTGGCTTTGGAAACTCCATGGCTACCAGTTCTCGGTCGAATACAAGAAGGGCAAGGAGAACAAGGGTGCCGATGGGCTCTCCCGAGTTTTTGAAGAGGCTCAACTACAGGCCATCACGGTGGTGCAACCTATCTGGCTCACGGAATTGAAGAAGGAGGTGCAAGAAGACCCCTATTATGCTGAGATCCAGGCCAAGTTGTCGAAAGGTGAAGCTCCCAAATACAGCTTCCAACACGGGATATATTTCTACAAAGGAAGAGTCGCTCACAACCCGACATCACCTTTAATTCCGCAACTACTATTCCTCTACCACGACTCCCCACAAGGAGGTCACTCCGGCTATGAGAAAACATGGATGAGGCTGAAACCAGTCGCTTATTGGCCCGGTATGAAGGCGAGGTTGAAAGCATACATCAAGGAGTGTGACACCTGCCAGCGTTGCAAATATAATAACCAAGCGCCATCAGGTCTATTGCAACCTCTCCCCATTCCGACCGAAGTTTGGAAAGATGTTAGTATGGATTTCATCGAAGGGCTCCCTCTCAGTTGGGGAAAATCCACCATCCTTGTGGTAGTCGATCGTCTCTCTAAGTACTCCCACTTTATCCCAATTGCTCATCCTTACAATGCCAAGCGCATAGCGGAGGTCTTCATCCAAAATATTATTAAGCTTTATGGGGTGCCATCAACTATAGTTAGTGATCGCGACCCAATTTTCACGAGCGCTTTTTGGCACGACATCTTCACCGCCCAAGGTACCTAGCTGTGCTTGAGCACCTCATTCCATCCCCAAACCGACGGCCAGTCGGAAGTAGTAAACCGCACCTTGGAGACTTACTTGCGCTGCTTTTGTGCCTATAAACCATCCAGTTGGGTTAATGCTTTACCCTGGGCTGAGTATTGGTATAATACAAGCGTCCATAGCGCCACTAAGTTGTCGCCATACCAAGCATTATACGGCAAACTGCCTCCCACTCTACTCAGTTATATCCTCAACACAACTAACTCGCCGGAAGTAGAAGAGTGCCTAAGAGATAGGGATGTTGTCCTGCAGATACTCCGTGACAATCTCAAGAAGGCTCAAGATCGGATGAAGGCACATGCTGACCAGAAGCGCACGGAGAAGGCTTACGAAGTCGGTGATTTGGTCTATCTCAAATTACAACCGTATAAGCAGATCACTGTCGGAGGTCGACGCATTCACAAGCTATCTCACCTTTACTATGGGCCATACCCTGTGTTAGAGAAAGTCGGGAAGGTAGCTTACAAACTCCTTCTCCCACCGCAGGCCAAAATCCACAACGTGTTTCATGTGTCGCAGCTTAGAGGGCATGTGGGAAGTCAGCAGACCCTTACCTCGGAACCTCCAACTTATTTTCAGGAAGAAGAATCCCAACCTGCACAAGTGCTTGAGAAGAGAATGGTCGGTAAGGGAGGAGTGGCAGTAACGGAGGTTTTAATTCAATGGCGAGGGCAACCCAGGGAAAGAGCGACGTGGGAAGAATTCTGGTCCATACATCGTCGCTTCCCCAAGTTTCGAGAAACTTTGGAAGCTACTTGTCAAGCGGGAAGGAATGATGCAGGAGCTTGAAGCTTGAACTGTGTGGGAAGATAAAGTTGCGTATCAGTCCGTATCAGTCCCTAGCAATAACGTATCAGTCCTCCGTTGATTATACTTCTTCGAAGGGCCTATGCGAATAAATGCGACACTTTTGCATTCAGCTACTCCATCATGGTTGGTGGGTGCAGCTGTATCAGGACCTATCCACAGAGAAGGCCGTTAGGCCAGGGAATCTTGCTTTTCTCTTCTTTTGCTTTTGTTAGCTGTTGAATCTTTGCTTTTGCGAGCTGTTGATAGCTCCCCCTCCTGTGTGTTTATAAACAGGGGGGGATGAATGTAATTAATATATATGAATGAATGCAATCCTATCTTCTCTAATCCTCTGCTCTTAATCTTCATCTTCCTCTGTTCTCAACCTTCTCTCCATTTCCTCATAGATAGTCATGGCTATAACTCGATCAACTAGAGATCCCCCACCACCAGCTGACAGAGCATCTGTTGGACCTACACCATGGCAAAATGAGAAACGATTGCAGCGCATCGTTTGCTATAATATGGCAAAATGGGAGATATAGAAAACGACTGTGGATGCTCTAAATGTCAAAAAATGAATAAATGCATACATACATACAGTTTTTTTAGCTTTTGCTGCAGTGCGTACAATATTATTTTATAGCGTACGCCTGTAAGAGCATCCACAGTCGTAAATATCAAAAAATGAATAAATGCATATATACATATAGTTTTTTGAGTAATGCTTTAGTCAATACCAATTTCACTACTATTTTCTTCACTATCTTAGGTGGCATACTCCTATTCGAGAGTTCCCCTACCTACTCTATCTTCCCCTATCTATTGGAGTGTGCCACCTAAGGTAGTGAAAAGAAATGTAGTGAAATTGGTAATGGATGTAGCATTACTCTAGTTTTTTTAGCTTTTGCTGCAGTGCGTACAATGCTATTTTATAGCAATTTAAGATTTAAAAAAACAAGACGGGCTTTGTACTTGCGTCCGAGTGCGAAATGAATTATTTAAATAATTTTTTATTGTTAGACGGAAGTTAAAGTTGCGCCCCACAGTTTTTGGGGATTTTTTTCAAATTTTTTAATAATTAAAACTATTTTTCAGTTTTTTTTTTAAAAAAAAAATTAAAAGCCCAAAACCCACTGGATGCAATAGTTGCATCCGATGGTTTTGCCTTTTTTGGGTGTTTTAATTATGGAATAATTTTTTATTTTTTTTATTCATCGGACGCAAAGTGAAGTTGCGTCCTGTATGATATGCATTTCTCTCAAATCCACTCTCATATGTATAGCAATCTACTGTAGCAAAAAATGTAAAAAATGTATAAATAGCAAACGACTGCAGTGCTTTTTGAGCGAAAATATGCATATTATGCATATTTAACAAACGACTGTGGAGGCTCTAAGAGCTAAAACACACATTATTGTCAAATTTTGTTAAATTGACAATATCAGATTTCTCTGCAGTGCTCATTTGTCAAAATTTGAGAGAGAGAAAAAATTTATTGGACGGAACATGTTATAATTTTTATCATTTTTTAAAAGGATTAAAATGATATTAGTTTTTAAATAGTTATTAGTGTATTAATTACTTACTAAATTAATACTAAAATATGATTAAATTAATAAAAACCAAGTTTAATTAACACTAAACCTTGATTTGTGCTTTGTTTTGGCTAGTCAAAATTTTCAACCAGGACATGTTATCCTGTTTGAGAAGTTTTTGCTTCAACGGGACAACACGTCCCGTCCGATCTCATTTTTATTAAAAAAAAATTTAGACGGAACATATTGTTCCGTCCGATACTTTTTTTTTTAAATTAAATAAAAATTTCTAAGACGGTACATGATATATCGTCTGATTAAATTAAAAAAAATTGGGACGGAACAGCATGTCCCGTCCCCTATATTTTGAGAATTCTCAAAAGCTTTCTCATATATGAGAAGCCATTGTTCCTGATTTCTCAAAATTTGGCAAAATGAGAACGACTACAACTCTCATCTTGACATATTTTGAGAAATTTGGCAAAATAGCGAACGAGTGTGAATGCTCTAAAAGAGTATTTTTGTATAATTTAAATATATAAATATTTCATATGTGCAAATGTTGGGAGCATGAGTAAAGCATCTTGTTCAGAAAGTTAGGAGCAGAAGCGACCTCATAACTAAAGTAAAATTGAGAATGTGTAAATAAAGTGGATACAAATATTTTACGTGGAAAACCCCCCAAAGGAGATGGGTAAAAACCACGGGCAAGTGTAGTGAGATTTCACTCTTGAAAGTAGGGATTACAGTACATTCTCTATAAATATAATGAGAGTACAATTTCTCACTTTCTTATAATAGGAGAAACAATTCTTTCACAATATTGAGGAAAATATAAAGTATACAAATTATCTCTAAGGAGACACAATTTATCTATCTTGATAACAATCTTGTAATACTATATTTTTCTTAATCCCCTTTTCTTTCTTCTCCTCACTTTCTACTGCTGCAACGTAATCCTTCTCCCGATCCCAATTTAAAACTACGAGGAGAGGGTTTGGTTTTTGTTTTTCTTCGTTTAATCAAAAGTGTTGGCAACCGCTTCTTTCCTTTCTTTGTGTTGTCAACATTGTCGGCAGCAGTCACTTCTTTCTTTTCTTTTCTTTCTTTTGTTTGCTTCTTTCTTTTCTTTGTGCTGCCAATATTGTCGGCAGCAGCTACTTCTTTTATCAACATTGTTTGGTGTGGTGGGGCTCATATGGTGGGTCCCTGCCCACTATTACTGACATTCTCCCACTTGAAGACTTGATTGAGAATTAATCATGTCTCCACACATTCCTTTCTCCCTTATCATTCTCATGCTGCTTATGTTACTGCTAGACCACAGAGGATCTACATCATTCAAAATTGCCAGTGTTGATTGACTTGGTCATAACATCCGGTAAGTTCTCGTTAGTGTCAATCTTGTGCATATCCACACTTCTTTCATCCACTACTTCTTGAACGAAGTGATACTGGACTCTTATGTGCTTTGTCCGTGAATGAAAGGTTGGATTTCTTGCGATGTGCAAGCTACTCTAACTGTCACAAAACATAAAAATATTCTCTTGCTTGTGCCCGTGCTCCTCCAATAACCTTTCAATCATGATTGCCTCCTTGCAAGCTTCTGTAGCAATCATGTATTCTGCTTCCGTTGTATATAAAGCTACAACAGTCTTCAGTTTTGAAACCCAGCTTATAGCTCCTCTTGCAAGTGTAAACACTTAGCCCGTAGTGAATTTACTTTTGTTGAGATCTTCTGCAAAATCTGAGTCCACATAGCCTTTGACACTAATTCTGATCTTCTGTAACATAATGCAGCATTGGAGGTTCCTCAGATGTATCTCAAAATTCTCTTCATTGTACTCCAATGCTCACTACTAGCATTCGTCATGTATCGACTAACCGCTCACATTGCTTGTACATTGTCTGGTCTTGTACAGATCATAGCGAACATCAAACTTCTCACTGTTGATGCATATGGTACTCGAGACATCTCCTTCCTCTACGCTTCATTGCTAGGACACATCCTGGAAGATAACGTGAAATTAACAAGAAGTGGGGGTAAAAATTGACTTGCAATCTTGCATATTGAAGCGCCACAAGATCTTGTTGAAGTAGTTCTTCTGGGAAAGCCAAATCTCCCTGTTATTTATGTCTTAGTGAATTTGAATCCCTAAAATCATTTTTGCTTGTCCTAAACCCTTCATGTCAAACTCCCTAGCCTAATGTCCCTTCAATTATTGGATTCACTCTTTGTTGAGGCCTACTACCTGTCATCCACATACAATAGTAGGATAATAAAGTCATCACCACCATCAAACCTTTTGTAGTATGTATAATGGTCTGAACTGAGTCTGCTGTATACAAGACTAATAATGAAGGAATCAAATCTCTTGTACCAATACCTCAGCGCCTGTTTGAGACCGTACAGAGATTTGTTTAACCTGCAAACCAAGTTCTCCTTACCTGTTTCAGCAAAACCTTCTGGTTGGAGCATTTAAATTTCTTGTTCAAGATTTCCATGAAGAAACGCATTTTTCACATATAACTGCTCTAGATGTAGGTCGAACGTAGCACACATCACCAAGACTACTCTAACTATCGTGAGTCAAACCACATGTGAAAATATCTCATTGAAGTCAATACCTTCTTTTAGAGCATATCCTTTTACCACCAATCTTGCATGATACCGCTTCACTTGGTCATTACGCGCTTGATCTTGTAGACACATTTGTTGCCGATGGTCTTTCTTCCTTGTGGTAGCGTACGAAGATCCCACATCATGTTCTTTTGTAGAGCTTAAATTTCTTCCTGCATTTCTGTCATCTACAGGGATACACCCGAGCCTTTGATTGCCTCATGGAAAGATGATGACTCTCCATCCTCTATTAAAAGACAACATACAACATTGCTCTCCGTAATATACTCTGAGTGCCAACCTGGTGGTCTTCTCTCACAAGTTGACCGAAGAACTTCTGGAGCCTCAGACTCGACTGGTTCTTGTATTTCGTGCTCTGGTGCTGCTTGAGAAGAAACTGGATCTTCATATGGTTTATCTTCCACCTGAACTGTAGTAATCTATGGATTCTCCTTTGATGTGATATCGCTTTCATCTTTCTTATGTAGTTGAAATTTTACAACGATCACATCTCTACTGACAACAACCATGTCAGTAGTGGGATCCCACAGGAGATACCCCTTCACACAATTAGCATAACCCAAGAATATGCACTTCCTAGATTTCAGATCTATCTTCGTTCTTTCTTAGGCATTGTACATCACTTACGCAGTACATTCGAACCAATGTAAAGTAGAGTAATCTGCCAGCTTGCCAATCCACATCTCCATCGGTGTCTTCAGCTTAATTGCCATTGATGGCGACCGATTTATAACATAACATGCAATTTTGGCTGCTTCTGCCCAAAAATGTAATACCCCGCAAAATAGCATATGGCTATTTTTGTGTAGTAATTTGTGCACGTCTGAGTATCGCACATGATTACGTATTTTTCTAATAGTTATCAGCTTTAATTGGGAGATTTCAGACATATGAGCTGTTCTGAACCCGATGAGATAAACTCGGGATATCTTTTCGATTAAACTGTGGTTTTGCCCTGATTGTTTCGACCAGACAATTGTCGGGAGAAAGTTATAATTTCTACAAAACCTATATTTTTATAGATGTTAATTTATATATATTGAGCACTTTCAATTAAGCTAGTGCTTGGATTGAATGTGGATTGTATTTGTGCACTAGGGTTAGAATCGGGGTATGCTGACCTAGGGTTCCTTGACCTAACCTAGGGTTAGGAACCCTAGCATCATATGATCATAGCTTCATCTTGATGAGATCCAATGGTGGAAGTATTTCCCCATGTGAAAGTTGACTAATAAAATGAGGAAACTTCCATGAAGCTTCCCATGAACTTCTAGAAAATGTGAGTTGGCTTTATCTCATCCATCCATCCACACTCACTCCACTCCACCCCCATCTTCACCCTCCATCTCCACCAAGAATTTCGGCCCATTCCACCCCAAAAACCCTAGCCTCCATTCAATAAATACCCCATTCTCTTCACTTCTCATTCTCTTGATCCTCTTGTTTTATTTGTTTCAAAAAGAAAAAGAAAAGGGGAGTCCTTGAGAAGCAAGAAGGAGATTAAAGAAGGAACTTTTAGTAAGTGTAGTAGAGAAGAGGAAGAGTTGTGGAAACTCTACAAAGCAAGGAGCAAGGGAAAGTAAGCAAGCTAGGAGGCAAGCTAGCAAGGAGATTTTGCAAACTTCATGTGGGTCATACTCTAACTCTCATTTTGAATTCCTTTGTATATGTGAATTTTAGCATGTGAAGGTAGATGGAGAAATTTTGATTTTCATGTATGTGAATGACATGCTAAGAAGAAGATAGTGGTACGGTATGAACAACTCATTTCTATAAGTTTTTGTTTAGAAGCATGGTTGTGAGGATAAGTTTGGGAATTTTCTTCTCCCAATCGGTTCAGAATCTTGGGCTCAAACTTTGGGGTTTTGTTATTCTATGTATTTAGAGTATCCATGATTTTTTTCATAATATTTAGACGCAATTTAGTAGCCCAAACAATGGGTCCAAATCAGGATAGTAGCAGCCAGAATAGCTGCTGGCTGTGAGAATTTTTGTATGTCTTTCCGATTTTGTATCTCAGACAATACAGGGTATTTTGAGCTGAAAATTTTTGTGGGCACTCTTGTAGGTGTCCACAACTATATTTTTAAATTTCATAATTTTCCGAGGTCGTTTGATGCCTCGAAAAATTTGTAGAGTGCGACTAATCTGAAGGTGTTGGCTGAAGCTAACTGTGTTTGGGACTGAAGTTTAAAAGGCCATAACTCCTTGTATGTTTATTATTTTGCTATGAAATTTTGGGAGTAACTTGTGGTATGAGTCTATTTGATGAATCTCAAATTTTAGAATTTTTAGAGGTCATTTGATGAGGTTTAAAAAGTAATTAGTGAGGGGCAGTAAATACCCTGCTGAAAAAGAACCGCTGAAAATCTTGCTATGTTTGAGGAGTCGTAGATCATTGTGTGAAATGAATTTGAATGTGAATTTTGGACACAATGAAATTATATATGTGTAGATATAGAATCTCAAATTTCATGAGCATTAGACTTAGGGTTGATTTATTATTGAATTTTAAAGTAGGATACGTTCAGCCTAGTACAAGTTGTCTAGTTCGTGAGGATAGATATCCTGGACTTATTTGTTAAGAATTTGGACGACTGACCAACTAGAGATTTTCAGTAGGGAATCATAGCTTTCTAACCTGACTAGAATTTTGTAATCCCAGTTTGTAGGTTGGAAGTTATGATTTTCCAAAGTTGGGGTAGATTCGGCCTTGTCAAGGAAATGTTTGCTAGAGAAATCAACTTTTCTCCTGTTGTGCACCCACTGGAATTTGGTATCTTTGAGGACCTTAAGGATTGAATCTGAGGACGTGTCCAACTAGGAAGTTGTAGTAGACACTCCCACCCTTTTATAAAACCCGGAATCGAGTAATTCCGATAACTGAGTAAACTTTTATGATATCGGACAAGTGCAGCGAGTGCGAGAAGGAACATAATACTAAGAGTATATGAGAGTTATTGGATGTCAAGATGATTGAATTTGAGGAAATAGTCAACTGGAGAGTTGTAGACTAGGGTCTTACCTTTCCAGAATGGGAGATACCAAACAATTCTGATTTGTGTGCTGGAAGTTATGGACGTTGCGAGTTTAGTGACCTATTGTCTAGATTGACTTCAAGCTTAAGTTAACTCGGGGACTCGAGTCCTTTAAAAAAAGAAATTGAGGAAATCATCGACTAGGGGATGGCAATGGATCTCCTTACCCTTTTAGGAAATTCTGAGTATATTGGCTTTCGATGAGCGTAGCTTAGGTCACAGCTACTGGTATTTCTTGAACTGTTCCATCGGACAATTTATGAGGAACCCTCTGCATACCGCAGTATGGTGATCATGAGCCATCAGGTTTAAATGATGGGTTTTAGCATTTTATTTAGAACTTAGACAAGTTCCTGTGCTTAGTACTCATTGTGGACATGAGTAAGTTGGGTTATAGCTCCGGCCGGGTTATGTTGGGTGTCTCGATGCCTGAGTCTATCAATGGTCAAGAATGGATGGTTATGTGTGTGCTTACCTTCATTGAATTGTATTGCATCATTGGGGCACCGTTAGACCACTCGCTGAGGGTCACGGGCCGGAATTATTTGGTCGCTGACCTGTGAAGGTACTGGAAATCAGTGGATGTGATTTCCGTGATGATTGTTATTTTGACAGACCGGACGGGCTCGACATTTTTTATCGACATCGAGTGTGATTTGGGTAACAACTTGTTTCAATAAACTGCATTGATTAGGTTTTTCTTTATCATTTAGCTCGAAGACCGAATTGGTGTTAGGGGTGATTCCCTATAATCCAACTCGTTCTGAGAGTTAGCAGGTGGTGATACTATGGGGTTGTCTCTTTCTGTAATTAGGGATACGTGCTGCATGTGCGTATCTTGCACTGTTGATTTCTGAAGTACCATTTTAAGAACGAGACGTCGATTTCCTGGCGGATAGGGGGTTTTAGACCTTCGAGGCTGTCATGTTCTATGTTGGTGGATAGGAACGGATCATAATGAATCTTCTGCGCAATGGATATGCTGCGTGTATATCTGTAAGTTCGTCACAGGTTTCGAGGAGGGTCCGATGCAACAATTATTGGTGACAACGGGGTAGTGCCCCGAATTATTTCTTTTATTTATACCTCCTCAACCATGTCATACTATCAGGAACAGGAAGTGGACCGAATTAGAATGCATTGCATAGCGATGGTTCAAATTTCTGAACTGGAGAAATGGCTTGATCTGGGGCACATGTAGTATGGGATGCATGTGTGTCCAAAGTCTTACTGACATTAGATTAGGAGCATCCATTTTGTACTCTATGTTTGAATAGACTTCAGGTCATGGCATACACGAACACTAGGAAATCAGGATGCACGTTTAATTTCCATTCAAGATGAATTCGTGAGTGCGATAGTTAGAGAATCGCTGTTTCCTTATCAGCATTGCGTCAGTAGAATTACTGACGTACCCCACCTTTTAGGTACATGGATATCAGGTTACGAGTACAGGAGTACCCCACCTTTTAGGTACATGGATATCAGGTTACGAGTACAGGAGAGCCCAAGATCAGTAGGCATCCAAGTAAGGTGGCGGTGTACATGCCTACCATTCGAGCGAGTGCAGAATTATCAGAGTCACGCAGCAGAAGGCTCAAGCCGAGGGTATGTCCCAGGGGGGGCAGAGAGACCACTCAGTAGAGTTTCGGCAGTAACCAACGGATTGCCGGTCTGTATGACAGCCGATAGCTTCTCAACAAGAGTTTGAATATTCTTGTAATCAGTTGTAATAAGTTATGTAATTTGTATTCCTTGTTCAAGTACAATTTGACATTGTAATTATTGATGTAATAACTTTGATGGCAATAAAAGTGTTTAAATTTTCGTGTTATTTACTATGTTGAGATGCATTTGAAGGCAAAGATCTTGGTGATGTCACGGATGTCCGGTAATGGGGATCCGGGGCGTTACAAAAAATAGTTTGGCTGACCTCTAGTTCGCAACATACTCTCATCCTTTCTGCAATAGTCATGTTCATCCGTTCTGCCATGCCATTTTGTTGAGGTGTGTATGTGACTGTGAACTGTCTTGTGATACATTCTTGCTTACAAAGTGCAAGAAACTCACAGTTTGTATACTCTCTTCCATTATATATCCTCAAGCACTTGATTTTCTTGCCTGATTCAAGTTCCACATGTGCTTTGAAGTCTTTGAACACTGGAAACACATCTGACTTCTTCTTGATTGGATACACTGACAATTTCCTGGAATAATCATCAATGAAAGACACAAAGTACTTTGATCCTCCAAGGGACATTTTCGGTGATTTCCAAACATTAGAATGAATCAAGTCTAGAATGCATTTACTCTTGGCTTCAGATATGCTGAACTGCAATCTATGCTTCTTACTTGTAACACAGTGCTTACAAAAAGATAGATTCATCGATTTGAGCCCTGAAAGCAGCTTCCGGTCAGAGATAATCTTCAAATCACGTTCAGACATATGGCTTAGTTTGAGATGTCACATTATTGTCGACTCTTCTCCCTTGCTGGTCGATGAAACACACACATCAGCTTCCTGCAATGTTTCTCCATTAAGCATGAATAGATTTGCAGCAGTCTTTTCTGCCTTCATGATCGCAGGCGCGCCTCTGACAATTTTCATGACTCCATTATCAACATAGGTCTTGCATCCAAGGCTTCTATTCACCCCAAAGATAATAGATTCTTCCTTAAGCTCTTCACGTGTCGTACCTCCTGAATGGTGCGAACTGTACCATCAAATAGTTTTAGCTTGATAATACCAATACCAGCGATTTCCAAAGCATGATCATCACCCACGTGTATAGAACCTCCTGAGATTTGTTCGTATGTGTGGAACCACTTTCTCCAAGAAGTTATGTGTCATGTCGCTCCTGAGTCTAGTAACCAGACATCAGAGAACTGCTTTTTTGCCTCCAAACACCGTAGTTGCCTCGCTATATAGAACTTCACCATTATACTTGGTACTCATCACATTCCCTTGTGCATTTGATGACTCAGGATCGCCAATTTTCTTCTTGTACCAACAATCATTCTTGAAGTACACTTTCTTGCCACAGTTGTGGCACTTGTAAGTCTTCTTACTTTTTGATTTTGATCTCCCACGATTCTGACTCCCACTGGGACCACGTTCTGTTGATTTTTCTCTCATCACCATCAAATAGGGATGGCAACCAGGTCGGGTTGATCCGCGACCCGCGCACACGAACCCGGCCCGCTACAATGCAGTTCGGGTCTAGGTCGAACCCGCGGAGTAACATCCTGGAATTTTAAAAAATATTTTAGAATTTATAAATGAATTAAATTGAATTTTTGTGATTTAATAAATATTTTTTGAAATTTATCTTTTTGTACGTGCAAAATACGTGCAAATATTTTCTTGGAAAACAAAAAGTCAAAAAATCCATTTGGAAAATCTAACATTTATTAGTATATAGTATTTATATTTTTTCTGGATTTTTATGAATGATTTATGACATATTTGCAAATACTAAAAAATGAAGGACTTTTGTGCAAAATTGCCACTTGGAGTAAAAACTCCAGATTTCGGTTTTTCTGGGCTATGCATATTGGCCGACCAAACTTGGAGAGCAAGGGGATTTAATTTTATTTTTTTTTAAATCAACTTGATTAACAAATAATTGGAAGGATCCATATATGTAAAGAAATAATTTTCTTTAGGAGTAATTTTGTAAACTTTGTGAAACCCTAAAAACTTAGATCTCGGCCTATATTAGGGGCAGCAGCCGCCCATCCCCCTATTGTGCACTCAAAACATATTTTCTCATTATTTTATTGGAGTTTAAATCTTGGATCTTGGACTTTTGCAAAGGAGAAGGAATGGGCTTTTCTTTATTTTTTCTTTTGTGCTTCAATTTAATCTTTTTAAGGTGAGTGATACTTTCTTACCTCTTGTTTACTATATGATTATGAACTATTCAAGTATAATGCATGATTAGAAGTTGTATGATTATGAAACATGATGTGTGAATATAGATTCTAAATGAGTAGATAACTAATCAACATCTATTATGAAGAAATATGAAGTTAGGAGTAATTTTCCATGCTTGATTAGTTGATGTATGAGATACACAAAGATCATCACTTTTATACCATGTATGAATAATCATGTTTTGAATTAAACTTGAATGCATATGAGATGTGTAGAGTTGTCATTTAATTAGTATAGATCTAAATATTGCTTGTATGAGATTTACTTGATTTGTGGGTGTATATTGGATATGAAATAGAATGCAACTGAAATAATGACTTCATACATGCACATGGATGAACAAAGAACCTTAAGTTGCTGTTTTGCCTTTATATTCGCTGTTTTGATATTAAAGATGAAGAATTATTATTGGTTTGGATTGAGATTGAATAAGAAGTAAAAGAACTTGTTGTGGAGTTTGATGGATTGGAAAATTTCGACCAATGAAGGTGTATTTCGGGATTACTCTTAGTTTTGACATGTTTAATTGCATTTTCTGTATGAGAAGAATTCTTGACTGCGTTTTGATGATATTTGAGTATTACTGTGAAGAGTTCCTTCGAAAATATTTTATTTCAAGTTATAACTAAAAATTGGATTTTTGAGTGGAATATATGAGAAGTCGATTTGATGCATAAACTAAATTGTTTTTATCGAAGATGTACTTGTGTTGTTACAGATTTTTAGCAATTGAAATCATGTATTCGATGTTTTAAATGTATATCATTTTTGAAGAGCTGCAAAGTTCTGACTATCGCAGGACCGGCCTGCCAGTCGACCGCACCTTGTTTGAATGCGAGGTGGCAGTCGACAGACATGCCTAGTCCGTCGCCATCTTCCCTGTGCAGTCGACTGCAACAATTTCTATAGTAGCTGTCAGTCGACCGCGAACGTGTGGAAAGGGGTTTCTTGAGCGCTGACAGTCGACCGCCATATTTTACATTGTATGTGACAATCGACTGTCAAGTTGATTTTTGTGCACTGTTCGCTGAGTTTTGTTGTTCTTCGAACGATGGTTTATTTGAGTTTGCAAAGTTAATTTCTCTGATTCTTAGCAATAATTGAACTCAAGTTTCATTACTTTCAGAGAGTATGTATTCTCAGATTTTATCAAGTATTTAAATTCTAATCCTTGTGACTTTGAAAAGTGAATGTTTCAAAATCTCCAAAAGTATTATATAGAATTTATTCTTCGCTGTTTTGAGTGCATAAATTCCAGTTTCGTTCATACTTCGTTTCAGTTTTGATAAATATACAGTCGTACCTTGGAAGTATTTGGTTTCTATTGACTGTTGGTTTGAGGGAAACCTCGTTATGAGTTGGATTTATTGGAATTTTGAGATATCAAGAAATGTTAAGATGATGTTTGGGTTTTGAGACTCTAGAAGTTGAGTGGGACCCTAACATGTCGGCGGTTGAGACTTTGTGGATATTTTGGCCTAGTGGGGCCTTGTTGTTGAGTTAGTGAAATTAAGTCTGGTAGGGTACACCAACTCTAGAGGGAGGATTGTGACTTAATTAATAATAATCAACCTAAGGACAGACACTAGTTGGAGTTGTGATGAAATAAGAGCAAACATGGGTAGGGGGCCTCATGTGATCTACAGTATGAGATAATCCTCTGAATTATCGAGGTGTGAGTGAAATAGTCTCTGGAATTACCTGAGGTGTGGGATTGATCTCCGGAATTATTCGGGATCGAGGCGACGTGATGAGCCGCCATTTCTTGCGGTGTGGGGTATTCTCGAAGATTCCCAGGTGTGAGTGAAATAGTCTCTGGAATTATCTGTGGATAGAGATTGACCTCCGGAATTATCGGGGCATGGGCTAGATACTCATAGAATAATCTAAATCTTAATGTAATCACTGTAGTAGGATTAGTTGCATAACGTGGGATTGAACCCTATAAAATGGAGAACGATAAGGGCTTGCACCGGACCTATGTAGAGTGGGATGCATAGAATCCGACAAGTATGCATTAGAAATCATCTTAAGCATTTGTGTTTCTTGACTTGTATTATGCATGCTTGTTTTCTGTTTTCTTACACTTGACACTTAGCCTAATTTCACTTGATGATTCATGCTTCATTTATTGTTATTTCATGTTTCATCTGTTATTATTGTTTCACTTGTTGACTTATGATTTTATTCTTCTGTTTTTATTTAAGTTTGTATTTCCTTTGAATATCACTCACACTGTTATGGCTGGCCCTGTAGTTTTGGGGGTTAGGGATGTCTCTAGCCTCACGTTTTACAGGTAGGTACCTTTAGCATGGAGTTAGGAGTATATGGTAGAATATTTGATGTTTATGTATATCTTGTAAAATGATTGATTGTAAAGAGGAAATTGTATTTATGGTATTGTGTTGTAAAAAGAATTGTAATTCAAAGTGTTTAAATTCCGCTGTGCTTTGTAAAAGAGTTGATGTAATAAAAGTTTTAAATTTTTCTGTATTTGGATGCTATGTTTATGATGAAAATTGAGGTTGATTCTGGAATTTATGCCACGTATTTCTAATTTACTTATTGGAAATTCGGGGCGCTACACGCGGGTCTACCCGGGTCATAAAATTCACAAATCAAACCCGCTAGACCCGGCCTGTTCGACCTGTTGAACGAGTCAAACCCGCCCGCCAACCCGCGGGTCGACCCACGGGCTTGGATCCGTTTGACCCAAACGGATCAAACGTTCGAACCGCGGGTCGAATGGTCCAGAGCCGTTGGCTGCAGGCTGTTTTTTTGTTTATTTATTTATTTCTCCATATAAATACCCCATTATATCAATCTAAAAATTTCCACACCTTACTCTCTTACCCTCTCTAGTACTACTACTCAATTCAATCTCAATACAATCAAGTTTTTTCAACAAATTAGCAAGCAACAAAGAAGTAAAAAAGTTTCGATTGTATCAAATTGTGTTGATTCAACTCTCAACTACGTTTACTTCAACTCCTCCAACAAATAAGCTCTCTCTCTCTCTCTCTCTCTCTCTCTCTCTCTCTCTCTCTCTCTCTTTCAAGTTTCAATGACTACCAGATTACCGACTACTCTCTAATTTTATTTTTCTCTCTCATTTGTAGGTTCGATTATACGCGAAGTACGGTATCAAAATTTCACAACCCTCCTATTGTCTTGAATTTCGTTGTAGTTCTAATTTTTTGTTTCATACTTGTTTGTTGGTTTTTCGCTTTTCTCTCTCTTAACCCTCCTATTGTTTTTAAGATTTTTTTAAACATATACCTCATAGATTGTTTTCTATTATTTCACATACACTAGTAAAATACTAGAATTTTTTCACATACACTATTACCATGTCTAGATCACGAGGTAGCGGCCGTAGCCAAAGTTGACAAGATTCCACCTGTACTTCACGTCGGCCTCCAATAGTGCCACAAATTAAACCCGAATTTACACATAATCTTATGGTAGGAACTCACGATATCCCTACACACGAAATAGAAGAAGAAATGCATGATGTTGATACACAAACACAACAAAGCGAACCCACTAGTAGTAGAAAAACTAGGGGAGAAACAAGTGGCTGACACAAATTTTATAACTATATCTCGATGAGAATAATCTGTGTGTAGGATATAAGATTTGTAAACATCGTGACAAGAGTTACAAATGGAAGAAGGGTGAGGGAACGAGTACAATTAGACGACACATTTTAAATGTACACAAAGATTTAGTACAAAACCAACAAGGCCAACAAAAAATCAACCATAGGACCGGACAAATAGATAGCCAACCCTATGATCCCGAACTTGTTCGTCGGGAAATGGCCCGGTTAGTTATTAAGGATGAGCTACCTTTTTCCTATTCTGAGAGTACGAATGTTGAGTCTTTCAACCAAAATGCACTAAATCCACATTTTAGAAGAATTCCCTAGAAATACACTAAAGTCCGATTGTTTTAAACTTTACAACAAATGCAAGATGCTTTAATTGCAGTCTTGTATTGTAGCGCCCCGAATTTTCAATAAATAAAATTAGAAATAAGTGGCACAAATTCTAGAATCAACTTCAAGTGTAATCATAAGTATAGCAACCAAATACAGGAAAAATTAAAACTTTTTATTACATAAACTCTTTTACAAAGCACAGCGGAATTTAAACACTTTGAATTACAATTCATTTTACAACACAGCAGTATTTAAAAGTACCATAAATACAATTTTTCTCTTTATAATCATTCCCTTTACAAAATATGCATAAACATTAAACATTCTACTATATGCTCCCAATTCCATGCTAATGATACCTACCTGTAAAACATGAGGCTAGAGATATCCCTAACCCCCAAACTACAGGGGTCAGCCATAACGGTGTGAGCGATATTCAAAGTAAATACAAACTTAAATAGAAACATAAAGAATAAAATCATAAGTCAACAAGTGAAACATATTAACACAGCAATAACAGATGGAACATGAAATAATAATAAATGAAGCATAAATCATCAAGTAAAACTAGGCTAAGTGTCAAGTGTAAGAAAACAGAAAACAAGCATGCATAATACAAGTTAAGAAAAACACAAATGAACATGATGATTACTAATGCATACTTGTCGGATTCTATGCATCACATTCTACATAGGTCTGGTACAAGCCCTTCTCGTTCTCCATTTTATAAGGTTTAATCCCTCGCTATGCAACTAATCCTACTACGGTTATAGAAACAAGATCTAGAATACTCCGCGAATAGGCCTACGTCCTGGTATCAACCCGCCAGACTAGCGTCATCGACACGCAAGCATCATATAAGCATTGCCTAACCCCGGAGAATCACCTCCCTGCCATGACCCCGCGAAAAGGCTTGCCGACCATCGATGCACGGATACACTGTACATTTCGCGAATAGGCCTACCGACCATCGACGCGCGAATATACCTGTACATTCCGTGAATAGTCTGCTGGCCATCGACACACGAACATACCAAAACTGTCTCTTCTAGACATTCCGCGAATAGGCTTGCCAACTATCGACGCACGAACATACTAGAGAGAAACAACAAATACACAGTCCCGGAATACACCCATGCAACTGGCAACAGAGCTCATACTTACGTTTCCCAGTATCTATCACATCTCCACTAGTGCATGTCCTTATGTTTAATTAATTAATTAGAACACAGTCTCTCTAGAGTTGATATACCAAACCGGACTTAACACAACTAAACTAAGAACAAAGACCCCAACTGGTCAACTTCCACAAAAATCTCATCTGCTGGTATACAAGGGTCCAACTCAACCTCTAGAGTCTCACAACCCAAATTAATAATCTTTCTAGGGTCCACATCACAACCCTAAGTCTCAAATCAAACCCATCTTGGTTTTTATCAAACAAAAATACTCTTCATTAATCACATTTCTTTTAATCAACCAATATTGTCATGAGAACTCGTTTATATGTATGGAAGCACATTTCATCTATGAAAATGTAGATTTTTACAAAATCTGAAATTTATTCGATTTTGTTACTCAAAACAGTACACTCTAAAATTAATATTAAATTCTGGAAAAATTCACTTAAATCCAGCACATAACAAGGAATCCACCATAAAAATACGGGCTCAAATAAATGTGTTTAAAGGGTTGATATTCAATAAATTCTGAAAACTATTTTTCATTCAAAAATCTGAAAGTTACATGATTTCGTTTCTCAAAACAGTACATTCTATAGTCAATATTAAATTCTGAAAAAATAAATTTAAATTTAGCACATAACGAGGAATTCACCATAAAAATCTGGACTCAAATAAATTAGTTTAAAGGGTTGATATTTAATAAATTCTGAAAACTAACCGTTATTTTTAAAATCTGAAACTACGATAGTACAATCGTGGAAATTATATATCTATATAACAAAACACAAAGAAATCTATCAAGTGGCTCTCCTTCAATCCCCCCAAAAATCAAAGGCCCAGACCTAACCTCACAAAACATATTTTCCCTCCCAAAAGTTCCCCCCCAAAACTCAAATTCAAATCCCCCACCCAAAACAACTCCTACATTTATTTAATTATTTTTTTTTCTCTCTCTTTCCCTCCCTCCTCTATTCATAAAATTAAGAAAATAAAAATTTTAAAAATTTTTTAAAAAAAATTTAAAAAATTTTAAAAAATAAAAATATATATAAACGGAATAAATTAAAATTTTAAAAACTTTAAAAATAATTCAAAAAAATCATATAATATGTTTTTTGATGGACCCCAAAACTTTCTCATATAATATATTTGCTACTTCAATTAATTTGCTAGACCTCCAAAACTATTTTATATGATCAAATAAGGTGCACCGTTTCGAAGACGTGTCGTAGGCACGTGTCATCGGGCAAACCTAGTTTTACAATATGGGAGTCGGATTGAGGATCCGTCAGATGTTTTGGAAACTAGACACAGTGAGCTACAATTTCTATTTAGTAAGTTTTAGGTAATATTATCAGAAACTAAGTCAAAATCTCGTTCCAAACTGAAACAGACAGTAGTCCAGATTGTACAATGTCCTCGAAATCTCATCCATACTCGATCAAACCACTCATATATATTTTCTTAAACCCATATATAGATGCTTATATATGTATACTAGAGTCTCACAAACATAGCACACAAAATCACGCTCGAAAACCCCACGAAAACACCAAGAAACGATCGAATATACCACGAAAAATAGTAGCCTACAAGCTGCGGGTTGAACAGTACCCGCGGTAACTATTCACTCGTGAACAATAACCCTCGGTATTGTTCACCCGTGAACAGGTAACCCTCGGTACTGTTCACCCGAGCCTCCCACAACCCTAACCTAGGATTCAAACCTCCAAACCCTAGCCCCCAATGTTTTTGAATGTATTTTCATCTATATTTCTTTCCATATACTCTTTGCATGCACAAATAATTAGGGTTCATCATCAATAATTTTATTTGCATCAAAACATCGAATTAAACATAAAAACATAGCACACAAAATCACGCTCGAAAACCTACACGAGAACACCAAGAAACGATCGAATATACCACGAAAAACAGCAGCCTAAAAGTTGTGGGTTGAACAGTACCCGCGGTTACTGTTCACCCGTGAACAATAACCCTCGGTACTGTTCACCCGTGAACAGGTAACCCTCGGTACTGTTCACCCGAGCCTTCCATAGCCCTAACCTAGGGTTCAAACCTCCAAGCCCTAGCTCCCAATGTTTTTGAATATATTTTCATCTATATTTCTTTCCATATACTCTTTGCATGCACAAATAATTAGGGTTCATCATCAAGAATTTTATTTGCATCAAAACAACGAATTAAACATAAAAATTCATCTTTTAATATTTTTAAACATGCCATTGAATTAACCATCAAGATCCAACCACTACAATCATCTATATTCTCATTAGGTTTATTTCTTTAAGAAATATATCAATCTTTCATGCATAAACCACTTTATTCGAAATAAATTACTTTCGATCCATAATTATTCAAACCCCAATATTAAGTTTCAATTCTGATAATTAAAAACAACGAATAACACGGAAAGATCTCAACTTTATAATCAATCAAGCATGAATTTAAGAGCATACAACAAGTTCTAATTATCTCTACATACTTTTACCATCTACAATTAAATATATAGATCTCAAGTTAGATTTTTTATCCATCATCAATATTTAACATTCAAAATTAGTAAAATATGATCATCTCTCATAAAAATTACATCTTTAGTCCATGTAAACATCTAGAAGTTCATTCATCATGCATAGCAACCATCATGATTAAACTCAAAACATAGATCTACAAATTCACAACAAGCCCTAGCATGATCTCTACAAGTATTCATCATGGTAACATAAGTAAAATACATCAAGAGATGAGAAGTATCACTCACCTGAAAGAAGATCAACTTGAAGAACAATAGTAGTAATGAAGAAAAGTCTTCTCCTTGCAAAAGTCCAAGATCCAAGCTTTAAACTTCAAGAAAATAATGAGAAAAATATGTTTTCAGTTTACAATAGGGATAGGCAGGCTGCTGCCGCTAATATAGGCCAGATTGGCCTTATAGGGTTTCACAAAGTTTACAAAATTACCCATCAAGAAAATTATTTATTTACATATATGGATCCCTTCCAATTATTAGTTAATCAAATTAATTTAAAATTAAATTAAATTAAATCCCTTCACATCTCCAGATCTGGCCGACCAACACATGCAGCCCAAAATTCGAAATCTGGAGTTTTTACTCCAAGTCGCAATTTTGTACAGAAGTCATTCTCTTTGTAATATTTGCAAATAAGCCATAAAATATTCGTAAAAATACAGAAAAATTAGAATTATTATCAGCTAATAAAGATTATATTTTCCAAATAAATTTTCTGACTTTTATACTCCAAGAAGAATATTTTCAATAAAGCCCCCAACAATCTCAAAATTGCGTAATTATATATTTATTCAATTAAAAAATCAACCAAATATGGAAATAATCTGTCACGCCCCGCTTCCCAAAAGAATACGGAATATGAGTGCGTGACAAAGCTCAACGAATGATTTTATCATCCATAAGCTGTAAGGATCGACTCAACAGCATAACAGGAAATATAAAAGAATATACAACCACGCATGCATGAAACAAATTATTAATCAACTGAAATTATTTGAAACAAACATAAATTCCTCAAATAAATATAAGATCTAGATCAAAAGTAAAACTTCGGGACAACAAACCCGTTACAAGTTTAAGTAGCAACATGAAATAAATAAACTCAAAGCACAAATAACTAAAGCATGATTTCCCAGGCGAAGCTTAAAATATCTGCTCACCCACTCCTACAGGTAATTGATCTCCAAAACCTGTATATTTAACATGTGGAAGAAAATAGAGAAACAAGAGACAGACGCCCGTTAGTGTAAGCTACGGGCCACAAGTAGTACAGGCAAACAGGTATAGGAACAAATACAAGAAGGTATGAAACAGAGATTTGGAATCAAGAGTATACAACATGTCATGGCAGGAATGCAACAAATGATAGAGTCCAATGAAACTAGCAAGCGAGTAAATAGAGTCAAGTACAGGATCATGTAACAAGTGAATAAGTAAATTGTAACAAGTATTAAGTAACATGTGAGACAGGTAACAAGTGTGTGCATGTAAACATGTTATCCTTAAGTCTATTGTTTAATCCTATTTAATGTAGCACTTCATGCATCCCATTTACTTACCACATGGTTGCTACATACAAATAAGTTACATTTAGACTTAGTGGTGGATTTTATAGGGCTGTGTACTCAGGTATCATGTAAACAGAAACAGACACGAATCATGTAATCATGAAATCATGGCATCATGTAATCAGGTACAGGAATGAATCATATAGTCATGAAATTATGGCTTCATATAGTCATATACTAGTAACAGGCATGAATCATGTAATCATGAATCACGACATCATATAATCAGGTAGTTAATAACATGCTTGAATCGTGTAATCATGAATCATGGCATCACATAATGGGAAATACAAGCCCCCTTTCGAGTACACTTACCTATATTGTCCACTACTAAGGTCTTTCCCTTAAACACCGGCTTGTTAATTATTATTATTATCAAATAGACATAAAAGTGCGCAAACAAGTCAAGTATACATGATAGAAGACATGAAACAAGTTCAGGCTAGGTAGGAAGCATATTCGAGTGTCAACACAATTTATAATTGTCAAAAACTACAAGAATTACAATTCTGGACAGCAGGACGCTACTGCACCAAAGCTAAGATTCCCTGTTGCTATAGGAATGCAAATCTGGATCCGTCAGAAGTTCTAGAAATTAGACTCTTTTCCGGTTCTAGCGCATATAATCATGATATATAAAAGCTACAGCAACTAGGTTCAAAACAGCATTCTACACAGATTTCATGTTCAGCCAGAATTCGTAATGTTGTGTTCACATGCATGAAAGAGGTATGAAAACTCAATAAATAAATCCAGGAAAATTTAGGGAGGTTCCCTAACATGTCTAGTCTCATCAAGGTAAATTTCATCTTATTATATTACAGATAGCATGCTCAAATTAAATTGTAAAATAAGGTGATGCAGCAAAATTATGAATCTAGAATTTCAGACCCAGCAGCACTAAAATAGCTATAACTCACAAAATACAATTCAGAATTCGATTCCATCAAAAGGTCTGTAAACTAGATACATGGGGCTACTAATTCATATTCAGAATTTAATTCAAAATTTTGTCATTAACAGAGTTGAAATCATCAGATAAAATCAGGACAGCAGTATATAAAGATACTTTTTGCATGGATTATAACATGATTAGTATTTATGATGGATTCGGGTTGGTGTATGGTGTAAATCAGAGTGTAACGAGTATCTAATCAGCAAGCCACATGTATTTTCAACTCATTAACAAAGGAGACAATATTCACATGCTAACACACAACCAAACATCTATAACAAGCATTCATATGGATAATTCTCCTAGATCTACATAGTGTTTGTGTGACGGATATAATAATGGGTTATTTGGGGAACTCTTTTTGACTATGGGGTTGATAGAAGTCAATAAACGAATAGAATCAAGATTATCAAAGAGTATGAACATGAAAAACAAGTTATAGTGAGATCTACTTGCGGCTATTTATGCTTGTACGAGGAATAAAAAATTCATACAAGTTACTTGCCTTGATTGGATGATGAACTTGATTATGATCGAGATCGATGGATTAGATCTGGTGCGGATCTTGATGATGATCAAGATCAAGATGATCAATGACTGGAGATCGGTTGATGATGATGATGATGATGATGATGATCACGATCGGGTCGATCAGATGACCCAGATTCAAAGAGGAGCTCACGGCAATAGCAGGAGGGTGGCTGTATTCGATGGCGGCTGTGATGGCGCAGGCGGGCAACGATAAGGTGGTAGTGTCGAGGGGGCAACTGGGAAGCAGCCGACAGTGGTGAGCGGGGCACAGGCGGCGACTTGTGGCGATCGACACAAGCTCGACGAGGGTAGGGTAGTTGGCGGTGGACTTCGACAGCGGCGGAGGGCCATTGCAGATTCAAGGACGAGGATGATGGGTTGATGGTGGGCACTCGAGGAGGGGAGCAGAATGGGCGGTGCACGGGGATGAGGATGAAGTGGTTCGGGAGGCTCGATAGGAATGCAGTCGAGGAGCCAAGGGGTTCGGAAGTGGTGGGTTTCGGGAGGAGATGGCGATAGCAGGGGTTGACGAGGAGTTGGGTGAGGGTGAGAGGGAGAGAGAGATCGGAAGAGAGAGAGAGTGGACGTGGGAGAGAGAATAGGGTTGCGGCTAGGGTTATACAGTGAATTAGGGTAGGGTATTAGATTAGTGTTTAGTATAAATAGGGTAGAATGAGGGTATATTGGTTAATGGGTTACAGGTTGGAATCTAATAAGAAAAAGGGCTATAGGGTTTGGGTTTAGATCCAATAAGAGGTGGGTTCAAGGGTTTATAAAATGAATAAATCAATTATAATATAGTAGTACAAATGAATCAATTAGTATGCATTAAATTAATACTCAAATACTAATAAATACAATAGGATGTAGGAGTTCGCAAAATAAACGAGTTTGGATTTGAATTGAGCTAAAATATAATAAATAGCAATTAATTAATTAAATCAATTAGTATACAAAATTCATACTCCAATAATCATAAAATATTGATTGAGATCAATAGACTTTCACAAATTAATAAATAACGTAAGATGAAATTTAATAATCATTCAAAAGTAATAATAATAACAATAATGATAATAATATATATACATATATCAAAATGGGATTTGAGTTTAACAATTTTATTAAAATTCAAATAGTAGTAATACATTTGATTTGAGTTCAACTATAAATAGTTGATCAATTAGAAGTGAAAATAAAGTTAAATACACCATTATTCGAAATAAATATAATTTTCGATTAGAAAAGATTCTAATAGAAGATCCAAAACAAATTTAAAACAAAATGAATTTATCAATAATCAGAATATGGAAAATTTTCAGAAAATATGTATTTACGGGAACGGGGGTTACATAATCTAATTCCTTAGAGCCTTCTACTGAATAGTTGGCCCTAAATGCAGCCAAACATTTTTTAAGTTCAATTTTCACCCATAAATGACTTTTTACAAACAAAACTCATTTCTTTCAAAAATTTACAAAAGTAGTTTTCTTTATTCAGAAAAATCCCAAAAATTCAAATATACCCAATAACAAATAATAGGAATTGTTCATCAACTCATAATTCTAAATCTACACTTTGAAAATATTTGCACGTGTGAAAATATCAATTTTTACGAAAATTCAAAATAATTAAATAATTTGATTTTAAAATTATTTATTAATTCAAAATATTGTATTAAAAATTACGGGGCGTTACATGTATTCTTTAACCTGTAGAGTATCGTTAACTTCCGACTGTTGGAAATGTTGTAACGATATTCCAATGATGGGCTTAACTTATCATTGGATAGATAGTGATTGGATGATTCAAAAGAGAATCATCTCACTTGCGGCTTTGTCATATCCCCATAATGGACTAGTTATTGCAATACGTATTTTAAAAGTTTGTGATTTATATTATATTCGTGATAAAAATTTTACTAATAGTTTTGATAATGCATCTAACAACAATGCTTCGATTAGTACATTAGAAACACAATTAGCTCCTCCATGAAAGGAAATTTTTTATGTTAGATGTGCATGTCATATTTTAAATTTATGTATACAAAATGCATTGAAAGTAGTCGATTCATATATAATTGTAATTAGAAATTGTGTACATTTTATTGCTTTGAGTGGTCCTATGCTTCAAGAATTTAAAGTATGATGTAAAGCTAGGGGAATACAGTTTAGAAAATTTCCTAAAGATGTTAAACACCGATAAAACTCTACTTTCGATTTACTAAATGTTGTTACTCAATACAAAGATATTATAAACAATTTTTTGTCTTGCAAAAAACATGAAAAAATTTCAAATGACTCCCCAATCATGGTATTTTGTTGAATCTTTAGTACGATTTTTGGAACCTTTTAAAATCGCAACTTTAAAGTTTTCTACATCTTATGATTCTACTTCTACTAGTATTTTTATTTCAATCATTACTATGATGAAAACTTTTCAAGAAATGATTTCGCACGAATACATTGGCCATATTGTTCTTCCCGCCTATAATTTTTTTTTGAAGTATTTTAATCTCTCTCCTATGTTGTATTGTATTGCTACTGTTATGGATCATCGTATCAAACTAGCGGGTACGAGGAGTTAGATTGAAACGTATTTTACTTTACTTGTAGATGAATATGAAATTGATTGCGACACATTTTTAGCTAGCTTTGAATCGATATTGAATAACTTGTTTGATTATTATGATAGAACTTTTGCATCTAGTAGTACAACTAGTATAGTTGCATCTTCTTCTTCTACTTTTAGAGGTAAGGGTAAGAGTACATTACAATATGCCACTTTTAATTTACTTGCTCGTATTCAATAAAAAACATAGGACTAATGCACATAATGAATTAAATTGGTATAATCAATAAGATAGTGAGAGGTCTAATACTAAGATTGAAGTGCTACAATGGTGGAAAGAACATGAAATTTTTTTTCCTATTCTTTCACATATGGCTAGAGATATACTAACTCCACCTGTCTCCACAGTTTCTTCCGAAAGTATTTTTTCTTAAGTGGCAGAGTTCTAACAGATTACAGGAATTGCTTGAAGCCGGATTCGTTGGAGATACTCGTGTACACTGAAGATTTGATGAAGGCGGAAGACAAGACTCAAGGAAAAATGGCATCTACATCAACAAGTGAAAGCAATACCCCTGAAGTCCAACAACACAATTAGGAAATTTAGGGCGATGAGATCATAGGTTTAGGTTAAGCAGAGGTGCACGACAGTAGTCCAATGCTCTCTCTGTAACACCCCTGCCCCGAGCCCGGACAATTTATACAATTTTATAGACAAATTAGATACTATGTAGTACAACTGCCCACCACAGGCTGCCTCTCAAAAGGTGGTTAACCGAATTGGTGACTAATGATCATTGGCATTTATTATATATATAATATTATATTCTTTCAAACCAACGGTATGGGATTAAATCCTTCTCCCATTCCCGTTTTTTTTTTTTCAATCCAAGCCGAATAGTACTTTTTTCAACTATGGCGGGCCCCACCTTCAACCTCCCCACGTCATCATGTGGGAGAACACTTCTCACAAACACAGCACTATGCTGTTTGTGTATCACAAACCCGGTGGGCCCCCCACCTTCCAAGTACAATCCGGATTCAAAGAATCCATTTCTTTCAAATCCATTTAATTCTTTATAAACCCTTCCTATAGAATATTCTATAGGACAAGTCACAAATTCTTTTATATATATTTTTCAAATCATATATATATTTCAGAAATACGGGGTATTACATACACCCCCCCTTCAGAAATCAGCGTCCTCGCTGATGAGCACGGGGCATGCACAAACTAGTGCAGGATCTACTTTCTAGCCGATGTAGAGCATTTCTGTGAGCGTCACGGCGTCGAAACCTGGCTCTGATACCATTTGTAACACCCCTGCCCCGAGCCCGGACAATTTATACAATTTTATAGACAAATTAGATACTATGTAGTACAACTGCCCACCACAGGCTGCCTCTCAAAAGGTGGTTAACCGAATTGGTGACTAATGATCATTGGCATTTATTATATATATAATATTATATTCTTTCAAACCAACGGTATGGGATTAAATCCTTCTCCCATTCCCGTTTTTTTTTTTCAATCCAAGCCGAATAGTACTTTTTTCAACTATGGCGGGCCCCACCTTCAACCTCCCCACGTCATCATGTGGGAGAACACTTCTCACAAACACAGCACTATGCTGTTTGTGTATCACAAACCCGGTGGGCCCCCCACCTTCCAAGTACAATCCGGATTCAAAGAATCCATTTCTTTCAAATCCATTTAATTCTTTATAAACCCTTCCTATAGAATATTCTATAGGACAAGTCACAAATTCTTTTATATATATTTTTCAAATCATATATATATTTCAGAAATACGGGGTATTACACTCTCTTCAATCTAGGCTATCTCGAACTCTAGATTGTTTACTCAAAAATGTAACTGAAGAGATTTGTATATTTATTTAACAGTATTTATATGTAAACAATTTGGAAAATTTTCATAGAAGTTGAAATCAATAAATACATATAAATTTGATTAATTCTTAATCTTTTATCTTTGTTGTACAATTTTTATTTATTTATTTTTTTAGGTTAGAGAGGGGGGGGGGGACTTGTATTTGTAAATTGTATGTAAAAAAACTTGTAAAAAATCATAGTAGTTGAAATGAATAATCAATAATGTATGGATTTTTCACTTTTATACAGTTATACTTGTTTAATTTTTTTTAAGTGAAGTTGTTAAAAAAAAAAAATAATAAATAAATAAACGGGCCAACCCGCAACCTAACTCTACTCGAAACGGGTTCACGGGTCGACCGGGCCGACATTTCCAATTTCGAACCCGGCCCGGCCCGTTTGACACCCCGACCCGACTCGCACCCACCCAAGTTAGCCTTCAACCCGCGCGGGTCCGACTCGACCCGACTTGGTCGACCCAAATGCCAACCCTATCATCAAAGTTTCCATTTGCTGCGAACTTTCCTGTCTATCTTCTTTGTTTTTGCGCTTGGTTTCTTCTTCTAAAACAGCAGTTGCAACTTGTCGAAGGTTAGATAGTCCGTTAGGATGTTGTTCGTCAGGTTGATGATGAGTTGATTATAAGGTAGACTTTGAAGTAGAAGCTCCACACATTTAGTTCTCTCTATTTTGCACCCCATTGATGTAAGTTGCGAAAATAGAGTATTCAAGATCTTGATGTGGTCGGTCACCATTATCGATTCCGCAATTCGAAGAGTGTACAATCTCCTCTTTAAGAAGATCTTGTTGTGATTTGTGAAGTGACTTGGCATCGTACAGTCTTGTCAGAGTATCCCAAGTCTCTTTTGACGTCTTTTTTTTGCCGCATTGGATAACAGTCAATCGGCTAGTGTCAAGTGCATATCGGCAATTGCATTGGCGTCCATCTCGTTCCACTTGCCGTCGTCGGTGATCTCTGATGGCCTATCTCCAATTGCTACCAAGAAATTGTCCTTCCTCGAGATTGTCTTGATCTTCATTTTCCATAACGAGAAATTACACCCGTTGAATTTCTCAACATCGAACTTTTTTATTGTCAACATTTCTATTTCATACCCCGTAATCTGGCTCTGATACCACAGTTAGGGAAGTTAAGGGCAGAAGTTACCTCACAACTAAAATGAAATTGAGAAAATGGAAATAAAGTGGACACAGATATTTTACGTGGAAAACCTCCCAAATGAGATGCGGTAAAAACCACGGGAAAGTGTAGTGAGATTTCACTCTTGAAATTAGGGATTACAATATATTCTCTCTAAATATAAGAAGATTACAATTTTACTCTCTCTTATAATAGGGAAAACAACTCTCTCACAATATTGAGGAAAAATACAAAGTATACAAATTATCTCTAAGGAGACTCAATTTTATCTTTCTTGAGAATACTCTTGTAATACTCTATTTTTCTTAATCTCTCTTTCTTTCTTCTCGACACTTCTGCTGCTGCAACGTAACCCTTCTCCCGAGCCCAATTTATAACTACGGAGAGAGGGTTTGGTTTTTGTTTTTCTTCGTTTAGTCAAAAGTGTCGAAAACCGCTTCTTTCCTTTCTTTATGTTATCAACATTTTCGGTAGCAGCCACTTCTTTCTTTTCCTTCTTTTGTCTGCTTCTTTCTTTCTTTATGTTGTCAACCTTATCGGTAGCAACCACTTCTTTTGTCAACATTTGACGTGGTGGGGCCCATATGGCAGCCCCCACCCACTATTGCTGACACATCTCATTTATTTTTTCCACGTGAAAAGTCACAAATTCGACGTTAGGGAATAATTTGGAATTTTTTAATATTCGAAATTCGGTAATAATATGGTAAATTTAGAAAATATTTGGCAAAAGTTTAGGAAGAAGAAATACAAAATTTAATGCATCTTAGTAGTTAGTACCCACCACCTAAGAAAAAATTTATTCAAATCTATAAATACTTCTTGTATAATATGCTAAATTCACGACTTTCATGAATAAATCGTGAACCTGCGAATAATTTGCGAATATGTTTGGCTAACAATTTCTTCACAAATAATTTACGAATTTAACGAATTATTCAGAACTTTGTTACTATGTGTGGAACTATCAGTCGAGAAATATGAATAAGGAAGCTTTTGACTAGGGGTGTAAAATGAACATGATAGTCCGTCGTCCGTCCGAGTCCGGCTCGAGAAATGACCCGACCGTGGACCGTCCGGACTGTTATACAAACCAAACTTGAACAAATTATTAGGTTCGATGTTTTACAGAACTCGAGCTGGACATAAGTCCATCCGAGTATTATTGCGGTCTGATGCTTTACTCAATTGAGTTCGGACAATAAAAATTTTGTCAGACCTGGAGCGAGCCAGCCGTCCAAGTAGAATTTCGGTCCGAGCTTGAACATATAACTGTCTGGTCCCGTCCCGTCCGATTTACAGTCCTACTTTTGACTCGTTGAGGGAACTTGATTAGCTAGTTCTACAACTGCATGCAGAGTTTGTTTGTTTTTCTTTTAGCCGCTTTGATTTTGTAATTGATTTTCATTGTCTTTTTAATCATAGCGAAAAAAAACTATCAATCGAGCTACGACCTTAGCAGGTTAGGGTATCAATTAGGGCTGCAAATGAATCGAGCTATTCGCGAGCTATTCGGCTCGAGCTCGATCAAAGCTCGGCTCGAACCGAGCTCGAGCTCAAAGCCGAGCTCGTTTCATAAACGAGCCGAGCTCGAGCTTGAATTTTTTTTATTTTAGGCTAAGCTCGAGAGCTATTCGGCTCCAATATGGTCAAAGCTCGGCTCGAACCGAGCTCCAGCTCAAAATTGAGCTCGTTTAGTAAACGAGCCGAGCTCGAGCCTGAAGGTATTCAGCTCGGCTCGATTGCAGCCCTAGTATCATTAAGAATGATGAAGATACCAAGTACACAAAGTACTCATCTCAATCTATTTGTCTGATTCTATTGTAGAATGTTGGAAAATATTTCTCTTAATTGCGATAACAACTATTTTTTAACCCTTTCATACTTTTTTTTCCTCACAATTATTTCTAGACTTTTTTGTATAATATTTTGTCGTTTCCCTTTACCTTGGTAAATATCTCTACTACTATAATGGGAGAGCCCCTTAGTCAGTAACCCAAGTCAGTAGCCCAACCCGTGCAACGCACGGGTTGGGTTACTTTGGTAAATATTTTCGAAAATGAACCTGTTTGGTAAATATTTTCGAAAGTGGATCAGTTTGGAAATTATTTTCTTCTTCATTATGGCCTAATTTTGGTAAATATTTTAGCAAGTGGACCTGCTTTGTAAATATTTTCGAAAGTGGATCGGTTTGGAAATTATTTTCTTCTCACCCTTTTCATTATCCTTCAATTTTTTCCACGTGCACGTGTGCACGTGTCTGATACTAGTAAAAATAATGGTAAAAGTGTTTGTTAGGCATTCAGCATATCAAAAACAAACGACACAATGTTCAGATTATGAACAGTTACTCAGAACGGATGGACAATTTGGAAAGATAAGCTTGCAGAATAAGAAATAACTCTCGACATTAAAGCAACATTTGTCCCCAGCATAAGCTATATTAAAACAACTAAGAACATTCACGGCGGTGCATATTAAAAAATAGCAAAATGACAAAATAGTAACTGCAATCCATTTGTTTGCTGCAGTGGTGAAATAGTAAAAAATAGCAAACAGGAGAATAAATTGAACGGACGAAACCATCCGAAACAACAAAAAAATTTAGTTTTAAAATATTTTTCCTTGGTCCGGTCTTTTTTGCAAAAGAGCAAAAGTTTGCAGAAAAGCCACTAACTCTATATTAAATGAACTAATAGGTAACTAAGTATAATTAACTAAGTATAATTAACTAACTAATTAATTATCTAAGTAAACTAATTAACTGATTAAACAAATAACTACCCATATAATTTACAGAGGACGAAACATGATGCTTAGTCCGATACTTTAAAATATAATAAAATATTATGGACATCTTGTTTGTCCTCTATATTGTGCATTTTGCCAAATTATTTGCCAAATATAGCAAGCTTCTATAGCGAAAAATGAGAAAAATTACAAAATAACAAACCACTGTGGATGCTCCAAGTTCCTGCAAAACCGCAACATGGTACATGTTTGCAAGATATATAATATAGCTGATGATTATATTGGCTGCACTGAGCTTAATTTCATTTAAATATATAGCTCCCCTCAAACAAATTATTGAATTGAACAAAATCGTAGGAATAGGTCGAGAAGGATGTAGGAATTGCTAGTGCAGGCGGTGGCGACAGATACGCTGAGATGGGATTGTGGGGAAGCCACCTCTGCTTCCGAAGTAACACTTGAAGAATAAATAAGTTTTGGTATAGAACCAATTAGTTAATTAATTAGTGAATGTAATTTGGATTAGTGAATTAGTGACAACCACTTATTGTTGGAGGGAGGGCGGCAATTCCGACCATGCAGACGTAGACGGAATTGTGTATCCCCACGCGCCCAGGCTGGCTCATAACAAAAGTTGGGCAACGACATCTCGTCGTTTGTGCATAGAAACATAAAGTAGCAGCTTGGAGCTAGCTAGCTTCTTTAATTTGATCGAAGTAGCTAGGATGCAAAGATGCACCACCCATCATCGCACTTCTTCATCAAATATATGCATGCTCCATAACGCCCTTTATATATGTTGGAAGAAATGATAGTTTAATGCAATAATCTGTTTCTTCTATCTGAACTTGTCATGCTCACTTGCATGCGTGTAATAAAAAGGAAATTTAAATTAAATTGAAACAAAACAAAATAAAATAAAAATAAATTGTCCATGTATAAATTTTGAATCCGCCACGGCCAGTGACGATTTGGACATTTATCACAAACTACAACTCACTAACAAGATAGCTGATAATTATATTGGCTGAGCTTTATTTTAAATTGCTCCCCTCAAACAAATTCTAGAATCGAACTAAGCCATTGGGATAGGTCAAGAAGGATGTGGGAATTGTTGGAGCAGGTGGTGGCGGTGGGTACAGGAGATGGAATCTAGGGAAGCAACCTCTACTTATAACTTCATCTGTTGGATATATAGTTGGATATATATAGGTATACTAGATTTGTCCGTGGGCACGTATCTACGGCACGTCTTCGAAACGAAACCAAACACAAAAAGCGCCGTAAACAGTAAAATAACAATTATGTAGCTCAAGTTTGAATAGTATGACAATAATTAGTTGTAAATAAAAATCCATGTTTCCATTAGTATATGTTAAAAAATAATTATAAATGGGGTGTAAAATCTAACTTCTTAGAGCTTTAAGTGTGAAAAATGATGAAATTTAACTGTTAAAGAGATATTTGACATTTTCAGTATAACATGTGCAATAAAAAAATATAAAAATTTTAAAAATTTACAAATCTAAAATCTTAAAATCTAAATTTCAAAGTAAATTAAAAAAAAATGGGAGAGAGAGATAGGGAGAGAGAGAAAGAGAGAAATATGAAAAAGTAGAGAGAAGAGAGAAAAGAGAGGTAATAATAAAGTAATGGGTTTTTTTAGTTTTGGGGGAAAAATTTTGGTTTGGGGATTTAAAATTTTGAGAGAAAAAATGTGTTTTGTGAGGTTAGATCTGGGTCTTTGATTTTGAAGGGAATTGAATGTGAGCCACTTGATAGCTTTCTAGATTCTCACTATATGCATACTATTAATTATAATAATATTGTATATGTAATCTATTACATCTCAGTACTCAAACTCAGTATTTATTCTATAAATACTTAATTGTTAAAAGTATATAATAGTCTAAGTATTCCAATCTATATGAATATATTACAAGAATTCATATATCTTCTCTGATTATTATTCCTTATAAACCTTAACAAAGTCAACACCTGAAGAATAAGGGTTAGGTTCAACCCACCAAATTGATCTTAGCTTGCCTTTGTGCAGAACTAGTCCTAATTAATATATTTAATATCCCGGGCGATAAATAAAATTTTGCCCTTTATATACACGCCTGTATTTTTTTTATATATTGATAAAATATGATACAACAGAGGGGTCACAAAACCAATACCCTGAAATTAAAATAAAATTAATAAAGCATAGAAATAAAAAACAATAGAATCTGGATAGTGAACATAAAGACTTGCCCTTCGAAATTCTCAATTATGCATTCAAATTAATTAACAATTTCACAATAATTAATTGCTCTTACCTTTTATAGAAAAATCATTATTTAGATTTATGAAAAATAAGTTTTCTTATCAAAGTCTTTACATTTATTTGATTATTAGAAACAATAAATGATTCTATTAATCGAATAATTGTAAAGTTGTTGTCTTTCATATAAGAACTCATTTTTATTTATAAAAAATTGTATTATTATTTATGAGGATCACTGTCTACATAAAAAGCGCATCTTCTTGTAAAAGACTTTATCTTTATTCGATTATTATTAATAAGAACTTTTATTTGAACCGGATAGTTGATAAAGATATAATTTTTATAGAGCAAGATGGTATTTTTATTCATACAAAATATTTGTTTTTACTATTAACAAAAATTAAAGAAGCTTAATTAATTATTCTAAAGAAGTCAGATGGTATAGATATTTTTATATCTCTAATAATAATAATATTATAATGAGAGAGTTGGGTTGTCATTTGTGTACAAACAAACTCGAGCATCGCCCGTGCATAACTAATATAAAAGATGGCTCAGGTTCGAGATCCGGAGTTTTCATTTAAAAAAAAATAGTTATTAAGACGTGCATTGTGTAAATCACCCGGGGGGGGGGGGGGGGGGGTAAATAGGCTGTTTGTGCGGAAATTAAAAATTCAAATTAAATTGCAAAGTAAATAAAAAGAGTTAGAGAAAGTGAACACAAGTAGGCAAGACACAGCGATATAACGTGGTTCGACCCTCATGTCTACGTCCACACCACCTACTTGTGACAATTCTTCGCCACAAGAGTTCCACTATATTTTAAACCCTTGTACAGTGATTCTCGGAATTCAGGTCGAGAGATCTATTACACCCGCAAGGCTTCTACAGATAAGTCCCGCAAACCTCACCGAAGTGGAAATATAAGAAAAATCCTCAAGATCCAAATAGACCTTGACTGAAGAAGAATAATGAATATCTCTACACTCGGATTGATGATTGATTAATTAATTCAGAAGTTATGATCGCAAGAGGTGAAGAATACTCAGTAAATTCGCCTTTATTTATAGAGTAGGAAAAGTATCTTTCCAAAAATGAAAAGATTTTTTTCGAAACAGTCAGATTTGTACATCAACGGTTGAACGTACATGTGAGCGGTCGACCGTTCATCTTTCAACTTGAGAGTTGAGAGATGACCGATCGACTGACTCATCTTTTCAACTAAAATTAGCTGTCGACTGTTGTGATGGTCGACTGATATTTGTGCGGTCGACAGCCACGTGTAGATCTGTATTTTATTTGGCTAATCTACTTTATATTCATACCAAAAATTAACCAATCAATCAATCAATAAATCAATAAATCAATCAATCAATACATGGTACTTTCTCACAAAAGGGAAATAAATAATCCAGCCATGCTTAATTTTTTATAGATTTGAAACACATGTTTCTTATGGAGCACTTCTATTTGAATTTTCAAATCTTTTTTTATGCCTCTTTTGCACACTTTCATATCTTTATTTTGGATTTTCTTTTTCCTGTTTTTTCTGCACATATTAACTTAAACTTATTAGTTGTATATAGTATATTTTGTACACACCAAACTCAAGGTCAACACATTGCACGTGTAAATTACTGGTCATAAGAATGAATGATTGCTCATTTGTGCATATAGATGTATCCAATGAAATGAAACGAATGCAAAATTAAATTAAGTGTTAATAGTTTGGTACAATATGTATATATATACATGACTTATTTTAATTATCAAATGAATAATTAAGGAATTAAAAATGAAGTATAAAACATGTGGAGCCTTTGTGCCCACCTCATATTCAACCTCTTGTAAATCACCCTTGGGGGGGGTGAATAGGGTGATCGTGCGGAATTAAAAATTAAAGAAATAAAGTAAAGTAAAGTAAATGCAAGAGAGACAAAAAAAGCAAACACAGATGATGCAGCGATATAACATGGTTCGACCCCCAGGTCTACGTCCACACCACCTACTTGTAGCAATTCTCTACCACAAGCGTTCCACTATCCTCAAAATCCTTAGTACAGTGATTCTCGGATTCAAGCTGAGAGACCTATTACATCCACAGAACTTCTAATCCAAGTCTCGTCAATCTCACCGAAGTGGAAAAGAAGTAAACAAAAAACACAAGATCGTTTTGAGATCTTGACTGAAGAATACAATCAAATTCCCGCTCACACTTGGATTGATTATCGAAGGATTATTGTAACGCCCCGAATTCCAAATAAGAATGAATTCGAGATTCCACATGATCTTTACTTCACTTCGTACAATTTTACAAGGAAATTAAAATTTTTCTCAATAATACATCAGAGTTTATTACAAATGTTACACAGCGGAAAAATAAATTACAATGAACATTTACAACAACTTTGAACAGTATTAGCACATCCACTCTATAGCTTCATGAACATCCATTACCTGTATATAAGACTGTTGGCACGTCAGTTGATTACAACCGACGAAATGTTATACACGGCTATCCTCTCTATGCTGCAAAAAGTATAACGATCTCCATACTTTAACAAACCACAAACATCTTGAATGAAATAAAGTGTAGAAATGTGATTACTCTCAATATGTAAGTGTATGCCATGTTTTAATGCCTAATGCACACAATTTTATTCTAGAATGACACTAATGCACACTTGTTCGGATTCTATGCATCGCATACTACATAGGTCCGAGGGCAAGTACCTACGTACTCCACAATAAAGGGTTCGATCCCTCGCCATGATAACTACCCAGTAATAAGATAAAGTTGATATGTTCCAAGAGTACGGATCCCAGCCCCAGAGAATCGCCGCAGCCAATCCCCCCCCCCCCCCGACTGTTATACAGGCTCCTCGTCGTGCGAACCTCCCGCAAGTGACCCTCTAGCTCCGGTATATGCATATACATTGGAGATGACAAACTATCCGCTTGACTTCGCCAAGTCCCAGATTTAAATAAAAACTCGTCTCCCACAGAGCAACCTCAGTCCGCCGACTGGGTCTATAGTCTCGATGAATCGCCGCAGCCAAACCACCGTCCGACTATATAGAGTGCCCCACTTTCGTTTGCCTAGGTCTTACTACAACTTCATTTAAGTGTCTAGTTATTTAGTCAAGACATGAATAAATTTCCAAGCCTAGAATTAGTCTTACCTCTTACCGGTCTGAATTACAAAATTGAGATGGATCCACAACCATATCTCAAAATTATATCTCAATTCTTTTTATTTCAACATTGCCGGTAACGAGGTTTTACTAACTCCAAAACTCAACAATTGATGTACAAGAATTTATGGGTACACATACCCTTAAGAATCATGTCTTAAACCTAGATGATTTCATCTTTCAACTCATTTCACAACTTAAGCAATGTATCATTTTAGCACTATTCATGATTCTTTAATAATAATAAATCTTTTTCATGAACAAATTTTTATCCATCATCAATCTCTTTAATAACTTAAGCACAAATAACAAATTCATATTTCAACATATACCAAATACTCTTAATTCGCATAAGTGAATAATCACATCTAGAGAAATTCATTCACATGAATAATTTATTCTCATTCTACCAATAAATCTCATTTGTAATTTAAAACTCATGGAATAACTCTAAGAATCAAATGCAATCTATTCAAGAGGCATCAAAATTACATAGCATATTTCCTTTACTCTTCTAAAATAGAGTCATATTCTTCTTAATAATAAAACATAAATCTTTACTTACCTTCTTTTTCAAACTTTTCTTTTTAAAGTCTCAATACATGAAAATTCAGAAACTAATTTTAGTAAGTTCTAAATCATTTTATAGGAATAATAAGATTTTTTCCAAATTTTTATCTTGCTTTAAAAAACTCATTAATTCAATTAAACATCAAAAAAGTAAAATGGCACCCCTGGGCCTCGAACCTGCGAACATACAGTCGACGCCCACAAACTCAGCCACTAGCCAAAAGTCCCAAGTGTCCAAAAATTGTCACAAAAGGGAATTCGAGCCCTTACGTACCCATACTTAATCTGTAGATTATTTAAAATCAAAACATAAAAAAAGAAGGGGGACATCAGGGTTCGAACCCGTGACCCTCGAGCACACTCACGCTACAGTAATGTTGTTAAAGACCCCAACTAGCCAGTATGTCCATTGTGACTAATTGGCATAGGAAAACAATACTGATATTTTGTTCAGTCTTCCTGTCATTTTATTAATTTCGTAAAACTTGTTTCTTCTTTTGATCAAATCTTCTCATTAGGATATAATAATTTAATTAGACTGAAATTTAACAGAAACTCATGGATTAAAAATTCATATTTGATAATACATCTAAAGTTCAAATCTATTTCTTTTCTTTTATTATATGAATTGTAATTCATTTTAATCGAACTAGAAAATTTGTATTCTCTTACAATAATTTAAAATAAGTTATTCATACCCATTTCACTTTGCAAAAACTCCTTTTAGCTATAAGGGAAATCTCTCCAAATACTTTTAAAATTACTAGTTTCTATATTAACATGCAAATGAGAAAATACTCATTTCTTCTTTTCCTCATGACATCAATTTGTTTCTTAATTAGTAGTAACATCTCTACAATTTAGCATACCTAAAAACATGGACTTGTTCTCTAATTTATCACATCAAAATTTATACTACTCATTAATCATAATAGCATGCATTCCCTACAATTTAGAAAGTATAAGATCACCCACCTTAAAATGAAGCTTGAACAATGAAAGAAAAGAACACTACTCCTAGCTCCAAAGTAACCTCCTAGATTTACTCCTCCTAGCAAGAGCCTCCAAGCATAATACTCTCTTCTCTATTTCTTTTTCTTTTTCTTTCTCTTATTTGTTTTCTTTTGGTGTGTGGAATGAGAAGAAATGTGTGCTATTTATAGGTCTAGCTTAGGGCCTCATTTGAGAAAATTTTACCTAATAACTCTCCAAATTAATATAATCAACTCTTAACTTTCTTAACCCCACCTTCAAACTCTCCAATATCTCAACTCCTAAAACTCCTAATGCTTTTGCAAGTAAATATGAAGTAAAAATAAAAATACTGATAACTTTAAAATAGAACCACTATTTCGAGGAATTATAAGATATAAATCAGCCATAGAAAACTCTGAAATGACCATCAAATTATATATACTTTGACTTTAACAAGCAAACAAAATTTCAAAAGAAAAAACACCACAAATAATGTTTTGAAAGAGATCACTATCAAGAAGAAACAAACAACATGCGTTGGAACTAATACCAATAATAAATACAATAGATAACCAAAATAATAATCAATTTAAGATAGAAACAGAATACTATGACAATGATAAATGGAATAAACAAATATCCCTTATGGATACAAGAGCTAATAATTCACATATTAAACAAACAAATATAAAAACAACAGAATTAACCATTATTACTATTTGGACTACTATAACAATAAACATCCAATTGTCCATAAAATAACATTACCACTAAAAATCAACAGCAGAAATAAAATACTATTACATCTACATATAGACCCAGAATACAATGTTAGTGAGATGTTATTAGGAACTAGCTTCCTTACCTCAGTACAATCATACTCAATACAAGATAAAGAAAAAAACAGTAACAGTAAATAATAAAAGTATAATAATAAATAGAATATTATCTAAATGAATCCATTAAGAGCAACAAATAATACCTTATACATACTAACATAATTTGTATATGAAGGATACAAATCAAGAAACTATCACAGTTTAATAGACACTGGTGCAGAAACAAGCTTATGTCATGAAAATATACTACAAAAATAGAAACAAGATGAAAATAATAATAAGGCAATAACTTGATTGACAGGAAAAAGCATTATACTTGACAAATATCAACAAAATGTTACGATACAAGTAGGACATTACATCCTAAAAGTACCAATAATATACCAATTTGATGACATGAATAATGATGTCTTATTAGGAAATTATTTTTTACAACAATATTATCCTATGACTATATCACACAGAACCGTTACATTTACAACACCTTGTAAACACCAAGCAATAGTAATTAGAATAACAAAACCTTATACTAGAACAGACTTACCAGACATCAGAGTTTCTTCAGTCCAGCGTGGTGAATATCAGTATTCGCAAAATAAAACTAAAATACAACAAGTACAGAAATCAATTACACAAGAAATTTTACAAAAATAATTAGAAGACATGTTTGGAGAAGATACTTTAACAAAATGACACTAAGTAAACCCATAGCTCATATAGAACTAATAGATAAGAACAAAATAATAAAGGTTAAACCTATAAGACATACTACAATAGATTTAGAAGAATTCAAAATACATATAAAAGAACTAATAGAAAATAATTACATTAGAAAATCACAAAGTCCACATCATCACCAACATTCATAGTGAGAAAATACTTAGAAAAAAGAGAGGTAAATCTAGGATGGTAGTAAATTATAAAGAATTAAATAAAAAATACTAAATTATTTGGATATCTTCTACCAGATTTGCAGATACTACTAACTCAGTAAGAACAAGAAATATACACAAAATTCGATTGCATCTTAGGATTTTGTCACGCAAAACTAACAGAGGAGTCAAAATAATTAAGAGCATTCAATACACCACAAGGATTTTATGAATGAAATGTATTACCTTTCGGTAGTCCAAGAGTATTTCAAGAATATATGAATAAGATATTTATAAAGTACAATAATTTTATACTAGTATATATAGATGATATCCTATTACGATCCGAAAATGAAGACAACATAAACAACATTTAGTGAAATTCACAGAAATAGTAAGAAATGCATGAATTATATTATATATAAAAAAAGAAATGGAGTTATTTAAAACAGAGATAGAATTCTTAGGAACAAAATTATCACACGAATAAACAGAACTACTACCACTGTAGTAGAAAAACTAAAAATATTTCCAAATATTTTGAAAGAAAAAAGAGAAGTATACGTCATAATTGGACTACTAAATTAAACAAGATGAATATATACCAAACTTATCATGCTAAACAAGCTGAACAAAAAACTAAAAAAAAATTAAAAAATGGGAATGAACTACGGAGGATAAAGAAAAACTTAAAATATTTAAATAACAAACTTCACAATTAAATAAACTAAGACTATCTGTAAAAATGTATATAGATAATTGAAATAATTGCAACTGAAAATAATTGGAGAGCAGTATTAAAATTTATAGAGAAAAATGAAAAAGAAGAAAGACTAGCTAAATACACTAGTGGATCATTCACACAAACACAACATAATTATCACATAAATAAAAAAGAATTATTAGCAATCTTAAAAGCCATAAAAATTTTGAGTTATTCATGATACATAAAAAATTTATAGTAAGAACAAATCATACCGAAGCAAAAACTTGGATTAACAAGACAATATATCCAACTATAGCAAATAAAAGACTGATAATATGGCAAGAACTAGCACATTATGATATTACAACAAAAAATATAGAAGAAAAAGATAACGTTTTAGTAGATTTTTTTATCAAAAAACTAACAGTTTTATTTTTGCAGAATAAAAAATAGAGTCCAGCAAATAGAAGAAAATATAGTTTTCCTTAAGAAAAATGTGGAACGGATAGAAGCAGCATTTAATCAATTACTATTACAAATATTCAAACTCCAAAGTCTGTTCTACCAGCACATAAATCAGCATGCAACAGCAAAAAATATGGTGGATAATGTTAGTGAAAAAATAAGTGGAATGGGTGAACCTACTCATTCCATAAAAGAAGAAGCAAATACCTCTTCAAATAAAACTAAATACAAGTAGGCATTACTCACTGAGAAATCTCCTACCAAAAGTTTCAAAGAAAATATTATTTTTACAATATATTGAAAAATTATGTCAAGTAACTGAGGAGAACAAGTTCATCAATACCATATCACAACAACATATGAACAAGGTTATCAATTTACCAGGAGCAAATCCAAGAACAACTCATGCACTATTTGTGTAACCTCCATTCTGTTTATACGGATTTGTACTTATTTTCTTTTTCGTATTATTGAAATTCAATTTTTTCCAGATAAATATTCATTTTCTCCTGGAGCTAAACTGCTTTTATTTGGATATCTGATCCATACTACTATTTATTACTATTTATTTTGTAAAACCTAGACCCCTGATCTATTCTTTGTTTATTTATTGTATGAAGCCCAAACTTGATTTTAAACCACTATATATATGTATATCTTGTGTTAGGCCCATATTTTAAATCTCAATCCCTTCTATAATTATTTTATCATATTAATTGTTTAAGCCCAATGTTATTTATTTTTGTGTAAGTCCAACTATTAAACCCAAACCCGCATTGGTGTACCCAAGCATGTTAACCCAACTTAAACCCACTAACACAATTTTTCTAGATCTCCCAAACTCCCCCTCACGTTCCCCATAAATCCTCCATACTCTCCACTACTCATAACTTCCCCCTAGGCTCCTATTTCTTCTCAATAACTAAGCACTAAATTCCTATTAATTATTTTCCTAGTCAATATAATCTATTATTAACCCCCCCCCCCCCACCCCCTGCACACACACACACTATTTCTCTCACCCCGAGCTCTATCTCCTGCCCTCACTCGACCACCAATGCCCTGCACTGCTCTCCCTTCGTCTTGCGACCCCCATGCATCCCCGTTGAGACCCTCGATCTCCACCTTCCTACAGTGCTGCAGAAACCCCTCCCTCGTCTTCCATCTCCACCGCAACTTTGCCCCGTCACCGTGCTCCATCATCGCCACCATTGTTGTCTCCTCTACTGCCTCCAACCGCCCATGGCCATTAATCGCAGCCTCACCTCGTCCTCGTCGAACTCCGCCATCCTCGTCACCATCCCCATCGTCAACATAGCTACTCCCTCTCCATAGTTGCCGCCTCACCCCCGCAGCTGCCGACCCTACCTCCTCCAGAGCTTCGTCAGCCCGTCGCCATCTCTTTCCTCCACTCGACTTCCTCGTTGCCCTTCCACCCTCGAGCGCCTCTGACAGTCAAGCTCCACCTTTAGCCGCAACTCTACTGCAGTCGCCATCTTCGCCACCTCATCGCTCCTCTCCTTCCCGCCGACTCCCCCATCCGATGCCGCAACCACCGTAGAAGTGGACCGCCCTCGAACCCACCCCCCTCCTCATCGCCACTGTCAACCACTGCACCTCAGCCCCAAGTTCCTTCCCTCGCTCGCCCCTGCCTCCACTATCAAGCATCCCCTGCATCCTCCGAACCACGCCACTGCCTTTGTCCTCTATCGCAGCTGCACCACCATAGCCGCACCGTCGAGCTCCTTCTTCCTCGCCCACCGTAAGCACCTCGATGCCGTCGCCATCCACCACTGCTGCCTTCACCCACGACAGTTGCAGCCACCGCAAGCCCTTGTCTCCTTCCTTGTAACACCCCAAATTCCAAATAAGTACGAATTCGAGATTCCACGGGATCTTTACTTCACTTCGTACCATTTTACAAGGAATTTAAAACTTTTCTCAATAATACATCAGAGTTTAAAAATACAACTTTGTTTTACACAGCGGAAAAATAAAAGATCACAACACTGAACACAATAATACGACTTGTACAACTTTATTAAATAAGTCATCAAATGCATCATAACGGCTTTATTTCTTCCAGAGTAATCTATTACCTGCATATCAACCTGTGGGCACGTCAGTCACTTACAACTGACAAAAATATTATACTCGGCTATGCTCTCTATCCCGGGAGTAGTATAACGATCTTATTACTTTAAAAAAACACAACAGTTGAATGAATAATAAAGTGTTAATCTAACTACGCTAAACATGTAAGTGTATGTTATGCCTTAATGCCTAATGCACACAATTTATACTAAGATGACACTAATGCACACTTATTCGGATTCTGTGCATCCCATACTATACAGGTCCGAGGGCAAGCGCCTACGTACTCTACCATAAAGGGCTCGATTCCTCGCCATGATAACTACCCGGTAATAAAACAAGCTTCAGATCATTCCACGAATTTGAATCCTAACTCCGGAGTCCACTGCTGACTATTAAAACAGATCCCACATCGTGCGAATCATCCCGTAAGTGACCCTCTAGCTCGGTATACGTATATACATTGGAGACGACAAACAAAACTATCCGTCCGACTACTCAAGATCCCGGAGTCCACCGCTGACCCGTCCTCATAGTCCCGAATTTAAAATATAATAGTCCGTCTCTCATGGAGCAACCTCAGTCCACCAACTGGGTCTATAGCCTCGGAGTCCACCGCCGACTATATAGAGCACCCCACTTACATTTTTCCAGGTATACTACATCTTCACCTAAGTGCCTAATTATTTTCTTTTAAGACATGAATAAATTTCCAAGCCTAGAATTAGTCTTATCTCATACCGGTCTTAATCACCACTACCGAGATAGATCCACAATCCTATCTCAAATTTATATCTCAACTCTTTTATTTCAACATTTACCGGTAACAAGATTTTACTAACTCAAAACTCAACCATTCATGCATAAGAATTATGGGTACACATACCCTTTAATAGTCATGTCTTAATACCTAGATCATTTCATCATTTTAATTCATTTCACAACTTAAGCAATGTCTCATCTTAGCACTATTCATGATTATTTAATGATAACAACTCTTTTTCATGAACAAACTTCATTCAACAACAATCTCTTTAATAACCTAAGTGCAAATAACTAATTCACATTTCAACATATGCCAACTACTCTTAATTTGCATAAGTGAATAATCACATCAAGATAAATTCATTCACATGAATAGTTTATTCTCATTCTACCAGTAAATCTCATTTGTAATTTAAAATTCATGGAATAACTCTAAGAATCAAATGCAATCTATTCAAGAGGCATTAACATTTACATAACATATATCTTCTAAGATAGGGTCATACTCTTCTTAATAATAAAACATAAATCTTTACTTACTTTCTATTTCAAACCTTCCTTTTTAGAGTCTCAATTATACATGGAAAATCTTGACACTAATTTTAGTAAGTTCTAAATCATTTTATAGAAATAATAGTATTTTTTCCAATTTTGTTTCTCACCAAAAACCCCTTAAACAAAAAAATAAATAAAAACCCCCACTAGGGTTTGAACCCGTGAAGCCCCAGGCAGCACCCAACCCTCACAGCACCAACCAAGAAGACCATGTGGACTTATTGTTTAAACGTCCTCATAAAATCCTTTTACCTTGAATCTAGGGTCTTAGATGAATAAAACAAAACAAACAAAAAGATCTTGAGCCTATCGGGTTTTGAACCCAGGCCGACCAGGAAGCAGCGCAAAGCCAAGCCAACAGGCCAAGTGCGCCAATCGACTTACAGAGAAATCGAGTGGGTTTTATTCCAATTTCATGATGTTTCATTATTTCACGAAAGCCCGATTCTTCTAGTTTTGATCTACTCTTTTATTTGGTTGAAATTAAACTTATAGAGACTGAGATTTTATATCAGTACCCTACTGCCTTGTGGATTGTATTTTAGAAAAATAAATGACTCACGAATATTACATTGGTTCTCTTTAGCATAAAAATCTATTTTGTTCCAAAACAACAACTTTATTTTCTTTGATTTACTTATCAAGAAGTTTCTTCGCTACTTTCATACAAATTAAAGTTTTGTGCAAAGGACCAAATATATCTTTAGTTCAACCATGGATATTTCAAGTATTTCTTATGCAAAACTAATGTGTTTACCAATGTCGACGAGTCAAAAACTCACAAAACAAAATTTATCTTTCTTTTCTTTTTAAGCATTAATCTAAAAAGATATCCTTTAATCATTATCCATACTTATCATAGTTTTGACAAATAAGACTTGCAAACAATCTAACATGATTCATTGTATTAATTAGCATGGTATTAATTTGTTCACTACTTTCAACAAATTCATTATATTCTACTAGCATGGATTCTACAAATATCTTATTCAACTCATTTTACTTTTTAAACTAATTTAGCATGCATGTTCTATTCTAGAAAGCATGAGAACACCCACTAGCATGATATAGATTTATTTGCTAACATAGCATCTTTATTATCACCATTGTATAGATCGGTTCTACTAAAATATAATACTCATCTATAATGTTTATCATGCATGTTCTGCCACTAGAAAGTAACGAAACTACCCACCTCAAGTTTGAAGGTTGAACAAATGAAAGAAAGTGGTCACCACTCCTACCTCCAAAGACTCCTAGCTTTGTCTCCTCCTAGCAGTGGCCTCCAAGCACTAAGACTCTCTTCTCTCTATCTTTCTTTTCTTTCTCTTTTGATTTTTGTTTTACTTTTGATGTGAAGAAAAGAGAAGAGAATGATGTGCTATTTATAAGTCTAGCTTAGGGTCTTATTTGCATAATTCTTCACCCTAATAACTCTCCATTTAACACATTCAATCCTTCATTTTCATAACCCCTCCCTTAAACTCTCCAAGCCTTAACTCTCCTTTCTCTCTCTCTCTCATGCATGAAACCGGTTCCCCCTAGTACAAGAACCCATCTAGGTACATTTGTGTGCCTATGCACACATGTACATACAACTAGGTACAATTTGTTATGTTTAGTAACTTATCATGTGTTAGTGCATGGTCAACTAAAAAATGTGATCTTATTAGTGGGCTAGCTTAATGGGCTCAACCATTAATTAATTAGTTTGATTACTTAGTGGGCTCCTCCCTATTGGGCTAAGTTTTATTTTAGATCCATGGATCAAAAGGAGATTAATTAATCTTATGTATGTAATCCAAAATAAACAATGAGAAATAAAGTTTAGAATAAAGAAAAATAACACGTGCACCATACGTGCAAAATAAAAAATGCATTTTCATTTAAAATAAAAAGTGGGGTGTTATAACACTCCCTCCTTAGAATAGTTCCATCCCTGGAACTACACTTAAGAGTGAGAGATGCAAAAATAAGGAAAAGGAAAAGTTTACAAAATTTTAGCTAAAAAGTTCAAGGTGATCCTTCCTCATCTTTTCCTCTGATTCCCAGGTGGCCTCCTCAACAAATTGATTTCTCCAAATAACTTTAACCATGGGTATTGTCTTGTTTCTCAAGTTTTTCTCTCGACGATCCACGATCTCGATTGGACACTCGGCATAGCTCAAATCTAACTGCAATCCTTCTGGCACCTCTGGCAAATGGTGACTCGGATCTGGAATATATCCCCGCAGCATAGATACGTGAAAGACATTGTGCACTTGGGCCAATTCCTCAGGTAATTCTAACCTGTAGGCTGTCTTTCCACTCCTCTTCAAGATCTTGTAGGGTCCGATGTACCTCAGGGCTAATTTTCCTCCCCGACCGAACCGAATCACTCCCTTAGTTGGAGATACTTTCACGAAGACAAAGTCTCCTTCCTCGAACTCCAAGTCTCTCCAATTGTCGGCATAGCTTTTCTGTCGGCTTTGTGCATCGATCAACCTCTTCCTGATCAACTCAATCTTCTCTGAGGTCTGTTGCACAATCTCAGGTCCATATAACTGCCATTCTCCCACTTCGTACCAACAAATCGGCGTTCGGCACTTCCTTCCATATAGAGCTTCATATGGTGTCATCCCAATGCTCGCCTGAAAACTATTGTTGTATGCAAATTCTACTAGTGCTAAGTGTTTCTCCTAGCTATCACCAAAATCCAGCACACAACACCTGAGCATATCCTCCAGTACTCTGTTGACCCTTTCAGTTTGCCTATCTGTCTGAGGATGAAAGGCTATACTGAAATCAGTCCTTGTCCCCATAGCTGCTTGTAGACTTCTCCAGAAATGCAAAGTGAAATGTGCATCTCTTTCGGATACTATTGACATCGGAACTCCATGCAACTTCACAATCTCATCCACGTACAACTCTGCCAGCTTTTCCATCGACCAGGTGAGCTTCATTGCCAAAAAGTGAGCCGATTTGGCGAGTCGGTCCACTATTACCCAAATGGTATCATTTCCCTTGGAACTCCTGGGTAAACCCATGATAAAATCTATACTGATACAATCCCATTTTCATTCTGGGATAGGTAATGGCTGCAACAAACCACCAGGCTTCTGATTCTCTACCTTGACCTGCTGACAAACCGCACACCTGGCCACAAACTCCGTCACATCTCGTTTCATACCTGACCACCAGAAGTGTAGTTTTATATCCTTGTACATTTTGGTACTCCCAGGATGCACAGAAAACAAAGTAGCATGTCCTTCCTAAAGAATACTCTCCTTCAGTTCTGCTACATCTGCACACATAGCCTCTCCCCAAACCAAAGCACTATATCCTTCACCTGAAATTCTGCCAATCTGCCCAAGCCAACCTGTTCTATCATCTCTTGGATCTGTGGATCTGTCTTCTGGTCATCAATGATTCTGTCTCTTAAAGTGGTTTGAATCCTCAATTGAGCTAAGGAAGCTCCCACACCTTGTAAGACCACTTCGATCTCTGCTCGATCTAGCTTATTTGCTAACTTCTCCTGGGTTGTGATCAACCGAGACAAACTGACCTTCCTACTAAGCGCATCTGCTACAACATTTGTCTTGCCTGGATGATACTTGATCTCAGGTCGGATGTCCTCCAACACCTCCAACCATCTCCTCTGCCTCAAGTTTAAGTCCTTCTGTTAATAAATGTACTTCAAGCTCTTGTGATCAGTGTACATGTTGACCTTTTTCCCGTGCACATAATGCCTCCATTGCTTCAAAGCATAGATGATTGTTGCCAGTTCCAAATCATGGGTCGGGTAATTCTTTTCATACGGTCTTAGTTGTCTAGACCCATAAGCAATTACCTTCCCTTCTTGCATTAGTACACAACCCAGTCCGCGATGGGAAGCATCGCTGTAGATATCATACTCAACTCCTGCTCTGGGCAACGCTAAAATAGGGGTTGTAGTCAACTTCTCCTTCAATGCCTGGAAACTTGCTTCACACTTCTCCAACCATTTGAAGTTCACATTCTTCTTTGTGAGTCCGGTGAGTGGCCTAGCTATCTGAGAGTAACCTTGAATAAATCTTCTGTAGTATCCGGTTAAACCCAAAAAGCTTCTAATATCCTTCACTGTGGCCGGTCTTGGCCAGTCTTTTACTGCTTCAACCTTCTGCGGGTCAGTAGCTACTCCCTCCTTAGAAAGGATGTGCCCAGGAAGGCGACTTCAGTTTTCCAGAAGTCACATTTAGACAACTTCGAATACAGCTGATGCCCCTGAAGCTTCTTCAGAACCTTTGTTAAGTGCTTGGCATGCTCTTCCTCTGACTTGGAGTATACCAATATGTCATCAATGAATACCACAACAAAAGAATTGATGAAAGGTTGTAAAACTCTGTTCATCATGTCCATGAAAATAGCCGGTACATTTGTGACTCCAAATGGCATGACTAAGAACTCATAGTGACCATGCCTAGTTCGGAAAGCCATTTTATGCACATCCTCTTCCTCACCCGGACTTGATGATATCCTGACCGTAGATCTATCTTGGAAAAGACTGCTACCCCCTATAGACGGTCGAACAAATCATCGATTCGAGGAATGGGGTACTTGTTCTGTATAGTTACCTTGTTCAACTCTCTATAGTCGATACACATCCTCATTGATCCATCCTTCTTCTTCACTAAAAGAACTGGGGCTTCCCATGGTGATGCACTTGGCCTGATGTACCCTTTGATCAGCAATTCTTCGATCTGTTTCTTGATCTCATCTTGTTCAACTGGTGCCATTCTATATGGAGCCTTGGAAATATGAGCACTTCCTGGTTAAACAGTGATGCTAAACTCTACATCTCGATGAGGGGGAAGCCCTGGTAGATCATCAAGAAACACTGCTGGGAAGCCTCGGATAACTGGGATCTGCTTCACCTCTTCTGGAGCTTTCTGCTCTGACAAAGCTGCTACTATCTGCTCACCCTTCCTTTTGCCTTGGAAAGTAACAGCTGGTCCTCCTGGTGCCTTGATTATGACTTCCTTGCTCTTGCAATCGATAGTTGCACTGTAGATTGACATCCAATCTATGCCAATAATGATGTCGACTCCAAGAACTGACAATTCATTGAGGTCAATGCCCAAGAGCCTGCCTCCAATCTCGAGATCACACCCTTCATAGTATCGATCGGTCATCAAGTTCTCTTCGATGGCATAGCCACAGATAAAACCTTGCCAGGAAATATTTTTGGTTTAACTCCCAATCTTTTTGTGAATGAAGATGACACAAAAGTGTGTGAAGATCCCGTATCAAATAACATCGAAGCTTTTATTCCATTTATTAAAAGATCTCCTGTTACATATGAGTGTTCTCATTACATAATATTTTATTACATAAATAGAAAAGTACAAATCAACTAAGCTTCGTCCTCCATACCCGTGATCACATGGTCCATCTCCTCTGCATCTGCTTCTGTCAAGGCAAAAACCTGCCCTTGCTTGAGCTGCCTTTGTTCTGCCTTGAACTGCCTTTGACTTGGTCCTCCCTGCTGAAGTTGGGGGCAAGCTGACTGGAAATGGCCCTCCTTTCCACACTGAAAGCAAGCCCTGATCGGCTGTGGCTTGGTGCACCAAGAAGATATGTGGCCTGATTCTCCGCATCTGTAGCAAGTGGATGCCTTTCCTGCCACTGCAATAGCATTTGCGCCTGTTGGCTTGAAGCGCTGTACTGGGAGCTGACTTCTGAAGTTGCTTGGTCTTGCAGGCCTCTTGCCCAAGCTCCAATTGCTCCGCTTGACTTGCATAGTTTGGAAATGGTTCATATCAGACTCGGTTACAGCAGCCCTTCTGACCAGTTTTTCAAACCTCCGAATGCCTAGAGGTATCATCCTTGACCTCAGATTGGGCCTCAGTCCCTGCTTAAACTTGCGTGCCTTCTTGGACTAATCTTGTATCATCTCAGGTGCATACCTGGATAGCTGGTTGAACTTGGTTTCGTACTCCCGCACTGACATATTGCCCTGCTGCAAGTTTAGGAATTCCATGGCCTTCTTTTCTTGGACGTCCAGGGGGAAATAATGGCTCCTGAATTCTTCAAGGAATTCTTTCCATGTGAGTTGTACATTGCCCAAGTTCCTCTTCAAAGATTGCCACCACACACTTGCATCATTTTCCAGTTGAATGGTTGCCAATTTTACCTTGCTTGCTTCGGAGATTTCCAGTACCTCAAAGACTGTCTCGATTTGCCGAACCCAGTCATCCGCAACATCGGGATTAGTCTGTCCCTCAAATGCTAGTGGCTTCATTCTTTTGAATGACTCGACTAGCTTGATGGCTTCGGGTACGTGCATAGCTGGCCCTGGTCCTCTGTTCTCGGAAATATTGGCAGCGAGAGCATTTAGGGTTTGGTACACACGAGCTAGTTCTGTTTCCAGGTCTAACCCATTCTCCCCGCTATACCCTTCGTCGTTTCCAATTCTTTGTGCCATTTCTGAGTCATAAAGTTTATCATTAATCATCACAAATAACACAAACAACAAGATTTTACTCATTTCCAAAATTTAAACTCTTTATTCAGAAACAAAACTTTTGTTCCAATACACCCATCACATTCCCTGAATAAAAGACATCATAGATTCTACGGTTTCTCTTGGCTTCTCTGAGCTTTTCCCGTAGGTCTTGGATTTCCTTTCTCATGTTTTCAAATTTATACAGTCGCTCTTTGTCTTGTGCCAGCTGTAACTCCAAGTGGTTAACTTTCCACTTTTGCGCATCCAATTCTCGTCGAAGAGAAGTAACAAGGTCATTTGGGTTATTTGGGACGAGTTCTTCATCTGGGGAGTCTTCAAGAAGATCAGGCGGGGGTGGAGTAATCTCTCTGGACTCGGAAAATTCTTCCTCTTCTATCTCAAATGGTTCTTCTTCCTCTTCTTCTTCAGGGTCCTCTTCTTCTTCTTCCATTGGTTCTTCCTCTTCATCATCGGGGTGAACAAACCAAGGAACCTCATTCTGGTGATCATATTGGTTGGCCATCTTATAGGGAAAAGAGGAGAAAATGTCATCTTATATGGCAATACAAACATAAGTTTAAATCTCTATAAGTTGAAACTCACACGCTAGTGTCCACTCTAGGGTGTCGTTTCTTATAAATTTGTACTACTTGTGAAGCAAGCTCTGATACCATCTGTAACACCCTGGATTCCAAATAAGGACGAATTCGAGATTTCACAGGATCTTTACTTCACTTCGTACAATTTTACAAGGAATTTAAAACTTTTCTCAATAATACATTAGAGTTAAAAAATACAACTTTGTTTTACACAGCAGAAAAATGAAAGATTACAACACTGAACACAATAATACGACTTGTACAACTTTATTAAATATGTCATAAAATGCATCATAACGGCTTTATTTCTTCCAGTGTAATCCATTACCTGCATATCAACCTGTGGGCACGTCAGTCACTTACAACTGACGAAAATGTTATACTCGGATATCCTCTCTATGCCGAGAGTAGTATAACGATCACATTACTTTAATAAAAACACAACAGTTGAATGAATAATAAAGTGTTAATGTGACTATGCTAAACATGTAAGTGTATGTCATGCCTTAATGTCTAATGCACACAATTTATACTAGGATGACACTAATGCACACTTGTTCGGATTCTATGCATCCCATACTACATAGGTCCGAGGGCAAGCGTCTACGTACTCCACCATAAAGGGCTCGATCCCTCGCCATGATAACTACCCGGTAATAAAACAAGGTTCAGATCATTCTACGAATTTAAATTCCAGCCTTGGAGTCCACCGCTGACTGTTATAACAGATCCCACATCGTGCGAATCATCCCGTAAGTGACCCTCTAGCCCGGTATACGTATATACATTGGAGACGACAAACAAAACTATCCGTCCGACTACTCAAGATCCCGGAGTCCACCGCTGACCCGTCCTCATAGTCCCGGATTTAAAATATAATAGTCCATCTCCCACGGAGCAACCTCAGTCCACCAACTGGGTCTATAGCCTCGGAGTCCACCGCCGACTATATAGAGCACCCCACTTACGTTTTTCCAGGTTTACTACAACTTCACCTAAGTGCCTAATTATTTTCTTTTAAGACATGAATAAATTTCCAAGTCTAGAATTAGTCTTATCTCTTACCGGTCTTAATCACCACTACCGAGATAGATCCACAATCCTATCTCAAATTTATATCTCAACTCTTTTATTTCAACATTTACCGGTAACAAGATTTTACTAACTCAAAACTCAACCATTCATGCATAAGAATTATGGGTACACATACCCTTTAATAGTCATGTCTTAATACCTAGATCATTTCATCATTTTAATTCATTTCACAACTTAAGCAATGTCTCATCTTAGCACTATTCATGATTCTTTAATGATAACAACTCTTTTTCATGAACAAACTTCATTCAACAACAATCTCTTTAATAACCTAAGTGCAAATAACTAATTCACATTTCAACATATGCCAACTACTCTTAATTTGCATAAGTGAATAATCACATCAAGATAAATTCATTCACATGAATAGTTTATTCTCATTCTACCAATAAATCTCATTTGTAATTTAAAATTCATGGAATAACTCTAAGAATCAAATGCAATCTATTCAAGAGGCATTAACATTTACATAACATATATCTTCTAAGATAGGGTCATACTCTTCTTAATAATAAAACATAAATCTTTACTTACTTTCTATTTCAAACCTTCCTTTGTAGAGTCTCAATTATACATGGAAAATCTTGACACTAATTTTAATAAGTTCTAAATCATTTTATAGAAATAATAGTATTTTTCCCAATTTTGTTTCTCACCAAAAACCTCTTAAACAAAAAAATAAATAAAAACCCCCACTAGGGTTTGAACCCGTGAAGCCCCATGTAGCACCCAACCCTCACAGCACCAACCAAGAAGTCCATGTGGACTTATTGTTTTAACGTCCTCATAAAATCCTTTTACCTTGAATCTAGGGTCTTAGATGAATAAAACAAAACAAACAAAAAGATCTTGAGCCTATCGAGTTTTGAACCTAGGACGACCAGGAAGCAGCGCAAAGCCAAGCCAACAGGCCAAGTGCGCCAATCGACTTACTGAGAAATCGAGTGGATTTCATTCCAATTTCATGATGTTTCATTATTTCACAAAAGCTCGATTCTTCTAGTTTTGATCTACTCTTTTATTTGGTTGAAATTAGACTTATAGAGACTAAGATTTTATATCAGTACCCTACTGCCTTGTGGATTGTATTTTAGAAAAATAAAACGACTCACGAATATTACATTGGTTCTCTTTAGCATAAAAATCTAATTTGTTCCAAAATGACAACTTTATTTTCTTTGATTTACTTATCAAGAAGTTTCTTCGCTACTTTCATACAAATTAAAGTTTTGTGCAAAGGACCAAATATATCTTTAGTTCAACCATGGATATTTCAAGTATTTCTTATGCGAAAACTAATGTGTTTACCAATGTCGACGAGTCAAAAACTCACAAAACAAAATTTATCTTTCTCTTCTTTTTAAGCATTAATCTACAGAGATATCCTTTAATCATTATCAATACTTATCATAGTTTTGAAAAACAAGACTTGCAAACAATCTAACATGATTCATATGTATTAATTAGCATGGTATTAATTTGTTCACTACTTTCAACAAATTCATTATATTCTACTAGCATGGTTTCTACAAATATCTTATTCAACTCATCTTACTTTTAAAACTAATTTAGCATGCATGTTCTATTCTAGAAAGCATGAGAACACCCACTGGCATGATATAGATTTATTTGCTAACATAGCATTTTTATTACCACCAATGTATAGATCGGTTCTACTAAAATATAATACTCATCTATAATATTTATCATGCATGTTCTACCACTAGAAAGTAACGAAACCACCCACCTCAAGTTTGAAGGTTGAACAAATGAAAGAAAGTGGTCACCACTCCTAGCTCCAAAAACTCCTAGCTTTGTCTCCTCCTAGCAACGGCCTCCAAGCACTAGGACTCTCTTCTCTCTTTCTTTCCTTTCTTTCTCTTTTGATTTTTGTTTTACTTTTGATGTGAAGAAAAGAGAAGAGAAGGATGTGCTATTTAGAGGTCTAGGTTAGGATCTTATTTGCATAATTCTTCACCCTAATAACTCTCCATTTAAAACATTCAATCCTTCATTTTCATAACCCCTCCCTTAAATTCTCCAAGTCTTAACTCTCCTTTTTCTCTCTCTCATGCATGAAACTGGCCCCCCTTAGTACAAGAACCCATCTAGGTACATTTGTGTGCTCATGCACACATGTACATACAACTAGGTACAATTTGTTATGTTGCTAAATGTGTACTAACACTAGTAACTTGTCATGTGTTAGTGCATGGTCAACTAGAAAATGTGATCTTATTAGTGGGCTAGCTTAATGAGCTTAACCATTAATTAATTAATTTAATTACTTAGTGGGCTCCTCCTATTGGGCTAAATTTTATTTTAGATCCATGGATCAAAAGGAGATTAATTAATCTTATGCATGCAATCCAAAATAAACAATCAGAAATAAAATTTAGAATAAAGAAAAATAACACATGCACCATACGTGCAAAATAAAAAATGCATTTTTATTTAAAATAAAAAGTGTGGTGTTACATCCCTCAACCCCTTGCAGCCCCCTGCCATAGTCCATCGCCCCGCTGTCCAGCCCATCGCGGTGCTGAAGCCACTCCCTGCCATTGCTGCTGCCACTTCTTGCCGCACTTCTCACTATGTTGCTGCTTTCTCACTGTGTTGCTTGCTGTTGCCGCTCTCGCACTCACCGTTGTTGCTGTTGATCTTGCTGTTGTCATCGTCTCTTGTGTGCCGATGACTTTGTGACATTCTCGTTGGTTGCTCGTGTTGCCACTCCGAGCTTTGCCCGTGTTACGATGCATGTAGGTTACACGTGTTACTGTCGGGATGCTCGTCCCGTTATTCTCATTATTATCAGAATCGTCGTCACCACTGCAAGTATCTTGTACACTTTATTGTTCCGTACAAGTAATTTATTTGATATCCTGTAATTAGTAGTTATATTTGATTATCGTGATTGAACCTAGTAACTCGTCCATGTTCGTGAAAAATGACTTTAAAATTTCAGTTGATTGAACCATCGTATTATCATGCTTTACAATCTTTTCATGGTTAAATCAGTCATTATATATTGAATCGAATCAATCTATTTGCCTCTATATTTTGATGCCCATCATAAGATCATAAATATCTATTTGTATGTTCCCACCCTGCTATCTCTTCTGATTTGTAGTTAGATTTTGACCTAGCTACTGTTCAGATTAATTAGAACTTTATGAATAAGAGTTGTAGCCCCCTGAGTCTAGTTTCCAGATCTTTTGACAGATCTGGAATCTGATGTGTAGTTTGCAAGTTATATTGTCTTTAGTGCTGTGATATTTTCAATTCCATATTACTATTTTGAAACATATTTTCTCGAATAAATCATTTAAATATCATGCTAAAAGTATAAATAAGACCTGATATTTACCAGTATGTTATTAAATATGATTAAGAATTTATTTATGATTTTTATGAGATTTTTAAAAAAATTTACAGTCACTTTATATATATAAGAATTTGACTGTGGTCTGCTGCCTGAACAGTAGATCAGTAAAGAACTGTTAGGTTAACCTAGTTTCTGCATTTAAAATGTATCTTGTGAATATTCATTGGAACCATCATGAAGTCTAATTTCTGGAACCTTTAACGATACCGGATTCGCTTTCTTGTAGCAACGGAAAAGTGGATTTTTGTGTAGCAACGTATTGTTGTCCAGAATTGTAACTTCATGTCGTTGATTGTAAATATATTTATTTGTTGCATTTGTTTAATTAACTTGCATATAATGCATTGCATAGACCTTGATACTCCTTGGTCCTGTCTTGACACCCGTTCTCATTGTGCATGATAATTATTATAAAAATATAACAAGTCGGGGTAATAAGAGAAAAAAATCTAGTAGTAGACAATATAGAAAAGTGTACTCGGAAGGAGGCTCGTGTTTCTCGTGAAAGTACTCCTGATTACATGATTACCTGTTTTCCTATTTACAAGTTATATGGAACAAATTGTCATGTCCAGAGCCGACGGGGGCCACATCTAGAATCCATTACATGATTACATGACATGATATGATTCCTGGTTACATAATATAATTCCTGGTTACATGATATGATATGATTCCTGTTAATGTCACTGCAAGACCCGAGTACATGACCCTGTATAATTCACCACTAGAGTCTAAACGTTAACATGCTTGTATGCACCCGAACTTGTGGTGTAGGACACATGATTGCGTGCATTAGTTGGGATTTATAAAGATTGTCAGACTTGAGATTAACACTGAACACATGCATGACTCATGATTCCAGTTACTTGATACCTGTTTACAAGATTACATGATTCCTGTTACCAGATTACATGATTCCTATTTACAAGATCACAGGATTCCTGTTTACACGACATGCTTCCTGTTACATGACTTCTTATTCCTGATAAGTTTTATTTTGAAACTTGTTCCATCTGTCACTTACATTACACTTGATCATGATGTATTACAATTACATTGCTAGTTCATATTGTTTTTCCTATTATACCTTGTTCTCGTTCCTATTTTGCTTATACTACTTGCGGCCCATAGCTTGCTCTAACGAGTACTCCATCTATCTTTCCTTTGAGTTATGTTATACAGGTACAGACGATGTGTTATTGAAAGAACTCGTCGAACTGTTACTGCATTGCATATTCTTCGGCTATTCTGTAAGTTATTGTATCCCAGATTTGGTTATTAAATTATATTCTTGTTCCTGTGATCATTATTATTTTGTTGAGCTTACTAGCATTGTACAGCTTATGGATGATATGAGTTGGCATGCTTATATCTTTCACTGAGCCTCAGTTACGTGCATGTGTTCCCGTATAATGGAAAGTGGGGCGTGACAGTTTGAAAGAGAACTTATTCACTTTATTTATCCATCCATAGAATGTGAAGAACTTATCCAATTTCCAGGAGATATATACAAAGCAGCAAAGAGTTATTTTGGCATAACAAATGCCTCCAAAATATATGTTAGAATGTATTCAGTAATCCCTGAGTATCTTGAGGAGAATGAAGAACTTTCAGCAGAGCATGTTATCAAAATAGGGATGACTACCCAAATAATATATGAAGCATTTGACAATGTGTCACAAAGTTGCAGAATTTGAGAAGTTAATCCCGGAAAGAAGGGCAATATGATTCAGGAATATGTATTATGAATTAAAAGACATAAAATTAAGTGACAATAACATATGGATCTATGACAGCCCTGTAACAACCTGTATTAAAAATATAATAATAATAATAATAATAATAATAATAATAATAATATATATATATATATATATATATATATATAGTGGCTGTTTGAAAAATATGTGATATGGCATATTGGTAAAATGTTTGGAAAATGAATGATATAATTGAAGGGGGCCCACAAGCTTGTACACAGCATGCCTTGGCTAGTTGGCTGTTGTATGTAGGTTGACTTCGGTCAAAGGGAGCATGTGACGTGGCTTTGGAAAAAGGCTGGGGCCCACCTTCGGTGTAGAATGCTGTTGAGGTAAGTGTATATAATATTGTCCCATATCGGTAAAAATGACTTAATAAAATAATAAATAAATACTATTACCTATGATCAAGAGTCACCTAATCGGTTAACCACCTTTTGAGAGGCAGTTTGTGGTGGGCAGTTGTACTACATAGTATCTAATTTGTATTCTAAAATTTATAAATTGTCTGAGCTAGGGGTAGGGGCATTACAAGCCCAGACACAGAGAAAACCATAATGTATAGCATAGGAAAAATAAAGCAGCCAAAAAATAAGTGTGAATTATTTGACAGCTAGTACCAAGTACTATCTATAGTAGCAATGACAATGATAGAACAAACAACCAGATACTATTGTAGCCTGATGAAGACAGAGCACCAACATAAATGTGGAGCATGAAAAAAGGTCGGCCAGGATAAATCTCTTTTTATAGAGTAGTGCGTATTGATGTAAGCAGTGACGTATTTACCTCAATTATTGGCTCATGATGTAAACCATGATGTAACCAGAATAATAATGTATTTCAACTGATGTAAGTGATGATGTAAGAACCCAATAATGTAAAGTCATCAATTCTTTATAAAAGGGTAGGCTTAGTAAGGGAGAAGACATAAGATATAAGAGAGAAATTCCATATAAGGAAGATTGTAAAAGAAAGAGAGCTGGTTGTATGCAAATCTAGAAGCAATAAAAACCACCTTTCTTTCACCTCTTGTTCATATTCAATCTAAGGTATGACTAACTAATTTACTCTCTTACGGGAAACTTTATAAGGCTCTACCAATAATATATTGCAAAAATACCAATTTACAATGTCCTATAGCTGAATTATACACCTAGTGGTAGATAACGAGCTAGGTTGTGGTTGCCTGTACTGAAGTGCTACTCAATTATTTGAGACGTATCTCTTAAATGAAACTCTCTTGAAGAGCATAGTAGTCCTGAGATGCGTGGAATGTAAAAGGAGCACTGACATCAGGGTACATACCAATGGACTTTATCCACTGGTAGTAACCGGTATAGAACAGCACAAAGATGCTCGGTTAGGTCAAAAGCATGTTGGGCACTTTTGTTTGATTTTTATGGTATCCTTAGAAATCTCTCCCTACTCTTGATTTCCATACTTATTGTTTTAAGCTTTAAATTCATCATAACCATAAGAAAAAACAATCGATAATAATAATAGTTTCAATCATGAGTTAATTTAAGAATTAATGATTAACTATCATGAAAGGGATAGAATAATGGTTTTTTATGTTTATTATCCTCCAAGTTTAGAAAGTCAAGTTGATTTTTATGAGTTCAAATTATATTTATTTAGTATAAAATGTGTAATAATTATAACGATAAATCAAGTTAGTCCTGGTCAAACCAATAATATAAATGTACAAATAATTGATTACCTAACTTTTCAGGAAAATCTTTATTATTCTTTGAAAATGGATAATTTAGTAGATATATAACTAAACCTACAACAACATATAAGAACTATCTTGAAGAAAACGAATATATAGATGAACCTCCATATGATAGTGATAATGAAATTTCAGAAACAGAATCAGAAACAACAATTATGAGAGGATTTGAAGATATGCTTGATTATTATAATATTTGTGAGAATGATAATATATGGTATATTCAAGAAGATCAATTTTAAAGTTCTTTGATACTTTTTTGCTCCCTTTTGTAGGCAATTACAACTCTTTCAACACATTCATGCACAGTCATGCTTCCAGCTACAAGTTGATATCAGAGCCTAGTTTAAAGTAAGTAACTCTCACTTAATTTTTACATAATTTATACATTGTAGAATAAAAAAATGTAGATTAAAATAATATTCAATATAAAAAGTTGAAATTATCCTAAAACCCAAAATTTTAAAGTATTTAATAAAAGGTCACATATTCTATAGAAAATATTATATGAAGTGTATTATAAAAATTTAATCGAGAACTAGGTCATACTGGTAAATAGTTTTGGAACTAGGTTACTTTAATAATTATTTACAAAAAATGGGCCAAGCAAGTAATTAGTTCGAAAAATGTTAAATTCCAAGGAATGTGATCAATGTTATAAAATAATCAAGACGATGCTAGAAAGTAAAAGAGACAAGAGAATGGAGTATAATTTGTATTCCAATGATTTCCTTTTCTTTTTTAGCACTCACAAATGATTCATCTAAAGGCCTATTTATAGGCTTACAAAAGAAATTGAAAGGACAAACATGGAGTAAATGGTGAGTGGAGAACATGGAGATCATGGGGTTAGTGGAGAAAATGGGATAATGGAGAGACATTCACATTAATTGATTTTTAACACTCCTCCTTGAATGTCTCGTAATTGTGGATAAGAATATGCCTTGATACTGCCTCATTAAAAACCTTACCAAGAAAACCCAATGGGACAAAACTTGGTGAAGGAAAAATGAGTGCAGTGCATATCTTTTCTCCCCCTGAAAAGATCATCCTTTTAGATCTTTCAAACGATGCATCCCAATCATGTTTACCATCCTTTCAAATGTTGTCGTGGGTAGAGCCTTAGTGAACAAATCTGCTGAACACTTATTTCACCCTTTTGTTGAAGATCATGAGTGAAAAAGAACTTTGGTGAGATATGCTTCGTTTTATCACCTTTGATGTAGCCATCCTTTAGCTGAGCTATGCATACTGTATTATCTTCAAATAAGGTTGTGGGGATATCTTTATCGACTGAAAGGCCACACGTTCCCCGGATATATTGAGATATCGACCTCAACCAAACACATTCACGACTTGCCTCGTGGATTGCCAATATTTCTGCATGATTAGTTGAAGTTGCTACTAGTGTTTGTTTTGTAGAATGCCATGAAATTGCTGTTCCTCCGTAGGTGAACACATATCCTGATTGAGATCGGGCTTTATGTGGATCAGATAAATATCCTGCATCTGCATACCCAATTAAATCTGATTTGGACATGTTAGAATAATATAAGCCCATATCCATGGTCCCTCGAAGATATCTAAATATATGTTTCACACCATTCCAATGTCTTCGAGTTGGTGAGGAACTATATCTTGCCAATAAATTTACTGCAAAAGATATATCAGGACGTGTATTGTTAGCAAGATACATCAATGCTCCAATGGCACTAAGATATGGTACTTCAGGACCAATTAGTTCTTCATGTTCCTCACGAGGTCTAAACATATCTTTATTAACATCTAATGACCTCACTACCATGGGAGTACTTAAGGGATGAGCTTTATCCATGTAAAACCTTTTAAGTACTTTTTCCAGATAAGTGGATTGATGCAAGAAAATTTCATCTTTCAAATGTTCATTTGAAGACCTAAACAATATCTTGTTTTTCCAAGGTCTTTCATTTCAAATTCTCTCTTTAAACATTGCACGGCTTGTAATAACTCTTCAGGAGTTTCGATGATATTTAAATCATCAACATAAACAACAATTATAACAAATTTTGATCCTAAACCATTTATAAACACACATGGGCATATAGGATCATTATTATAACCCTCTTTTATTAAAAATTCACTCAGACGGTTACACCACATCCGTCCTGATTGTTTTAATCCATATAATGCTTTGTTTAACTTAGCTGCTTAAATTTCCCGGGAATTATCATTATGTGCTTCTGGCACTTTAAATCCTTCAGGGATTTTCATATATATATCATGGTCTAACGAACCATACAAATAGGCCGTGACCACATCCATGAGATGCATTTCAAGTCTTTCATGCACTGCCAGACATATCAAATATCGAAATGTTATTGTATCCACCACAGGAGAATATGTCTCTTCATAATCAATACCAGGCATCTGGAAAAAACCTTGTGCGACAAGCCGTGCTTTATATCTGGTAATCTCATTTCGTTCATTTCTTTTTCGTACAAATACCCATTTATAGCCTACTGGTTTGATTTCTTTTGGTGTTCGGACTACAGATCCAAAAACTCCTCGTTTTTCAAACGAGTCTATTTCAGACTTAATTGCCTCTTTCCATTTTGGTCAATCATTTCTATTTCTACACTCTTCCACAGAGGTAGGTTCATGATCCTCGTTTTCATTTATGATATCGCGCGCTATATTATATACAAAAATATTGTCGACAATTATATTATTTCGGTCCCATCTTCTTTCCGTAATGACATAGTTAATCGAGATCTCTTCATTTTCATTAATTTCAGGTACCTGACTCTCTTCATTATTAACTATGTCAATGGTCTCTTCTGGAGAGACATTCTCGATTTGACAATCATGGTTATTTGCTCCTTTTCTTTTTCGAGGATATTTATCTTTGGAACCAAGTGGTCTACCACGCTTCAAGCGTGCCTTAGACTCACTAGCAATTATAGGTTGTCCTTCAGGGACATCAATTTTGATAGGAGCATTTACAGCTGGAATATGAGATTTTGTTATTCTTTTGTGGTCAGTAAATGCATCTGGCAGTTGATTTGCAATACCTTGCAAATGAATTATCCTTTGAACTTCTAATTCACTTTCTTTTGTTCAAGGATCTAAACATTTCAATGATAATTCATTCCATGAAATCTCTTTTTCCAACTGTTTATTATCTCCCCCTAATGTTGGGAATAGTGATTCATCAAAGTGACAATCTGCAAACCTTGCAGTAAACAAATCTCCAGTTGTCGGTTCAATATACTTGATTATAGATGGAGATTCATACCCAACATATATTCTCGTCCTCCTTTGAGGTCCCATTTTTGTGCGTTGTGGTGGATTAATTGGGACATATACCGCACATCCGAAAATTTGTAAATGGGAAATATTTGGTTCCTGACCATGAACCAATTGTAAGGGTGAATTATCATTATAACTGGTTGGCCGGATGCGTATAAGTTGTGCTGCATGTAAAACAGCATGTCCCCAGGCCCAAACGGGGATATTTGATTTCATAAGCATTGGTCTAGCAATCCATTGGATCCATTTTATAAATGATTCTGCCAAACCATTTTGAGTGTGAACATAGGCTACTGGATGTTCCACTTTTATCCCAATTGACATACAATAATTCATAAAAGATTGGGATGTAAATTCACCAGCATTATCAAGACGAATTGTCTTTATCGGATAATCAGGAAAATGTGCCCGCAACCGAATTATTTGTGCAAGTAATCTTGCAAAAGCCAAATTACGAGATGATAATAAACACACATGTGACCATCGAGTTGATGCGTCAATTAGAACCATAAAATACCGAAACGGTCCACATGGGGGATGAATCGGACCACATATATCACCATGAATTCGTTCTAAAAATGACAGTGATTCGTTCTTTATTTTGGCTGGTGAGGGCCTTGTAATTAACTTTCCTTTGGAACAAGCAACACAAGGAAATTCATGAGATTGAAAAATCTTCTGGTTTTTCAATGAATGACCACATGATTTCTCGATAATTTTCCGCATCATCGTTAAACCTGGATGACCTAACCGATCATGCCAAACCTTAAATATATCTGTAAACTTCATATTTATTGTATTATATGATTCAACTATTCTTATAGTTGTATAATACAATCCAGATGAGAAAGCTGGTAATTTTTCTAACACACACTTTTTGCCCATCATATTTGCGGTAATACAAAGATATTCAATACCTCTTTCATTCATAGTCTCAATATGATATCCATTTAGACGAATATCTTTAAAACTTAATAAGTTTCTTTGAGACTTAGGTGAAAATAATGCATTTTCAATTATGAATTTTGTGCCTTCTGGCATCATAAAATTTGCTCTTTCGGAGCCTTCAATTATCTTTGCACAGCCTGATATGGTATTGACATGTGCTTGATCATTTCTCAGATTAGAAAAATATTTCTTGTCTTTAAGAATGGTGTGGGTAGTAGCACTGTCTGCAAGACATATATCCCCAACTTGGATCTTGGATTGATACATATTCATAATCTAGATAAAGAAAGAAGAAAAAAATGCGAATAAATAAACTTGAAAGCAATATAAAGCATATAATAACGAAGAATGATATTAATTTGAAAATAAAATTAAGCTAAAGAAAAACTTTAACAAAACTGAAACAAACTGAAATAAAACATAGTTCATAGCAAACTTAAACATAGAAACGGAATAACAAGCTGAAAGAAACTTCAAATATCATAAGCATCTTGATCACTTCTGGTCACTTCCATCTTCAGGATGGATAAGAAAATCAGCTGCATCCAGGTGCATCAAATCATCGAGGCCTTCGGTGAAATCATTGGAGTCGTCAGCACTGAAATTTGCTTCAACATTCTTTCCTTTGTTCTTCAACGACTCTTGATAAAGATCAACAAAATGCTTGGGAATACGACAAGTACGTGACCAATGGCCTTGCATCCCGCATCGGTGGCAGATGCTTTCCTTCATCTTCTTATTCATGCCACCATCATTGTTTCCTCGTGATTCATCCCTAACATTGTGGTTACTTCGACCACCGGGGAAATAACCTCTTCCTCTTCCTTGTCCAGGTCCACGTCCGCGGCCTCTGCCACGACCACGACCACGATTATTATTGAATGCTATCACATTCACTTCAGGGAATGGAGCAGAGCCAGTAGGACGAGACTCATGATTTTTCATCAATAACTCATTATTTTGCTCAGCAACAAGAAGACAAGATATCAAATCTCCGTATTTTGTAAAACCCTTTTCGCGGTATTGTTGTTGCAAGAGCACATTAGATGCATGAAACGTGGATAATGTTTTTTCCATCATATCAGAATCAGTAACAGTTTCACCACATAATTTCATTTGTGAACTGATTCGAAAAATAGCTGAGTTATACTCACTAACAGATTTAAAATCTTGAAAACGGAGATGCATCCAGTCGTAACGTGCTTTCGGAAGAATCACAGTTTTCTGATGATCATACCTCTCTTTCAGTGATTTCCAAAGATCTGCAGGATCGTTGACCGTGAGGTATTCAACTTTCAACCCCTCATGAAGGTGATGGCGAAGAAATATCATTGCCTTCGCCTTATCTTGGTTGGATGTTTCTTTTGATTCATCAATTGTCTCCTTGAGACCTTTAGCATCCAAATGGATCTCCGCATCCAACACCCACGACAAATAATTCTTGCCGGTAATATCAAGAGCTTCAAATTCAAGCTTGACAAGGTTCGACATGATGAAACTCGAATAGTTGAAGTAGAGCCTCGTGCTGATAACGTGTTATAAAATAATCAAGACGATGCTAGAAAGTAAAAGAGACAAGAGAATGGAGTATAATTTGTATTCCAATGATTTCCTTTTCTTTTTTAGCACTCACAAATGATTCATCTAAAGGCCTATTTATAGGCTTACAAAAGAAGTTGAAAGGACAAACATGGAGTAAATGGTGAGTGAAGAATATGGAGATCATGGGGTTAGTGGAGAAAATGGGATAATGGAGAGACATTCACATTAATTGATTTTTAACAATCAATGCAGTCTCCAACTCATTGTTGGAAATAAAATACTCCAACTTTCTGGAATCTGATTAGGCTTGTAATCATTAATTCGCAGGAATTCAGAATATTATGACTCAGAGAAATATGAGATTTCAGAGAACGTTTAGGATTTTTGGACTCACGCACATAAATCACAAAAAGTTGAAGTAGAAATAGAAGACACAACGCAACAATGGCGAGAAGGAAGCAGCGGAAGAGCAGCAATTGGAATTCACATTCAACTGACAGTGAGTGCCCGTTGACTGTCGGGTTCACAGTCGACTCCGCAAACTCTCTGTTTTGGGGACTTGTAATTGCAGTTGACCGCGTTAAGAGTGCAATCGACCAAGAGCGGCGCTGATTAGATTCGGGTTGCGAGTTTTGGATCCAGTTGGGTATTGTTTGTGTTTATCTTTTAGGGTTTACTTGAAGCTATAAATATAGATGTAAATCCTAGGGTGCTGAAAGCAATCATAAGTGAAACAACTTCAAGATAGTTCTTGTGTCGAGTGCTACCAAATGTGAGGGAGTGATTAGAGTGAGATATCTTTGTATCCTTATATTTCTTGAGTAATAAGAAGTATTGATTATCTCTGTATATCGTTGTGTTCTTCTGTTTATGAGATTTTGTGTTCATGGGGGAATCTTGTTATGGTGCATCTACATCTTGTGGGCATTCTTGGGTAAAGCTGAGAACCTTGCTTCGCCAATACTGCTAGAAGAAAGACACGAACAAGTGGTATCAGAGCTTAGGGATTCGTGATAGCCGATATAAAGTCGAAAGTCGAGAGGTTCGGTAGAAGTGATTTCACAATGTGGAAGATTCAAATGATAGCGCATTTCCGTCAGAAAGATCTAAATGGTCCGTTGTTTGGTGAGAACCAGAAGATGTAGACAAGGATGCAACGATCTTGACAGTGTGGAACCGTTTGGATCAGAAGGCACCTGGAAAGATTCAGTTAGCATAGAGTAGGAAGACTTTATTTTATATCTCGAAGGCAAATAACACAAAGAAGGCTATGAAGATTCTCACGGATATGTATGAGAAACCATCGACATCTAGTCAAATTTGTTACTTGAAGAAATTGGTTAACATGAAGTTGGGAGAAGTGGTTCAGTAGCAGAACATGTGAAAAATTACTGTCTGGTATACAACCAGATGGTAGCTGCAAGATTAACCTTTTCAGAAAGGGAATAGTCATTGTTACTTCTATCTACACTATTCGACAGTTATGGTACAGTGGAACCGACTATTACAGAGACTATGGCAGGTTTGATGGCTCTGCAGAATGTTGTGAGCAACATCATGAACGAGGAGGTGAGAAGAAACATAAACAACCAATTTTCATCATCTTCTATCAATTGCGCACTTTCAGCTGAGAGACGTGGAAGATCTAAGGGAAGTCAAAGAAGAAGAAAGGATCAGAGAAGTGAATCTGATAGTGAGTCTGATGACAGTGACGACATTGGTGGTCCTGAGTGTTGGTATTACCACAAACAGAGTCATATGATGTGTAGCTGTACGGATCTCAAGAAGAAGAAGCAAGAACAATCAAAGCAAGCAAATGTGGTGACCAAGAAATAAAGTTGGATGAGTACTTATGTCTATCAGCTAGGGTGGAATTGGACACCCGAGATTGGTGTATTAATTCAGGTACATTGCACTCGAGGAGGGAGATGTGATCGTGGATAACGGTCAGCGGTGCCCTGTGATTGGAACTGGAACTATTCGTATGAAAGCCAGTGATAGTAAGAGAATTGTCTTGTGGGAGACGAGACATGTCCCAAACTTGAGAGAAAATCTTATCTCAATGGAAAGGCTAGACAAAGATGATTTTTTAACTAAATTTGGTAGTGGAGAGTGATGTATAACTGCAGGTTTAGAAGTGTTAGCAAGAGGAAAGTATGAGGGACCGTTATATTTGCTACGAGACGAGGCGTGTCCTATTATAGTTGACTCTCAGTCGGAATCGAGACGTAGGTTGTGTGAGGTACGACCAAGATCTAAGAGTTGTGGGGTGGATGCAGAGGTTGCACATTTAGTGGGAATTGAAGACCATGGTAAGAAGAATCTGAGAAAAGAGCAAGACGTTGCGGTAAGGGTTCTTTGTGATATGGCAGAAACTTCGAGTCGCTCTTGTGATGTTGAGAACATTGGTATCGATATACGGGTTGATGTCGATGAGCACGGCCGAGTTGGTCACATTGAGGTTGTGAGTGGTGTTTTACAGTCTGCGGGAATTATGGAGGTCTCATTCATGGAGTCTTCGAGTGCAAAGGGTTTCTTGGCCTTGAGAGGTTTTGAACCATGTTCGGTGTTAGCGGAGATTCTGTGAATTGGGGAGTTTTGTGACACGAAATCCGACACGGTGGAAAATGACAAGTGTTTCTCTGTTATTCGTGCCCTGTGCGATAGATGGTGGGGTGCATCCTCCATTAGTCTATGAAGGGTGTTGGATGCTCTTCATGAGTGAGGGGTACTCGATCTTCTATAAGGAATTGGAGACTAGCAGAGATCGTGTGAAAAAAAAAAACAATTGATTTGGAGATTTGTGTATTTGGTCCAACTGCGAAATTGTAGGATTTGTGGACTCAAATACACAAAGCACTAGGAATTGAAGTTGGAAGAGAAGACACGAGAAGCTGTAGCGATAAGGAAGCAATAGAACAATAGCTGTTGGAATTTACAGTTGACTATTGGAGATGACAGCCGATCGTAGACTGTCGGGTTTGCAATCGATTGCGCAAACTGTCTGTTTTGGGGACTTCTAATTACAGTCGATCACGAGCAGCATTGATTAGATTTGGGTTGCGAGATTTGGATCTAATTTGACTGTATTTGTGTTTATCTTTGAGGGTTTACTTGAGGGCTTTAAATACAGATGTAAATCCTAGGGTTAGAGTGCTGAAACCAATCATAATTGAAACAACTTCAAAAGAGTTCTTGTGTCGAATGCTACCAAATGTGAGGAAGAGACTAGAGTTAGATCTCATTATATCTTTACATATATTGAGTAATAAGTACTAATTATCTCTGTATATCGTTGCTGTAACCCCTATTGCTCATATTGTATTTTAAATTATATTTAATAAATTTTTTGATTATATATTTTATTTATGGCTGTATTTAATTTCATTCCCTTTGTATGGTGTGTTGTTCTTCTCTCTCTTGTGACTCATTTTGCATTGATTCAGTTTTTCATTCTCATTTATTTGGCCTACAATTTGTTCTTAATCTTGTCTATTGTTTAAACCTATTTTATGGCCTATTTGTCGCTTATTGGGTTCTTTTCTTCCTATTGGATACTACCCAGTTCACCCAAATCCATATTGTCCCTATATAAACACCCTAATTGTACCCTAACCCTACTTACCAAACCCTAATTATCTCTCTCTATCCCCTAGCCGTCACCCTCTCTCAACCCACTCCCGACCTCTCTCTCCCGAACCCCGTCCTCGCTATCATCGTCCTTCTCCGACGCCGGCAGACCTCGACCACTACCGCGCCCCTCCTCTTCCTCCTTTCCTCTCCGCTGTGCTCACCCCCGTGCACACCCAAGCGTCGCGAGCCCCGCTGCCTTAGTCTTGTTCGAACACCGCCGCAATACACCCCAGCCCTAGGCATCACCGTCGTTGCCGTCCCTTGCACCGCCATTGTCTTCCCTAGTGTTGCTGCTGTTCGGTCTTGTTGTTATTGGTTGTTGTCCCTTGTGTGTGCGTGTGCTTTTGTGTGCACGTGTTTCAGTTGGGTATTCTTGTTTCTTGTTCGTGTTCGTTGTGTTCATTATTCGGGATCCATTTCCGTTATTCTGTTTTTCGTTTCCGTCGTCTTCGTAATCAGGCAAGTAGCGTGTATGTGTTCTTTTTTTCATGCAAGTTAATACCGTAAGTAATCTAGTATGAAAATATTAATTTGTACTCTCATGATGATCCTATTTTGTTAGTTTAACCGTTGACATCATCTCTTGATCATGAGTAGTTACAATAGTTGACACCCGTTGCATAACAATTAGATTAGTGGACATCTTGATTGTATGTTGTTTATGGCACACTGTATATTGTAGATGACTGTTGAATAGATATTTGTTGGATGTATTATCTCATTATAGACCATTTGATTTACATGCCATGCTGATTTGAGTAACCCACATATACCATGCTTTGTATGACATCTAGCTTGGATCGTTTGTAGTTAAGTTGTTTGATAAAATGCCAAAAAGAACTTTTGTTTTGCTACTGCCCTATTTTGTACAGTAATTTCGACCCTGTTAACATCAATAAAATAAATAAGTTTGTGAACATAATTTGTAGCCTTTGTTTTCTAATTTTCAGAACTTTCGACGGATCTGAATTTCGATTTTTTATGAATGAGTTATTGCTGTTTTACTGCAATTATTTCAGATTCTTAACTATATGTATTCTGTATGGAATTTTATTTTAAAACTGATATTAAAAATAGAGTTTGAACTATATATTTTGCTGAATATGTTTGGATATGACTGGGAGCAATCCCTAATTTTTGTGGAATTAATTAATGACTTTGTATCTCATTTTATGCTTTTGAAACAAATGGAAATATTCCAAACTGCATGCTGTTCAATAAAGAATTATATTTTCAACCTGATTCTATTCGTTTTTTATGAAAACTTTGTGAATAAGAGATGTAGCCTGATTTTTCTATTTTACTGCCCATTTGACGAATCTGGATTTCGAATTATATTTTATGAATTATCTCTGTTTTAGTACTGCTGTGTCTGAACTTTCAGAATCTATATTTTATTGCATTACTCTGTTTTCCCAATTTTGTTGACTATGCTATCTATAATATAAATTCATGATATTTTATATTTTGAAACTAGATATGTTAGGGAATCTTCCAAATTTTTCTAAGATTTAATTATGATGATTTTAAACTCTATTCATGCTTATAAACAAGATTTTGTATTTTCTGGCTGAACAAGATTTCTGTATTAAATGCTGTTTTCGACCCTATTTCTATGGCTGATATGTGACTTATATATATGTTCTGGAATCGGCAGAGAGTCTAGTTTCTAGATTTTTTGGTGGATCTAGATTTTCTATTCTTTAGCAATGGCAATCTCAGATTTGGTATAGTAGTGTCTTGCTGTCCAGAACTGAAAATTTTGTTGTTTTGACCATTATGAGTTGTTTTTATCAACTGTTGCCATCACTATTTCATATTAGACATATTTCTTGTTCTTTCCATGTCTTTATCCTGTTTTATTTCGTTCACACTTTTTTAGTAATATTAAAAGAAATCAAGCTGGGGTTTTTAAGGGAAAAGATCGAGTTGTGGACAATATAGAAATGCATATTCAGAAGGAACTCGTTTCCCCATTGTTTACTGTGGTACCTACTATTTATCTCTGGATGCATGAGGGCATGATCCATGACACCGTTTGCTTTTTTTACTTTTACTGTTACTGTTTGTCTGAATATATTGCCCTATAGAAGTTCCACTACAAAATCTTAAAGCGAAACTGTTTGATCTAGCAACCATGTGGTAAAATCTGGGATGCATGAAGTGATACCTAGTTAGTAATGAATATTAGACATAAGAATAACTGTTTACACTGTCACATCTTGTTACGGTTACTGTGGACTTTACTGTTACTGTTAATTACTGCTACCATTGGCACACTGCAACTGTTGATCCTTACTGTTACTGTTATACTTCTCCTGTTATTACTGCACTGTTTACTGTCATCTGTGAAATGTTATATCGCTACCCTCTCCATGTTAGTATTACCTGTTTAGTTTAGTTTTTCCTTCATTTTCCTGCTCGTATTGCTTGCGGCCCGGACTTGCATCTAACGGGCGTTATGTTTTCCTATTTTCCTTGTAATTGCCACATGAACAGGTTTTACTGATCAATTACCTACTGGAGTTGGTGAGCAAAAATTTTGAGCTGCGCAATTGGAATAATTTGCTTAATATTTTGATGAACTATTTTATTTCATAAACTGTATCGAGACTTGTATTTGGGCTTATTGTTCCAGGATTATTGTTTTGTTTCGGATCTAGTATTTGTTGGAACATTTATTATTGATGCAATAAATACTGTTGAGTTATGATGTAGTACCCCATAATTTCTAAAGAAAATATATAATATATATGTATATAAAATAGTAGAGGGGCAGTTTGGTAAATAATGAGAAGAGGGGCCCATGTTGAGTACAGCAGGCAGAATGCTGCTGAGTTGTTGGGCTGACGTTATCACAACGTCGGCATGGGGCCCGCTCATTTGTGAAGAGCAGACAGTGGAAGTCTGTTGTTCTCTCTTCTTGGTGACGTGGCATTTAGGGGGGCCCACGGGGTCACCTAGTGTGCACGAGATTAAGGGGGAGAAATGTGGTTAAGTAATCTCATATCGGGAGTATACAATAAATAATTAAATATAAATATAATTGCCTATGATCAAGAGTCACCTAATTGGTTAACCACCTTTTGAGAGGTAGCCTGTGGTGGGAAGTTGTACTATAATAATTAATTTGTCTTCTAAAATATATAAAAAATTGTCTCAGTATTGGGGCGGAGCGTTACATATGATTGTTTTTGCATGCTTGGTTGGAGTATACTGTTATATTTACTGTTATGATGAGTCAAGCAGATCCGTACAGCTTATGGATGGTGAAAACTATCCGCTGGGCTTAGTCGCGTACCGTATTCCGTATTCTTTTGGGAAGCGGGGCGTAACAGTTGCGTTCGTGAAATCTTGCGTTTATGGTTAACTCTTGTTATTGGTGTATCTAGATCTTGTGTACGTTTTTGGGCACTACAAAAACCACATAATTTTCCTACAGACCCTGTGTAAAAATAGTTATAGCTTCAATAAATTCTTAAAAGCAATGTCCAACTCAATCTACCTAATTTTCTAGCAAACAAGATTATTGAAGAACTGGTGATACCTCTTAGTTTGATCGATCAAATAAATTTACCTCTTAGTTGGGTATTGAAGAACTAGTGATAAAGGTCTGAATATATACTATCCCTACGAACTTATTCTCCAATACGGAAACACTACACTATAGTGTTAAGACAGGATCACGGATACAAATTATATATCACAGTTGTAAAAGTTTGTTTGTAACATAATTTAAATTTGGGATATATTGCAGCAACATATATGCCTCTGTAAGGTAGAAAATCTCTAATCTCTAATATCTCTAATATTATAATGGGAGAAGGCCTTAGTGTCATTTGTTTTGTTATTCTACCAACATGTGCAACACACGTACATAACTAATATAAAGGAAGTTTCGGTTCAAATCCTTCTTACATCAGAGTTTTTATTTTTATTTTTTGAAATTATTAAAACGTGCATCGCACGTGTAAATTACTAGTAGAGTATTACCACAATTCTAAAGTGAAAATGCATGGTATGATTAAACCATTAAACTGGATTCCTTTAGTAGGGAGGGATATATATGAAAGTAATTATCCCTTTGCCATTTTGATCATCACAACTAGGACAAGCTTTGGGTCCTTCCAAGTACATTAGTAGAACCAAGGCAAATGGAATATTTAAACCTACGTAAAATATAAATTAAAGTACAAATTCAGGATTAAAAATTGTGTGAACTTAGAGATTTTGGAAACGTATCTTTGACCTACAATACTTTAGGCTATCCTCCCCCCCCCCTAAAATCCAACCCTTCCCAGTTCTTCTTTCCTCTCTTTCAACACAAATCGTTCATAACGTCTGGCTATCTGCTTGTGGAGGCCGAGTTCCTTTGCTCGCCAGCCTCTAAAAGAATTTCATTCTATAATCTCCGTACTGGTCAGTCTCTTTTCCCTATCACCGTCAGCTACCACGAGCCTCCCTCTGGTTCTGTTGGTCCTTCTACCCCCCTGATTGGCACTCCCGTGCCATCTTCTACTGTCAGTGCCCCTTCTTTGTCATTTGTCACAAGGCAGTTCTTCAATCATGTCATCGTCCCAGACCAAGCTGAAGGGCAGTCAGAAGCCGTTCACTAAAAAGAATGTTCCCTACCAGCGCAAGAGCATTGTATTTTCCCCTTCCTCTAAAATTTTGCCCTCTAAGGCTCATAACTTGGTGTGGATCAATCCCGACTTGTCTTCTTCGTCGGCTTCGAAACCTCTTATTGCTCCTAGGGGCAACTCAGCCAGTTTGATCCCTTCTATCCCATCGTCTCAGACTCCCAAAGCTTCCAACTCTATTGCTCCCTCAGTGGCCGTTCGTCTCCCTTCTTCCCCTTCCAAAGGCAATGTGCAGGCGGCTGAACATAAATGGCCTGATTGGGAGGTGGACGCTTCGTTCTCGTCGGATTGGGATAGGTACATTAAAGGAGTCCAGGGATTTTCTTCGGCGATCCCTGGTGATAAGGGGGGTTCTTCTAAAGCCACGTTGAAGACTCCAACTAAGGCTGATGATTGGGTTGATTAGGACGATCTTCTTGTCGAGGAAGTGGCTGACCTTGCTAAATCCTCTCCTCATCAAAAGGTATTGATTTTTAATTTTTCCTTCCGCCTTATATGTTCGGTATGATTCTGGACACTCTGATTTTTGCTTTAGAAATTTTAATTTTAAGCATTGTTTAGCTTTCCCTGTTATTTGTTTACTCAATTACAGTCTTATCTCTTTTTCCTTTGTTCACGTCAAAGGGCAGGTTCCCTAAATTGGGTTGTATAGATCGCTCTCTTAATTCTCTTATTTAGGATATGATTAATTTCTCCTCTGTTTCTTCTTCTCCTCACCCTCCTTTTGTGAACCGTTCTACCACCGTTTCACCCTGTACTCTTTCGAGAGTGTCAGATTCTAAGGATCTCCCCGATCCTTCTCCTGCTCTACCTCCCCCTCAGCCGTACGCTGAGGGCGTTCACTCTTATAGTGGAAGGGATATAACTGGTCAGGTTCTGGCTGGTTTGTCCCAATTCTCCCCATCGACTCAGTCATCTCTCTATCCGAAACTCAAGTCGTCTCTTGTTATCATCCGTTCCAGTGCCCGTATTCGGGCTAAACGTTCCAAACCGTTTCTTGCTGAGCCGAAAGACTCCCTTGCGGCTCACATTCGTAACTCGAAAATCCCTCCCCCAGATCCAAATAGGTTGCCTCCCCCCTTGGATCTGTCTATCAAGTTCATTTCGACTCTTTGACTAACCCTGACTTGATGGACCTTGCTAATAGTATGGGGTTTGTGGTTGACTTTTCCCACTTTGGGGAATTTGAGATCATTCGCAACCTAGAACGTACTAGAGCTTTCGAGTTCACAAGTGCTTATGATTAGCCTTTCTTGGAACATTAGGGGTCTTCATAGCCCGTCTAAGCAGCAAGCTCTACTTCATCTAATTTCTACCTCTCATTGTGATTTGGTATCCATTCAGGAATTGGAATCCAAATTGGAATCCACTTCCCCCGCACTCTTTCGTAACATTGGTGGTTCCTTAATTACCAATTGGATACCACTCAACGCGACTGAGACGAGAGGAGGTATCCTTTTTGGAGTCAAAGAATCTCGTTTTTCTGTCATTTCTGTTCATCATCTAACATTTTTTCTTATCGTTGGACTCCATTGGCACGAGTTCAACTGTGGTCTTACAGTCGTCTCCGTGTATGGTCCTTCTACTGCTGACATGCGCAATCTTTTCTGGAACGAGTTTAACTCATTCCATAATCACATTCAAGGATTTTGGTAATTTTGTGGTGACTTTAATGCCACAAGATTCTCCTTCGAGAGATCTGGGATTGCCCAGTCCAACTTAGACTCTACTCGTTTCAACGAATGCATTCGTTTTCTCAACCTTTCTGACATCCCTCTTAACGGCAGATCCTTCACTTGGTTGAATATGCGACAGTCTCCGACCATGGCCAAACTAGACCGGTTCCTTGTTTCTAATGAGTGGATCTCTTTATTCCACAACTCCTTCTGTTGTATCTTAACTACCACATCTTCAGATCACGTTCCCATCGCCCTTCATTCTAACTTTAACTTCTCTAAACAGTTCAAATTCCGCTTTGAAAAATTCTGGTTGCAATATCAGGTCTTCGTCAACCTTATTGCTGAATGCCTTTCCTCTGTCACGGGGTCTTATGGCCTTGGTCGTATTCTCATCAAGCTCCATGCGATTAAATTTGGTTGCAAGATCTGGCACAAAGACAGATTTGCCTTCGCTAATGAACTTAAGCTTCTTTTTCACTCCACTATGAAAGCCATTGACCAGCTCGAAGAGGCTGCGCCTTTATCTGAGTCTCTTCGTAAGGAAAGGAGCTCCTGTAAAAGAGAATTCGCTACTATTCTTCATAATGATCATATCAAGTGGGCTCAGCGAGCTAAAGCTCGTTGGCTCAAAGACGAAGAGGGTAATACCGCCTTTTTTTCATAACTTTGCTTCCCACCGACAACGGTGCAATCGAATCTCCACCATCATTAATGACGGTGTGGAGCTGGACTCTGATGCAGACATTCATTTTACTTTCCTCAAATTCTATAAAAATCTTCTCAGATCCTCTCAATCTAGGTCCATTCAGCTAGACTGGATGCAGTTATATGGTCCCTTTACTCACGACCTTTCTAGCCTAGAGGCGCCCTTTTCTATAGAAGAGATTAAATTGGCGGTTTTCTCCTTAAAGAGCGACTCCGCGCCTGGTTTTGATGGCTTTCTGGCGTTCTTCTTCCAAAAATTCTGGGATTTCCTAAAAGGTGACCTTCTTCAAATGTTTGTGGATCTCCACCAAGGAACTTTCTCATTTGAGCGTATTAATTACACCCACATTGTTCTTATTCCAAAAATTATTGGTGCAAACTCGGTGGCGAACTTTAGACCTATAAGTCTTCTTAATACTACGTTCAAGATCATCATGAAGGTTCTTTCTCATCGTCTCAGCCTTGTCATTTCTCCTATGATTGATCCCGCTCAATCTGGATTCATTAAAGACCGTCTTATTCTAGATAGCATGGCTTCCGCTCAAGAGATCATTTCCCACTGCCACAAAACCAATTCGAAAGGGATTATGTTAAAATTAGATTTCGAAAAAGCCTATGATAAGGTGTGCTGGGATAATTTTGTTCGACATCCTACTTCATAGGGGTTTCGGCCCTAGGTGGACTGCTTGGATTAAATCCAGCTTATTTGCTGGCACCTCTTCCATAATTATTAACGGATCAGAAGGTCACAAATTCAAGTGTAAGCGTGGCCTCCGTCAGGGCGATCATATCTCTTCCCTCCTGTTCACTCTGGTGGCGGACTGTCTTCAGCAAATTACTGAAGAATGCCTGGGACGCTTACGCTATTGAAGGTCTCGGGGGCTCCCACAGCTTCCGGGGCATTCTCAACCTTCAATATGCTGACGACACCATTATCTTTGCCAAACCTAATGGCTGTTCTCTTCGCAATCTCATGCTCCTTCTTTACATCTTCGAAAGTGTGTCTGGCTTAACCATCAACTTCCACAAATCTTTCGGTTTTTTGGCTTGGAGGCTCTAATAGCCGTCAGGTTGAGATTGCTCAGTTCTTCAATTGTAATGCTGCTTCTTTCCCTGTCAAGTATCTTAGGATCCCCTTGAGATGGGGCAAGCTTCACAAATCGGATTGGCTTCCTATTATTGATAAAGTAGAGTATAGACTTAATGTGTGGACCGGCAAAAACCTATCTAGAGGGGGCAGATTGATTCTGATGAACGTGGTTCTCTCTGCCATCCCTCTTTATATGATGTCCTTTTTCTACGTTCTCTCTTGGGTTATCAAAAAGATTGATAAAATCAGAAGCAATTTCTTCTGGTCTAACTCAGATTCTTATAAACTTGGGTCTCATCTTTGTAATTGGAAGTTGGTCTGTACTTCTAAGACAGTTGGAGGTCTCGGTGTCCTCAATCTGAGACAACAAAACTTAGCTTTGTTGGCCAAATGGATTTGGAGGATGCTTAAAAACGAGAATCTTCCCTGGGCCCGTCTGATATACAATAATTACTTCCGTCGTCATAGAATTTGGGAGTTCCATCCCTCTCTTTCGTCTAGATCTTCTTCGTTCTTGAAAGGTGTTTGGAAAGTTATACATCCCTTTCAATGTAGCACCTATCATGTTTGCGCGGTTTGATCGAAAACTCTATTCTGGAATCACCTTTGGATCGGCAACTTGAAATTGGCCTCTGCCTTTCCGGCTTTATACCGTCTCACTACCAACCCTTCTGCTAAAGTGTCAGATTATCTTATTGTTCATGACAACTCCAGAGAATGGTCTATTCAGTTCTCTAGTGGACTCTCTCCCGATTTAGATATGGATTATCTTCACCTCATTTCGCTTTTAAACTCGTATGAGTGGCATCCCAGAGATGATTTTTCTTGGCGTTAGACTAACTTAGGTTCCTTCTCGGTTAAATCTTTTTATAACTTTCTTAACTTCGGAGGTATTTCATCCTGTTTTGCTAAATTCATTTGGAGCTGATATGCTCCGCTTAAAGCTAAGATCCTAACTTGGCTAGCCATCAATAACAGGCTTCTTACAGCTGAAATTCTCAATAAAAGGAACCTTGCAATTGGACAGCTATGTCATCTTTGCTTTCTTTGTCACGAAGACATCGATCATCTTTTTTGGCACTGTAATTTTATCAGACCTCTTTGGGACATCTGCTTACTGGCTTGGCAGATCCCAACTCTTCCCCCTTCTTTTCTTGATGGCTGGAGATGCCATTTTGTGTGTGCTAAGTATCATAAGTCCTGGACTCTTTCATTTATGGCTATTATTTGGGTCATATAGAAAGAAAGGAATAACCGTATTTTTAATAATACTGCAAAGCCTATTGACACTATTGTGGATGATTTTATTTTTTTCGCTCAGCATTGGTCTTCCACTCTTACGCCCCAATATATTTAGCGGTTAGGCCTTGATAGGCTGGAGGACACTGCAGTTTTTTTGCGTTCTGCTTTTATTACTACTACTGTTCTTAATTTAGAGACTTCCTAACTCAACGGCTTCTGCTTTTTGTTGCAGGGATAACACTCTGGGCTTTTATCGTTCATTTTTTTGTCTTTTGGTGGTGGTTCGGAAGCACTTAGGTGCTATGCTATTCTTCGGTTGCTTTTTCTGATGCTTTTTCGGCTGTTTCCATTGACTGGTTCAATGGCAGGTTGTCGGCATTTTTTGGTGGCGTTGGGGAAGGTTTTTGTGCTGTTCTTTCTCTACTCTATTGCTGTTATAGTTTTGCGCTGGCCATGCTCGGTTTGAATTGAGCTTGCTTCGGCCTGAGCTGTTCATGTTTCTTTCTTTTCGTGTTAATATGCTGTTCTCACTACATTCAGCTTGTTCTAGTTGCCGTAGTTAACTCTGTCTGTTTATTTGCTCGTTGCTGGCATTTTATCGTCTAGAGCGGTCCTTATAGTTTTTTATAGTGTGTTTGGTTTTCGTTGGTGTTCGTTCTCTGCGATATGACTGAGGGTTTTTGAGTGCCATCTTTCCCTGCTCGCGTCCTTTGAACTTGGAGGAAGGGGATTTTGATTGCTTTCCCTTTGTTCTTTGTATGTCTTGGCTGTGTTGGGGGTTAGGCCACCGAGCTGATTGAGATATTTTCTTGGTTGTTAGCCTTGTTCTTTTGCATTGGCTGTAGAGTGAGGCCCCGGTTGAGCCTAGAGTTGTTCAGCCTTCCTCTGTCGTGATTGCCAATGGGTTGAGGCTGCGCGCTGGTCCCCAGTCGGCGATGTTTTCCTCCGATCGCGGTGGGAGGCTACGCTGCAGGCCGAGGGTTTGTGTGATTGGCCGGATGTGGACTTCTCTGCTTATATTGGTGTCCACGTCCAGTTTCTAGCCTGTTTGTTTTTAGGATTTGGTTATTTTAGATGTTGATCTCTATCTATTTGTGTCATGTCCTTGTTTTACTCCCTGTAAAATGGGTCTTTGTATATAACTCTTTATTTATGATATTTTAAGGCTAGAGCCGTAAGGCTCTATCTGTTTCATAAAAAAAAAAACTAATCATTCATGATAGACAAATATAACCTGCAGTAGTTCAGACTCAAAAGGAATTCAGCATCATGGTCAACTTAAGGTTCATAAGTATCTTGCTATTAGGGCTTTTGTTCTCTTTAGCTGTTTTTGCTCACAATGGTATGTAACTTCTTTCGAAATTTCCCTCCTTTTTCTTCTTCTTAAGTTTGTCCTCTTACAAATTATAACTACCCTCATTATTTGCAGAAGCTACAACTGTTGGGGAAACAAGCGGTACAGCGACACCACTTATTAGGGAATTAGCGGAACTCTTCCCTTTCGAGAATCTTATTGAGTTATACGATGCAATCAACACAAACCACCAAGCAAATAAAAGATCACACCAAAGCACATAGATTTGTCCCAGTTGGGGCTTTCGCCTTAATCCGGGGAAGAAAAAACTCGAGATGTTATTTAACTAGAGAAAATACTGTTGAATGTATAAGTATATATTCTCAATATAATAGAATTATATTGTGTATATTGTTATATGGGGCAACATGTGTTTACACATGTTATGTATTGATTATTGGAACTGGTTGAGTGGGCATAAAGCCCAGTACCCTAAACCCAGTATAATCTCTTATAAAGCTGGTGCCAGAGGTAGTGCCCCGTGATATTCCCATACTGATAAGCAGGTTATAATATCTTAAGCGGCTAAGAGATAAACCCTAACCCTAATTACTCATTAAATCTAACAATCTTAAGATATTAAACACCACCGTCTCCGACCAGAGCAGGCGTCGCCACTATCTCCGATCAGAGACACCGCCGGCACCGACCACGACTGTAGCCACCACCGTCGCAATCATCTGCGACTATAGACTTCGTCGTCATCGACGTCGTCGGCGTCACCGCTGTCATCGCAGACCGAAGGGATCCCCTGTCGCCAGCGATGATCTCCCTTTTGGCCGCATTCTCGAACTTGAGCAACGTCAGATCCAGATCTAGTCTGGACTTGCTGTTCGGTGTGTGGGGCAGAACACGGGATCCACTAGTAGATTGCTGTGTATGGAGCTCTCTTGTTGGTCAGGACTTGTTGTTCGATGTTTGGGGCCGAGTACGAGATCCGCTACAATACAGATCTGGGCTCCTTCTTCCTCTTGATTCACTGTTGTGTGCATCCAACTCTTCAGATTTGGTCCATTCTAAACTCAAGTTATTTGCTTTTCTCTGGTTCATTGTTAATTAAGCAATTTTACAGAAAAAAAAAATCCATCTCTTGACTAAAATTACATAAGTTGTAATAATTCAGAAAGAACCTTCTATTGTTTGGAATTTATTTTTATTCCTGTGCGATGGAAAAACATAATCGTCTGTACGAGATTCCTAAATTAGAGGGATTCAGTAGTGCTGAATTTAATAGTTGAAGAGAAAAGCCTAATACGGGATGAAATTGATGAAAATTTTCTATACATGTCAAACAACCTATGATGAATGTGTCATGTCAAACAACCTATGATGAATGTGTTGAAGATGTTGATGATGCAATGTGGGTAACTGATGAGGACTTATGTAGAGAATTCTTATTAAATAGCATATCAGATCGCCTTGCAGACGTGTATATGAAATATGAAACATCTAAACAAATTTGGGATAATTTACTGGATGAATTTAAGAAGGAAGAGAAAGTGTCTAAAACACATCTAGTTGATAAATTCAAGGGATTTCTGTTTTAAAGAAGAAAAGGCAATCCTTCCTCAGGTAACAGATTTAGAGAATCTTGTAGGGAAACTAAAATCAGAAAATATTACTGTGTGTGATGAGTTCCTTACTGATGCAATAATCCATAAGTTACCTGCTTCATGGCTATCTTTTAAGACTGAGATGTATAGGTTGCAGAATAAATTAAACTTGCACATCTGAAATGTTGCATCAAAGTAGAAGATGAGACAAGAACTATGATGAATTTAGAATTGGTTAATAAACAACCTTTCAACTGCTAATGTGCTAACCAATACTAAACGCACTCTTAAGTTCAAGAAGAACAAGTTTAATTCTAAAGGTGAACCAAATAAGTTAGAAGTCACGAAGAAAATTGTTAAGAAGAAGGGAAAAATGCTACAACTGCAGAAAGTGGGGTCATCATACCTCTGAGTGCAAGGCTGCCCAAAGTGGAACAACCCAACATGGAAAATGTGAACTTGTTAGAGGGGAAAACTGAGCCCACCAATTTTAGTCTCCAACAATTATTCCAATAATTATGTGTTGTTGGTGATGTCAAGGCCAGTACCTCTGCTAGTTGGTTGTTAGATTCGGGAGCTACCCTGCCATGCTTGCAATGATGAAGGCCAATTATATGATCTGAAAGCTGCAAAAGAGTCAGTTTCAATGAAAACTGGAGAATCAGTGATCGTGCTTTAGACTGGGACAACAAATCTCAGTCTCTCCTCAGGTAAAACTTTAATTTTGCGAAATGTTAAATATGTGTCTGCTTTAGCAAAGAACTTGATCTCTATTAGCTTACTAAATCATGCTGGTATGGTTGTTACTATGATTAGTGGTAAAACTATCTTGTCTGTAAAATCTTTCTATTTTGGATATGCTTATTTAGTTAATGGTATGTACAGAATCAGTTTAGCAGATGAAGTAATCAATAATGTTAGTTTCAAATTGTGTAGTCCACATACATGGCATAATAGGTTGGGACATGTGAACTATGTTAAGATTCTTAATGTTGCTAAAACTTTTAACTTGCCAATTGACACATCCATAGAATATGACAAGTGGTGTGTGCTCAAACAAAGATAACTAGAAGACCTTTTCGTACCGTCTATAGGAATACACAATTACTTGAGTTGATAAATTTTGAAATTTGTGATTTCAAGAGTTTTGTGACACAAGGAGGTCGGAAGTACTTAATCACTTTCATAGATGATTACTCTAGATATTGTCACATTTATTTGTTAAAAACTAAGGATGAAGCACTAGAAAAATTCAAAGAATTTAAAGACCGTGTGGAGAATCAGTTAAATGCTAAAATTAAAAGACTTAGATCATATAGAGGTGGGGAATATGTCTCATTGGGATTCAAAGAGTTTTGTAATTCACATTGAATCATAGCAGAAACTATAACACTCTACTCACCACAGTCAAATGGTATCGCTGAAAGAAAGAATCGAACACTCAAAGAGATATTGAATTCTATGTTGTTGACTGCTGGGTTACCTTCACACTTTTGGGGTGAGGCTATACTAATTGCTAATAATATTTTGAACATGTTACCACACTCTAAGTTACCTGTTACACCATATGAACTCTGGCATAAACACACACCTAATTTTAACAAAGTAAGAACTTGGGGCTGTATTGCTTTTGTTAGAATACTTGACCCTAGAAGACCTAAAGTAGGACCTCGAACAAATACGTGTGTGTATTTGGGTAGTGCAGCTGATAGTGCTGCAGACAGATTTTTAAATCTATCTCTTAACAGAGTAATAGAATCAAGAGATGCAGAATTCTTTGAAGATATGTTCATTAAAGATAAAGGCATCTCATTATCTGAACATGCAGACACAAGTAATGATCCATAACAGGAATCTAGATTCATTTCAACTAACATTGAGTGTTGAACTAAGAAGACTCTCCACAAGAGATAAAACTCCCAGAACCTATGGTGATGACTTTGTGACCTATGCACTAGCAGCTGATCCTATTAGTGTTAAGGAAGCCCTAAGGGCTAGGGATGGTTTGCTTTGAAAGAAGCAAGTGATGATGAAATGGACTCTTTATCGCAGAACAACACTTGGAATTAGTTAATTTTCTAGTAGGGGCTAAAACTATAGGAAACAAGTGGGTTTTGAAGAAGAAACTTAATCATGATGGAACTGCAGCTAAGTATAAAGCACGCTAGTAGCTAAAGGTTATACTCAACAATGTGGGGTGGACTATTTTGATGTTTATTCACTTGTATGTCATATTGCTACAATAAGGAATCTCTAGCCATAGCATCTATTGAAAAATTTGTTATTCATCAAATGGATGTTAAGACTACTTTCCTAAAGGGTGATCTCAATGAAGAAATCTATATGGATTAACCTAAAGGTTTTGTACTTAAAGGTTCAGAATATAAAGTTTGCAAATTAATAAAATCTTTGTATGACTAAAACAAGCACCAAAACTGTGGCATTAAAAGATTGATAAAACAATAAAGAGCTTAGCTTTTGAATCTAGTTATTCTTACAAATGCCTTTATTATCGTGTTGAATCGAATAAGATTGCCATTATTTGCTTGTATGTTGATGACCTGCTAGTTGTTAGAAGTCACATCTCCATTATTATAGAAGTTAAAACTATTCTATCCAAACAATTCAACATGAAAGATCTAGGTATTGTGGACACCATATTGGGCATGAGAGTGGGCTTTAGAAGGTAAGGAATAACTCTTAGCCAATCCCACTATATTAAAAATGTGTTGCAGGACTGAGGATACAGTGATTGCAAAAGGTTTTATACACCTTATGATAATGCCAAAAAGTTGACACCTAATGACGGTGCAACAGTAAGACAGATAGACTACTCTAAACTCATTGAGAGTCTCATGTATGCTATGACATGCACTATACGTCACATAGCCTTTGCGATAGGCATGCTAAGCAGGTTCACTAGCAATTCTAGTCAATTACACTGGAATGCCCTTGAGAGGACTATTGGGATACCTAAACGGTACTCAGGAGTTTACTTTGTGCTACTCTGGTTATCCTTCAGTACTAGAGGGATACTCTAATGCATCGTGGTGCTCCGAAATGGTGACAGTAGGTCCACTAGTGGCTGTGTGTTTACACTAGGAGGAGCAGCTGTGTCATGGAAATCTAAAAGACAATCTGGTCTTGCTTTTTCATCCATGGAGTCAGAACTCTTTGCGCTATCTTGTGCTGGAAAAGAAGCGAATAGATGAAAGACCTATTGTTAGATATTCCTTTGAGTAGGTTTAAAGTAACCACTCTCAGTCTGTATTGTGACAACCAAGCTGCAAATGTTGTAGCTAACAACACTCTTTACAATGGTAAGAGATGTGTTGTGAGCCTTAGACAGGCTAAGTTGAACTATCTCATTAAACAAGGGACTGTTGCCCTTATTGATGTACGATCAGAAAATAATGTGGCTGATGCCTTTATAAAAGGACTGAGTAGAGATCTAATTATCAAAATTGTGGGGGAAATGAGGTTAAAAACTTTTGAGGATAAGTTTTAACACCCTAGTTATTTTGATAAATTAGAATCCGAGGCATAGAGTAATTCAAACTTTAAGCATCAATCTTTAGACAGCTGACATGTTCTAGATAATTAGAAAAGTTCAATATATTTATTGATGATATATAACTTCATTCCAAATTTTATGATGATATATATGTTTCAAAAGTTACTTAGAATCATCTTTTATTCCAAAATAAAGCATGAAAATTTGTCGATGTGTTTCTGATGTTTAGAATTGTTGTTATATCATTCCAATTTAGATGATATATCTCTTTTATGGGGTTTATGTTTCATTCCAATCTTGATGATTCAGAATTTAACCATAATTGATTTAACAGTTCTATCATTCTAATATGAAACACATTATAGTTCTTGTGTAGAAACTATAATAGTTCTTGTACTTTATTTTGATAAAGATACTTGATTGTGATGCTTATGTTGTACCTTTGCATATCTATACTTAATTGTACTAAGTTCTTTAGTTTGAACTAGATACTTTTATACATTTCATTTGAACTCTAAGAGAAGAGACTCATGAGATTTCTATTTGTTATGTTTAGAAACATATGGCAGCAAAGGCAAGGGAAATGAATCAGTCAACTTTGGTTTTGAAAATGATGATTTGCTCGATATGGAGGAGTAGACACAAAAGGAACTCGCAAGAATAGTTTGTCAACTGCTTGAAGGAACTTCTATTTGTGTTTAAGACTCTTTATTTTGATTGAGCTTAAAACTTTTCGTTTATTTTGAAGTTTATTATTTGGTTGACTTGAGATTATGATATTTATTTTGTTGGTTTAGTCTTTGTGAAATATTCATTTGTTATGATCTTAGAACTATTTGATTATTTTGGTTTAGTCATATTTGAACTATTCAAGTTATAATTGATTTAGCCTATGATCCATATTCTTTATGATTCAATGATTATTTGAATTTGTGATCCAATAATATAACATTGCTTTGCCTAATATATTGAGAATATAGGAGGAGATTGTTGGATGTATAAGTATATATCCTTAATATAATAGAATTATATTGTGTATATTGTTCTATGGGGTAACACGTGTTCACACATGTTATGTATTAATTATTGGAACGGGTTGAGTGGGCATAAAGAGCAGTACCCTAAACCTAGTCTAATCTCTTATAAAGCTGGTTTAGAGGTAGTGCCTTGTGATATTCCAATACTGATAAGAAGGGTATAATATCTTAAGCGGCTAAGAGATAAACCTTAACCCTAATTACTCCTCATTAGATCTAACAGATACAGGAATATTACAATTCTCACCACGATCCTCTTTTAAGGTTCACCAGCAAGTACTAGTTGTTTACAATTAGAGAATCACTCAATCTCTCTTTCAATGAAGTACTCTCTCTCTCTCTTGGCTATCAATGGAGGCCAATAACAACAATATATAGAGATTTAGAGAAACCCTACTTTGATATCTTGATGCAATAATCATTGGATATTACAGAAGAGATAACCCTACGATAAGAGCCACACGATCTGACCTGAAGAGCAACTTCGGACTTCAGTGAAATCACCTAGACCCGTACCCAAAATCTGCTTCAACCGCATTCGGTCGACCGTCCAACAAGACCAGTCGACTGTCCCCATCTCGGAAAAGTTTGTACAGTTGGGCGATCAACCGTCCCAAAGACCGGTCGACCGCAACTCCTCCTGTTGCTGCTGCTGTTGTTGTTTCCTATTGCTTCCACTCTGTCTCCAGTCATCTCGATCTCTTTATCGTATCATCGTATTCGTATCCAACATAGTATGCAAGACATAAACCCAATAACAATTACCAACAATACTGGTTTGGTCAATGGAAATATGAAGGTACAGACACTTTGTTTTCATGATTTTTTCTTCTTATGTAACCTTAGTTGATTGCTTAAGAGTAAATTTATAGTTAATATTTTTGCTACCTATCAAAAGCAGGGACTTGTTGATGAAACAGAGATGATTGCAGCCGAGCCCGAGAGCAAAAGGCTGAGAGGAAGGAAGATTGGAAGTTGGAACAGAGAAAGTAGCAAAGGAAGTAGAAGTAGGATTAAGTGAAAAAAGGTGCAAACAACAACAAAAACTCTTCTAGTGTTGGGAAATATGGACATTCAATAGGTCTCACATCCAAATTCTCCTTAGTCGGTTCCCTACCTTTGAGTTCTAACTACCTACCATGTACCCAAAGGCCATCCCTCCAAGCACAACCAAATTAGCCAATTTAGGTGTACTAGGCTCCAAAGCTAATCTAATTTTCTTTTTTTGTTTTGATTTTGGTACTACTGTATATGCATGTCCATGTGTTGTATGTGATAGGAGGGTTTCAAAATGGAAATAGATCATGATATATTATTAACGAGGAACTTATATTTATGTTTTCTTCCCTTCCTTTTATGTGCACATTTCCTTGGCTATATAGCAATCAATGGAGTATATATATTCTATGAAGGTGTCATAATTTTACGAAGTGAAGGTGATCGTGATGGAATATGTTTTTCAATTTGAATACTTTCTTTCCTCTGCCATGCAGGGAAGGATATAAACTTGAAAAGTATGTCACATGGAACATCAAATTTGAAGGTAATATTAACGCCATACTCCCGCAATTGCACTATGCACATGTTTTTTTTTACTACTATTATTTAGGAAAGACGGTTTTCCTTTTTTATGATTATGTAGTTTCAAAAAACGATTATTTATTCGTTCATGAATTTATGTCACATTCAAGGCTATATAGACGTAGTTTGAGACAGGAATATATTCATAAAGTACACATATTATATAGACCTCTCAGTACTTCTTTTTGCTACTAATTATAATTATCATCCAAAAGCTCAATTATTCACTCCATGCATATCGTCCTGGTTTTGGGTAAATACATTTTTTGCTAACTGATTAAAAGTTAAAACCGTTCTCCTTGTTTAATTCATAATAACCCAGGATTCCACCAATAGCGCCGATCACTCTACCAACTTGGGAGCTCAAGATTCATATATCGGACTATGAGCACAGACAAACTGGTTGAGGCTAATGCTTAAGAGCAGATGTAGTCGTTGGCTATTTTGTCAAAATTTTCAAAATTTGGGAAAAGAAGCGCTGCACTCGTTGGCGATTTATCTAAAATTTGGGTTTCGGATGAACAGTAGTCGGCTATATTTGGGAGACGAAATGACAATTGCCGAAATATAGCCAACGAAGGATGATTTATCGTTCATTTGATCGGACAAAATATTATCTTTCGTCCGAGAGATTTTTTTTTCTTTAACCATATCGGACGAGGGATTATTCCCCGTCCCTTTAAATTTTTATTTTATTTTATAAAAATGGTCGGATGGGAAACTATTTTCCGTTCCGATCCATTTTTCAGAAGAAAAAAAAACAAAAAAAATTTCGTCGGACGGGATATGATTTCCCGTCCGTTCGAAATTTTTATTAAAAAAAATTTCGACGGATGGGAAATCCAGTCATTTTAGTGCAAAAAATTTGGGTTTTGGCATTCGACGACTGCAACGCTTCCTTATTTTTTCCATTTCCATTTGCCAAATACGCAAAATTTGGATCTCCACGACTACAGATGCTCTAATTCTTCAAGATGATGAACAAAGATTACCATCAAAAGCCTCATCGTCGGCCTCCCATTAACAACTTTCCCTTTAAGGATGGTAAAAATTAAGGCTGTGAATGCCTAGTTTAATATCATGTACTGTTTCTTCTCCTAAGTTTTTGGCATGGGATGTGAAGCACTCTTGTACTTCTATATGACAACTTTTTGCTAGAGTATTAGAGCTGACTTAGATAGGTTAAGATTAGGTTTTTTCAGTATTGCATAATGGGAGAAGTTGGACATAGTTTGCTTTCTGTTGTATTCTTGCATCCTTTCTTTACTTCTTTCACTTCCCTTAACTGTGAGAAATTGTAAGAAATCTAAATATTAGGGCTTTGAAGGTTGAATGTGGCGTGTTAGTTGATTATATCAGTTTTTGGTGATAGATATTGGTGTGATAGTCTCAAACAGTACCAAACCCTTTCTCTTTAATATTGCGTCGTGTCGTTGGTTACATAATTATTGGAAGTCATGGATGGAAACAAGTATGACAGTATGGAAGAAATAAATCATATGGTGGAAACATGCAGTTGTTTTATTGCAATTGCTCTGTTTTACTTGGGGGAGCACTTTTTCATTTTGTGCTGACACAATCTCTTTTTTATTTCCTTAAAAGCAGATTATCGGGGAGAATATATACAATCTCTTACATACTTGGAAAGCATATTTTGACAAAACTATGCATCCCAGCATCGATCTCCCTCTTTCTTTTGCGTCTTTCAATCCTGTTGGGCAACAATTGTTAATACCCTCGACAGTAGAAAAATGAGCAGTAAGATTCTTCTTCAACTTCATGTAAATATTCCTATAAACTTTAACTTCAAATATTATCTTTGCTTGTAGATTCTTATTTTAAATTTCTTAGTACTTAAAATATTATTTAGTATGAGCAACAAGCATCACCTAAAACTTGACTACAGGCTTCAAATTTGATGTTGCAATACTGGTTTGTCATGAATAACATAATTTGTGCAAAAACGGTAAGGAAACCGTACGTTGTGGAAGATTATCACAGCAATCAAACAATCTACCTGAGACCGCGATAATTCATTAGAAATAATAAAGGAGCAGGAGCAAGTTAAGAATACACAGGCTAGAGTAGTGGAAGACGAGAGGGAATGGAGGCTAACCTCTGATTGCATATTCTCAGTTAATACCATGTACGGCTTCTTGAATGATGGGAAAAATAAGGAACGCGTATGCAAATATCATATGGAAATCAAAAGTTCCTTCGAAAGTTAAGGTATTTCTATGGCTGATACTGAACAATATGATCCTGTCCAAAACTAACCTTAGGAAACGCAACATCCCAATCGACGTGACGTGTCAACGCTACAACAATGGATAGGAGGACACTAACCACATTTTCATTTTTTGCCCTAGAGCTAGACTGACATGGGAGGTCATGGAATTGGGTTTTAACACGGTAGCAATACCAAACTGTATCGAGGACTTGTGGGGTAGCTGGAGAGTAATAAACATCAAGAAAGACTATAGGCTAATGTGGGATATCGCGGTTGGGGCTATTCTTTGGATTCTCTGGCTTGATAGAAATGAGTGTTGCTTCCGTCATACTAGATGTACATATAACATTTTAGTGCATAAAATTGTGGTTCTAATAGATACTTAGGCAGGTCAAGCAGGATCAAGGAAAAAGCTACGTATGGAGGAAGCACGGTAGGGGGACAGGAGGAGGACAACTATAGGATCGGCAGACCGAGGGATTGGGCATATCAGGCAGGAGTTTAAGCTTATTTTGGGATTCTATTTCTGCTGGAGAGGAGTAGCCCGCACAAGGTGACAGCAGATGCCTACACGGGTGGTTATTGTATTTTGAGAGCCAGGCTATTGTTTGGTTCTGGTAGACGTTATACTGTATTTTTTTTCAGCTAGATGTGGACTGGATTTAGTTTGGTTTGTAATATTTCGTACTCTTTGTTTTGTTAACTATCATTAATGAAACAGGTGACTATGATCACTTTTATCTCAAAAAAAGATAATACACAGGATTTAACGAGGGTCTGGTATAACCTACATCCATAAGCAAAGAAAACAAAAATCCTATTTACGTTGATCTCCCACATCCAACAAGTAGTAAGATCATTCTCTCAAAAATCTCATAATCTCTCAATTTAGTGTTGGGAGTATCTCCAACATCCAAGAAGTCGGACAATATAATGTTTAGGAATTGTCTATAATCTGTTACTCCTGCTCTACACCGCGATGTCAATCACATATATGGAAGCACCTAAATTCCTGTATACTAATACTCTTGTTATCAAGCAAATACAATATTTCCAAGTTTCCAAACCTTTAAGCGACTTATATATAAGACTATTTGAGACTATAAAAAAAATTCAGCTGCTCACGGCAGGTTGAGGCACCTCAATTATTTGTACTTACTAAAGATTTCTGTAACATTACCATCAAGATTGCATTAACACATTGGTCAATGCGAAACTTGCATTTTAAATGGAATGTCAGATGAATGAATCGTGTAAGTGCAGAATATTTTCACCATTAATGCTAAGAACTACTATATATATGTGCTTTTGTTTATGTGGCATGAGCCCTTATGATAAGCTTGTTCTCAACTTTTGATGGCGCATTCACAAGAAAAAAATCATATGCCTTATTGGGCATAAAAAAGTATGACAAATGATCTTCCCGTCTTGGCCTCCCATTCTCTTCCAAATCCGTGTCACCTTACAAAATGTCCCCAAATTCCAAGGGAGGTTTATAAAAGGGGCACAGTTTTTAGGCGAATGTGTGTTCAAGATCTTTTGTCATACTTTTTTTTTATTTTAATAAGCCGTATATGGGCATATTATCTTTTTCCATCGCAAGACAAGAAAGAAAAAGAGCAATACAACTTTTCTGTTTTTTTTTTCCTCCTACCAAATTGATGTGGTATAGATGACGTGGCCCAATCAGGGCCATCGGATCTCCTCAAATTTCGCTCATCCCAGATCATCAGGTCAATGTGTCCAACTAGCCCTCTACCACTTCAGGCCCACAAGCAAACGATCTGATCCGACCCATTAGGGTCAAATACCCGTTTGCTCCTGCCTATAAATACCAGCCCCCCTCCTTACTTTCAAAGGTAATGAATCTTTCCCCACCTGAACCCTAGCTGTTCAGTCTCTTTTCAGTGACTGACTAGATCGTCGGAGGGCCTGTTGCCTGGATTTTTAGGCCTTTTGCAGCTACCCCGCCGTCCGAGCTCCAGCCACTCTTCCGAACCGACTTCCAGGAACCGACCCGAGCCAAAGTCGAGATCCGTCCCTACCACTTCACAAATTACAAGAATTCACACCTGCTGCTCCCGCATCGAAAACAAACAGCATTACAAATTTATTTAATTTCTTAGAGAAAAGCGTTGGAGTATCTCCTAAGAGAAAATATCAAACCAAAAGACAAGTAATCCTAGAAAGAAAACAAAAAGGCAAAAGCCTCCGACATTCCTAAAAGGGTGGAAACTAAAATGAGAAAAAATACAAACATAAGTAAGCCTGTAACACCCTTAACAAATTTTGAAGGTGTCACCCTAGTCTTATCTAGAATCAATCTCAATCTATATAATAAAACACAAAGAAAGCTATCAAGTGGCTCTCATTCAACCCCCCGAAGATCAAAGGCCCAGATCTAACCTCACAAAACATATTTTTCCCCCAAAAAGTTTTCTCCCAAAACTCAAATTCAAATCCTCCATAAAAAAACAACTTCTTTATTTATTTAATTATTTCTCTCTCTCTCACTCTCTTCTATTCAAAAAATTAGGCAAGTAAAAATTTTAAAAATTTTAAAAAAATTTTAAAACTAAAAAAATTAAAAATTTTAAAACTTTAAAAATAATTCAAAAAATCAAAATTAAAAATAAAAAACTTATAAAAAGTTTTAAAAAGTTTTAAAAAAAACAAAAAAATAACAAAAAAAAATTTTAAAAAAATTTTAAAATTGTAAAATTTAAAAAAAAAACACTTTTTTTACAATTTTAGAAATTTTGAAAATTTTGAAAATTAAAAAAAAAATTTAAATTTTAAAAAATATATAAAATCAAAAGGTTTCAAAATTTTAAAAATTTTGAAATTTTTTTAATTTGAAATTTTTGAAAATTTGATTTTTTTAAAATTTGAAAATTTGAAAATCTCAAAACAAATCCAAATCCAAATCTAATGTCGAACCCCAATCAAGAGGTCGTCGCCGATATATGATCCGCTGCTGATTCCGTATCGGTGACTCCCCTCCACCAAATCGAGCGCGAATACCAAGCGACTCCGTATTGGCGACTCCCCTCCACCGAATCGAGAGCCTCTATATGCGATGCGACGACTCTAATTTCATCTCATTAACTGAATTCTCATTCTAATTTTTAATTTTTTTTTGGTGCAGGGGATTACTCAGTTTTTTGCTGAGTTGATTTGTGTGTGCATGAGATTTAAGTTCAGAGAAGTATGATTGTTTTATTTTTGAGTTTAAAAAAATTTAATTTGGTGATTTATTTGATGAATTTTTTATTGGTTTTGACTTAAGGTGTACGCAAGTGAGAGATGGATTATTTAGTGGCCTCATTTTGGGCTTCCAAACCATAGCAGGACAGGTAAGCTGACTAACAACCTAAAATAACTTGGCAAATATGCAACATTAATTTCTTTACTATAAGAGAAAATACTATCGTGAAGTGCTCCCTTCACTGGTTATTAGAAACCATGGATAATATAACATATATGAACTTTTAGTGTATGTTTGGATATATAGGAGTGGGATGACTGGAGTTTACCAGTGAAGGGTGCAAACTCTCCACTCAAGAAAGATAGCTAAAGTAAATTTGTTATTTATCCATTTTATTTTATTTTATTATAAAGGTGCAATGGGGAGACAAAGTGGAAATAAAAGAAATGATCAGCTTGGATCAGAGTTTTGAGAGCTTCATGCATTTGATTTTGGTTGAAATAATAATTAGAAGTATTTCAGTTGCAAACTGAGTCTCCGACAAACAAATATTTAGATTATTGGTATTGTAGATACCTTCACACATACACTTGCATTACCATTGTATTTAGACATGCTCATAGTGGTTATGCGATTAGAGTAAGCTCTATAAAACCTATATGATAATGTCCTTGCATAACTATTAAAAACATCTAAAAGTGATGCTGAAGTTAAAAAAACTCTGTGCAGTGATTCTAACAAACTATATGCATTCCAGGTAAGTTCAAGTTAATGATCAAAAAGACGATGGTTGAGCTTAAAGGTAGATATGCTGTTTGTATGTTTGCTACTTCAATTAAATTGCTGGACGTCCAAAACTATTTTATATATTCTAACCAGATGCACCGTTCTGAAGACGTACCGTAGGCACGTGGCCACATGTCAACGGACAAACCTAATCTTCTCATATAAATGCAGACTCACTCGGCCTTGTCCTCACGATCTTACTATTGCCCGCTTCTACCAACCAACAGCAATAATTTCATGTAAAATGCATGATGCATAAGCTATATTGCTTCGACACACAAGTCCTCTTTCCCATATTATTTATCCACCTCTAAAAGAAGACGAAGTTCCCTACTTCCAACTTGAAAGAAAAAAAAAAACAGAAATGTGAATGGCATGCCCAAAACATAATCTCATGTAAAAGTGATCAATTTATCTGCAAAATCTCGTATCTTCCAGAAATAGAAAACATAAACCCAGACACTATTATGCTGTTTCCTGTTTCCTGTTTCCTTACTCGAAACGAGTCGCCCGGATTCCAAACCCCCTCCGCAAAACCCAAATCAAACCCACCGATTCACGTCCGGAAAATTAATTACTTAAACCTCCCTAATTTTATTTATTTATTTATATATATATTTTATTTATAAAAAAAAAAAGAAAGAGAAAAAGGGTAGACAATTGGCTACTTTTAGTTCTTTAAATTCACGAACTAATCGTCGCCATTTTAAAGGAACCCCCCTCCTTCTTCCTCCTATTTATTTATTTATCCCCCCTATTCTCCGACCGTTGGAATCGTCGAACTTAGGGTTTTGGGGAGCTAAAATTAACGGAATTGGGGGCGGATTGGATGGATTCGGCGTCGAGATCTAGTCGAGGATTCGCCGACGACGACGACGAAGACGAGGACGAGTTCGCGAGAAGAGAGGCGTCTTCTCACAAAGGTAATCGCTTTCTCTTTGTTCGTCTCAATTTCGCTTTTTGGATCGTTTTGGGTTAGTAATGCCGGTTTTTTGGGGAAAATTGGAAAAAAGGAGCGAGCTTTAATCACTTTAAGTGATAAAAGGAGCAAAAGGAGCTCCTTTTTTTTCTGGGGTTGAAAGTGGTAAAGGATTGGTAGAAAGTCTTTTTCCTCCAAATTTATTGGATAGAATTGGATTGGATGGATTGGGTTGGTCATATGAACATTTTTTCGGAATTTAGCTTTGTTTGGTTCTGTTTTTTTTTTTTTTTTGGTTATAAAATTAGAATTTATGTATGGAAAATGTTGGTTTTGTTAGCTATACTCCCATTACCTTCGTTTGTTGTTCTATCTTAAAAATGTATCTAATTTGTTCTTCTTAAATTCCACTAAGTTATCTGTCATTTCATTTTATTTATTTTAGTCCACATTTTAATGCAAATGCATACAATCATAGTTATTGTTATGTGGAAATCCTTACATACAAATCTTTTAAAGCTCGTAGGAAACTAATGTAACTATTATTTGATCTGCTTAAAATAAACTGAAATGTACATCTCTTCGTAGAAGATGTATTTGCTATTACGAGATCATGACAATGTATAATTCAAAACCATTTCTCCAATTCCTTTTCTTATTACCAGTTCATGACCTCCGTGTACCATGCCCTTTTTATTCTTCTTCTTAACAACATGACCTTTTAGATATTTTTTATTTAAAAAATTCCGTATTACATTAATTCATCCATATGATTCTAGTACTCGCTGTTAGTATTGTTTTGGTAACTTTACTTGTGGTGCATAAGCACAAATAGTATTAATCATCTTTTCCCAAAATTTACTAGCTTAATTCTAGGTTCATTTTTAGAAACTTCTGCAACATTTACTTTCAGTACATTATCAACGATTTTGCCCACTGTGTTTCTTTCCTTACTTTATTACTAGTTTATATTTTATTTTTCATGACCTTGGTTTCTACCTGTGCAATTAGGCTCTATTTGATATTGTTGTGAACAAAAAAGTGCTTTCATCGAAAAGTATTAGTACTGTTTATTTTTATTTATTTCTTTATTTATTTGTTTATTTATGTTTAACTTAAAATTTTCCAAGTAAATGCACTTTTTGAAAAACTAAATGTACTATTTTAGGTGCTTTGAGAAAATGTAGGCTCCGTTTGGCATTGCCTTGGGAGTGGTTTTGGATGTGAAAGTTCTTTAAGGGTTTCTTGCAAAACTAATGATATTGATGTTGAAGATTCTCTTAGTCATCATATTTCTACTAATTCTGCCTCCTTAGATAAGGGTTTTATATGATATTAGCCAGACTAATTATACTTTCTTACCTCCTTCGCTACAACCCACTTGTCTATTTCTGTTTATCACCAGGTAGACAAAATTTGACATGCAACTTGTTATAAAGGAGTCAAAGGCCACCCTTGCTAGCTGATCATTGCACCTAGCTGATATTGATGTAGTGTCATTGTGGGATACTACAATGAGTATATTTTAAGAGTCATTATGGATCCAACTTAGTTTGATGTTAGTGGTCGGCTACCGTACACAACCATCCTGATTTATCCTGAAAATTAAAGAAATAAGACTTTTAAGCACAACAGCAATAGAGTTGTTCAGCCCAGTACAAAATATAAAAGAGAAAATTTCTTTGACAATGAAATTGGTACTTTTTCTTGTGCGCTTTCATCATGAAGCTATTTCCCCCTCGTAAATTACCTTTTTTAGTTGGGTTGTAGTTGGAATGGATTTTCCCCCTGTTATGCACTATTAAAATATATGCTATTTTTTCCAGTGGATTTTACTGCGAGAGTAGATGGGAAGAATGTGGAACAGAAGCAGCCTAGCACGCCGAGATCGAAACATTCTGCCACAGAGCAGCGTCGAAGGAGCAAAATTAATGACAGGTCTGTAAGTATGGAGCAAGGACCTAGTTATTATTACTATTCTAAAATTTCTCTAATGTCTTTGGGTTTGTAGGGATGTTTGATTTTGTGTCTTCTGAAAATGACATTTTTGATAGCACACTGTTGTTCGTTGTGGTGCACAATCATGCAAAATTTTTAAATTTATCCTTGGTCTGCAGAAGGGTTAACTAACTTGAATAAAAAATCCATGCAATTGAATATGTCAGGCGGAGAAATTGGAAGAAGAGAGCAGATGAATTGTAGGAACATAGTAGGGTAAAACATTTAATGGCCATTCTGATAATAAAGCATAATAGTCAAAATCTATTTCATTGTATTATTTGTCCTGACCATGTTATATCATTATATCGCTTACTAGAAGTAATTGCTGGAAGCAAAATGACCCTTGCAAGCACTCAGGTAGGGGTGGTGAAGGATCAAGACAGGTAGGGGTGGTGAAGGATCAAGATGAAATAAATATAGATGAACCTGGATGAGAAAGGGATTTGGTGAGATAGAAAAGAAAGGAATGTTAGAGAAGAGGAGTAGGAGATGAACGGCACACAACCTTTAGGAAAATTTCATTGCCAGAGTCAGTCTTCAATTACAATAAGAGGCATAGCCTTTTCTGTAATTGAGTTTATTTAAGCCCTAAAAAACCTCCTATATTCTACCATGTCTAACCTAGATAAGATGGAAAGCATTATTAGATATTCTAATATTAACCCAATATATTCTACTATAAGCTACGTCAAAGATTGAAAGCAACTTACTGAATATATATTTCAAGACCTATTCCTGTATACTACTTAATTTAGACTAACCTAATATATGACCATACCTAACCTACAACGGAGATGAAACACAAATGAATATATATTCTGAGATATTTTAAAATCTGTTCATAAAATAATACTTAATTTAGATTAAAAAATTTGACTTCAGGATTTCTTCTAACAAGATCCATCACTTAATGGAGTCTGTGTTCTTTTACCTTTTGAATCCATGTATACATACACCCAAATCCTTCTAAAAACTTTCTAGTCCTAGTCCAGGACGGTTCCCAGGTCCTGCTCAGTGAACTATATAAAAAATGGAAAAATAACTTGTCTAGAATGATTTGTTGAAATAAATTCGACGTGCATGGAAGCGAGGTTTTGGGTTTTGCCCAATATGTATTCGTATACGAGAGTTTCTGATTGTTTTTTATGGCGGTAGGTAAGAAAGCACTGCATCAAAATTGGTTTCTGAGAGTTTCGGCTGAAACTTGAAGTTTCATTGAAGTTTTGTCTGAATTAACAAAACTCAGCCTATACATAACTTCAGAAGCCAAAAAAACAAAGATATTAAGCTGTAAGATCATGAATGTAGAAAAAGATTGTGTGATTTGAAAACGAAAACAATAATGAAGACAGAAATCATATTGATGTTGAAAATATTAGGAGAAAGCATCATTCAATTTCATTTTAAAACATAAATGGAAGTGATGGAGATCTTCTCTTCATCGTCGTCTTCATCTTCTTGATCTCAATCACGTAATGAGGAGGAAGAGAGCACTGATCTTGATCGAAATGGAGAGAGAAAGAATGACAGCGAGGAAGGGGGTTTGGCTGCTCCTTTTGGGGGGATGGATTTACGAGTTTGACAAGCTAGGGCTAGGGCTTAGTTGTAATTTATCTGGCTTTAGTTTTAACCAGGGTGTGCATGGGTTGCAGAGTTTAAAAGAGTCTCTGGATACGGTTGAATTGGCTTTGGGTTGAGTTTAGTTTTTCAGTAGAATCTAAATTTTGGTTCATTTTAGTTTGGTTCACTGGGTATGGTTTAATCTGGTTTTTTTAGAGTGGGTTAGGGTTCAGATATAGTGTATAATTTTTTTTTTTTTTTATCTATATAAGTATATATGTATATTGTATACAACTAATAGAAACTTTGTATAATATAAATCTACTATATTTGCTCGTGGGCACGTGCTATAGGCACGTCTTCGGAACGATATAACATATGAAAGTCTTGTAAACAATAAAACAACAATTATGTAGCTCAAATTTGAATAGTAAAACAATAATTAGTTGTAAATAAAAGTCCATGTTTCCATTAGTATATGTTGAAAAATAATTATAAATGGGGGTGTAAAATCCAACTTCTTAAAACTTTGTGTGTGGAAAATGATGAAATTTAACTGTAGATGAGATATTTGCTATTTTCAATGTAACATGAGCAATAAAAAAATGCATAAAAAATCTGAAAATTTACAAACTTGAAATCTGAAAATATAAATTTTTGTGTAAATAGAGAGAGAGAGAGAGAGATAAATAAATAAAGGAGTTGTTTTGGGGGGATTTGAATTTGAGTTTTGGGGGGGGGGGGATTTTTGGGCGGGAAAATATGTTTTGTGAGGTTAGATCTGGGCCATTGATTTCAACCCTATTGAATGAGAGCCACTTGATAGCTTTCTTTGTGTTTTATTATATAGATAAATCTATTACATAATTGGATGGAACTAATGAACCTGACACTCGATACTCTGAACAAAACCAAATGAGAGTAACAATACCTACCGAAACGTATCATTTTTGGAGACTCCAAAACTGACGAGGAAACTGAGTTCCCTAGACTTTGCATGGAAACTTTAAAAGAAAAGATAACTGTAATTAATTTTAGTGCATGGAAAATGAGTACATGGTATCTGTTCAGAGAGCTCTCACTTACATTCAACTTGCACTTTTGTATTGTAATGTTCTTTGTTTATGACCTAAACTGTAGTCATCTCTCTCAGAAACACATATCTCTTTGTTATCTGTTGACTTGTTTCTTTCCAGAAGAAATATGTTCTATGGACATATTTAGAATGTATTAAGTGGATGCAAATTAGTCACTTATTTGTAACTGTCTAGTGGAATTATATAGACGATGCCATGCATTTATTTTCACCAATGAAGCACGGGTACTTGATTTTGGATTTTGTACCAATATCGGGTGTGAATCGGATGCGGGTGCATCCAGGTACGTTCCGGTGCGTATCAGATATGCTCCCAAATGATTAATTCATTAAAAAAAAAATTGGGTGCGTTTGGGGTGTGGTTGGGTGCAATGTGGGTGGGTTTGGGTGCGACTTGGAATTTAATAAAAAAAGAAATCTTTTGAATTGTTAAATGTTAATTGTGGTTATTTGATAAAAAAAGAAATGTTTTGGGTGCGACTAGGGAATGTTAAATTGTTAGTGCAAAGTTGATGTTCTTTAAAGATATTGTTATATTTTTGAATTTTTTTATTTTTAACATAATATTTATTAAAATATATTATATATTTATATTAAACGCACCCAAAAATACACCGATATACTTTTCTGAGAAATTTCTTATCCCCTCACCCATATCATGTTGTACCCATATCCCATACCCGTACCTGTGCTACATATTTTTCACCTTGCCAATGCTAACTGCTAATGTTTCTATTCGTAATTACAATTCTCTTTATTTTAAAAAATATTTTCCTGACTCCATTTAAGTCAGGAACTACATGAAGAACAGTTCTTGTGTTTAAAAGACCTTCTTGATTACGTTATTTGATCTAAATTCAACTATTTTGTTTGCTGTTAAATGGTTGTCTTTATCTTTGCAGATTTCAAATACTTAGAGATCTGATACCACACAGTGACCAGAAAAGAGATAAAGCATCTTTTCTTCTGGAGGTATATTTCATAATAAAAATAATTTAGTCATTTCCTTTACAGTTAGTTATTGCCAGGCACTTTTAATGTTTTTCTAACTTATTTGTGCAGGTTATTGAATATATTAAGTTTTTACAAGAGAAGGTGCAAAAGTATGAATCATATCCTGAAATGCCATGGGTAATGTAGTTTTTCACTCATCAATAATGAATACTCATGTTCATAGGTGTTTGTAAATGGGTTCTGCTTTCGTTGGTGCATTATGAGTGAGGGAGTGGGTTAGTGACTCAGTGGAATATAGGTTTTTGATGTATCAAAACTTCGCCGGAAAGATATATATATCGACTCAATTAAACCTATTCAATGTTTAGTGTATATGTTTTCTATTCAGTGCACCTTTCTGTTAGGATTGCCTTGAGCTTTGTTTCTTCTTTTTCTTTGTTAAAGTTCTGCATATCAGTTCAATTTAATAAGGCCACTTGGTTATCTAATGGTATATGATTTGCTTAACTTCTTATATGACTTTTGGGGGGTAGTTGCAGAATATTATGTATGATTTTGATTTCATGCTCAACTGCCTCGTTGCAATCTTTTTTTTCCTATTCTCTTTAATTGTGGACTTTTTATTGAAGTCCAATAAAAATGTATTGCGTGTATTTGGCATTGTACAAACTATCTTTCAAGTTTGCTATATTTTCTTCACTTTTTACATCCTTTAATCAAATTGTAACTAACATGGAATATCATGTCATTGATCAGAATTAACTTTAAAGATTATATAGTTTATTGCTTTACCAAGTTCATCCAAAACTCCCTGTACCTTGCAAAATTATCACTCTCATCCTTTCAAATTGTATTAGAAAGTCATTGCGTTGTTCTTAAATAGATTTCGTGATAGTCTCTCTCTTCCTCCCTCTCTCTGTCTCTGTCTCTCTCTTGCTTATTTTCAACAACTGTCGAAGCATTTCTTATTTTCTTATCTGTTCCCAACATTTTTTTTGGCTGTCATTGACCTTTCCTCGAACTGAGGAATCTTTTGTTGATTCCCACTTTGGTTTCTTTTGGCAGGTAAAGACCTTTTTTAGGTCCTTATGGAAAAACGCACGGGTATATTTTATTCAATATTCTTGTATAAACTTTAGTGGAGATCTTTGGAACTATGATCTAAGATTGCTTTCATGCCAGCAAAATTTTGAAGATTTTTACCTGGTTTTATTTTGGTTTGATATCAGAACACACAAGGCCTAGGAGATGGTATGAATGATCCACAGTTGGTCATTAAGAATGGCAGTGTTCCCCCTGGATATATGTTCTCTGGAAATGATAATAACTTATCTGTTGCCCCAGCAATGGTTTCAAATATGCAGAATCCAGCAGAATCTGATGTGAGTCATGTTAATTCAATGGAACTCTCCTTTAGTATCTCGAAGAAAGCTTGATTCATTGCAGATTCCTTTGCAGGCAAATGTGTATACATCTGTTGGAAGGGGAACTGGGTTTATCCAGTCTCAGCAGAGGTTAATTTCTGAACCAAATAACATCGTAGCGCAGTCACAGTCACAATGGTCAAGGCCGTCATGTCCGGCTGATTGCACAGTCAACAACGATATGTTGAATGAACAAGAGGAGCTGGTGATTGACGAGGGAACAATCAGCATGTCCCACACCTACTCACAAGGGTAAGTTCTCATCATTAACAATAGATATTAGCACTTCACTATTTGGGATATTTTTATTTTTATTTTTATATATAGCCCCATGAAATTTCCTTATTTCCATTACTCTGTACGTGTACACACACACACACACACACACAAAGGAAATAATAAACCCTTGGCAATTTTGTATTTCCCCAACCAAACTTTAGTCTTGTTCTATTGACACCGACTCCGCCATCTTCCTTATATATAGGCACGCGCCTCCTTTAAGTAAGATATTCCATGTAAATAAGCAAGCACCACATATTTGTATTCAATAAAATTTTCAACAACAACTACAAAGCTTTTATGTAAAAATTTTGGGGTTCTCTACATGAATCCTTCTCCGCTCAACTCTTTTGATGCCACCTCCCACATTAAATTAACACTTCTCAAAGCCCTATTAATAGCTTCGAGGGTTTGTTTTTGGTCTACCCTTAGTTCTTTTGCTCTCCTAAGTATCATCCTATGAATTTTACTAACTAGGACAATTATTAGTCTTCGTTAACATCAAATTGTCAGGAGCGAAATTCAAAACCTTGACTGTAAAATGTAACTAACAGTTCTAGTATAAATTCAAAATTTTGGTGTTAATTGAAATTCTCAATTTCCAAATCCTTAAATCTTTTATTGTAAATTTATTAATGAAACTTGAAAAACTACCATGATATAATGGAACCCCTAACTCCAAAAAATTATCTCATCAATTTCAATGTCAAAACTTCATCATTAGCTTGAAATTAATCTGGTCAACATGCATAGTATATTCATGATACTCGAAAATTTCTATGCAGACTTCATCATTAGCTTGAAACCAACCTAGTCAACATGCATACTAAATGTGTGACATTCAACAAATTATATATTTCAGTCCAGACATTGCGAAGTTATTTTTGGATATGAGATAGATAAGAATACTCTCACCTTTTTCAATAAAATGTATGCAAATTGTAAGACTTATTTATTTATGTTATGGGGTAGAACTTGAGAAGTATGATCCTACACGAGAATTTAATGTATACCATCAGTACTATTTTTTAAGTATGACATTCTTGGATATGAGATGGAAAAAAATACTCTCACCTTTTTCAATATAATGTATGCAAATTGTAAGAATGCTTTATTTATTTATGTTATGGGGTAGAACTTGAAAAGTATGATCTTGTACGAGAATTTATTGCATACCAGCAGTACTATTACCTAAGTATGACATTCGTGATCCTTGTGTGTTGGAGAGAATATATGATGTTGTAAGGGAAGAATACTAAATTCTTTCCAACACCTAATGAAAACCTATTTCCTAACTCTCTTCTCTTCTCACTGCATGATAGGGAAACAATAGAGAGATCATTTCCAATTCGAAATCTTTGCCAAGGCATATGGTGTATTTCCGAATTATATTTTATTTTATTTTTTTCTATTCTTGGTTCTCCTCTTCACACTTATATATCCTTTGTCACCCTGAGTATTACAGAAGAAACGGTCACATGCAAAGCACCAGACCTTATCCGATTCTTCACTACTGGAGTTCTCATTGATTCCGAATCTGTGCCCTGGTATCAAACTATGTACAGCATTGCGTCAAATTCCTCAACTAAAAGACCCATAAAAAATTGCCTCTGCCTTTCTACCCATCCACTATGGTGACTAGTAACTTGTTTAATTAATTAAAAGATTGGAGTTAAGGATATGCAAGAATATGGTACCTTTATTATATTAACCATAACGTACAATTTGGCATTATAACTTAACAACAGTACGTGGAGAAAGTTGAGGTGATATTTAGTAGCCAAGGTTTTAAATGGTTGGTATTTTCAGCTAAAAGAAAGTACATGTCCAATGTCAGATGAGGGGGTAGGTTGGGGACTTTCAGTAAATGCCAAGATGTCGTGTCAAATCAAAATTTATGTCCAAAATGTGATACAGGTAACTCTTGTATTCATTAGGTATCATGATTATTGTCAATCTATAATCTAATTTATTTATGAATATGAATAGATGAGGTAATTATTTATTGACAACTACAAGCTCAATCTCAAAATTTATGTCCAAAATGTGATAAGATAAATCTTGTATTCTTTAGGTATCATGACTATTGTCAATCTATTATCTAATTTATGAATATGAATAGATGAGGTAATTATCTGTTGATAACAACAAGCTCAATCTCAAAACTATAAATCTGACTTCAACAAATTTTGCATGATATTACTGCACCTATACATATCTGACAAGTGACAACATGTGCGATATATTTTCTGTATGGACGCTAGTGATCAATTGGCACTACAGCCGGATGCTGACATTTAAAACACTGATTCTAACCAATGTTATTCGTTTAACTATAATATCTTGTACGAAGCCTTGCTACTTCAATCTTTGTTTGCTCAAGTTCTTTTTCTTATGGAATACAATCATTCAATGAGCATCTCAACCTTTTGGGCAATTAATTTTCATTCGAAGAGGGGGCTCCGGAGGTGTGGGCAAAAGAGTAGAAAAATACATTGTTTAGGGACGATTGCAATGCTGTAGGTGTGTGCACTATTACTTTTCAGAACTTGTGATCTTCTAGTAGAAGATTTTTTAAAACTAATAAATCTTCTTTCTTTGATTCATGTGGTTAAATAATATCACTAACAGAACTTTGTCATGGGCAAGCTTCCTACTTGCTTTTATATCTGTCTTGTGCTTTGCTGGGTGGGGAGTATATAGCCTTTCCACCTCTATAGTTGGTGTGTTCCTTTTCTTTTAGTGTACAATAAATTTCTGAATCCATTTTTCGAACTTTCTCGTTTTTTCTTCTCAAGCTTTACTTTATACTGTCTTCTTCATTATTGCAACGGGCAATTAATATTTGTGTGTGAGTAATTAGGAATTTGCTTTCAAACCGTTACTGTACATAAGATTTGATCTCCCAAGCCAAATATATGACATGTTATGTGAATGATTAATGTGAAGCAGGCTGTTGGCTACATTGACACAGTCACTAGAGAGCTCAGGATTAGATTTGTCTCAAGCCAGCATCTCTGTGCAGATTAATCTGGGCAAACGAGTGAAAAGGCTCTCTACCACTACTACTTCCAGTGCTAAGGTAATGTTCATTTTCTTCTCCACCTGTTCAATTACAGAAAACTGAAATGATTTGGAATCTCTCAGTCTCACTCCTTTATATGCTTGGAATATGTTTGATTCTTTTATCATCCATAATGTTCTCTAACTTATACAGTTTTATCTTTTTGGTGAGTACGATTCTGCACTGCAGTCTTGTCATATCATGGGAGATTGAATCCTTTTCGTTGTCACTATCTGCTTTCGCCCTTCCCCGAACCTGGCCCTACTTATGAAAGAACTTGGGGAACTCATGGTTTTCTGATGATCACATTAATGATCGCATTAATTTTCTTCCATGTAAACAGTTAAATTTTGTACTTTTAAAACAACTGCCTCTAGTTTTGTTGGTTCAGGAATCCGGATCTTTGTTCGTAGGAATTTGTCTTTACCCCACATTTTTTGAGTAGTCACAAACTAGTTTTTTCCCCAAAAATGACCCACTTTTTGAAAGTATTTACCACACTGACCTACTTTCGAAAGTATTTACCAAAACGACCCACTCACTATCTCAGTTAGCGACCCTAGTGAAAATAGGACCGCTTCTGTGTTGATTTCACCATTTGGAAAAAACCTGAAGAAAAAAGTCAAGTATACACTCGCTATCTTAGTTAGCGACCCTATTTTCACTAGGGTCGCTAACTGTCGATTGGGAATTCACTTAATACCACACTCGCTATCGTTTCTTCTTCCCCTATCTCTCTGCACACTCCTCTATGGTGCACGGTCAAAGTAGAATGGTGTTTGCCAGGCTTGATGACGTGATTCTGGACCTGGCTGTAGTCTTGCTATTGTCAAGGGCTGATCTTGCTCCGCACTTCACAAGTCAGCACTGTATCGAGGTGAATTGCTCAGCCAATGTAGTCAAAATGGATCACTGACTGAAACTCCATTTGACCTTGGAGGATATATAAGAGATGTCATTATCCCTACTGTGAGCTTCTCAAACACTCTCCTAATGTTTCTCTTGTTCATTAGCATGTGATATATATTGCAGTTCATTTGTATTCATTCCATGTCTCGGGTGATTTATATGGTCATGTTTCCTACATTCTTTTGCTCATTCTTTTGTGAATTTTTACCATTATAGTTTTAGTGTCCGTCATTGTTAGCAACAATTACATCATAACGGTCATGATCAATGTATCAGGATGTCATATGTTTTAGGTGCTCCAGTTCCATCTACAAAGATGTCAGTTTCTTTTCAGAAGAGGTTACTTTCTAAGTCATTTCGCTATATATCCCCTGGAAATTACAATAAGTAAACTTAGAACATTGCTCAGAATATTTTTTCTCTGTTGTTGTTGAGAACTAAAACAGTGTGATGAAAATATTAGAAATATTTTTTCGACAATATCAGACAGTCCTATAGGTAGCCTTTGTCCAACTCATCTCTATACATGCAACCACGTGATCAACGGCTTCAGTGCTGTCCTCTCCACATCTCAGCTTCAACAGCTCAAGCAAATGCCTGATCATCTCACTGCATATCCAGATGCCTATGGCGAGCTGCACACGAGCCATACTCCCACATTCGTTGGCCTTAATCGTAACTCAGGCCCTTGGCCTACTTCAAATTTCGGGGATGACATGATAATAGGGATTATCAACTCTGGAGACTGGCCTCTGGCCTGAGAGCGAGAGCTTCAATGACAAGGGGATGCCACCAATTCCTGAGAGATGGATGGGTGAGTGCGAGAAAGGAATGCTGTTCAGCTCTTCCCTAAGGTTTGGGCCACTAGGGTTTCGGAGTGGGAGAAGGAGTGTGGAGAGAGATAGGAAAAGAAACTGAGATAGCGAGTGTGATATTAAGTGAATTCCCAATCGATACTCGCTATCTCAGTTAGCGATAATAGGGTCGCTAACTGAGATTGCGAGTGTATACATGACTTTTTTCTTCAGGGTTTTTTCCAAGTGATGAAAACAAGGGTTTTTTCCAAGTGATGAAAACAACAGACAGATAGACTCGTTAGCGATCATGTTTGCACTAGAGTCGCTAACTGAGATAGCGAGTGGGTCGTTTTGGTAAATACTTTCGAAAGTGGGTCAGTTTGGTAAATACTTTCAAAAGTGTGTCATTTTGGGGAAAAATTCCACAAACCAAGGTAGACTACGAGTATATGCATTATAGCATCATTCGCCCATTGACTATCACCACCAAGCTATGCCCTCCACACTTGTTGATTTCCTGTTCATTGATACCGTGGATAACCTTCAGGTTGTTGACTTCCTATCATTATTTGGGCATGAAATATAATGCAATTACTGCCTTTGAACCTCATTGTGTTTGCAGGATCACGATGACCCATCTGGTAATCGAGCCATGGAGCACTCGATGGTGGGGAGCAGTGGGGAGGAATCTGAGCCAGCTTCAAAGAGGCATAAGACGGATATTAATAACTAATCCCATGTGTTGTATTAGTCGTCCATCATTCTCGCTATTGTTAAATTTCATCAATTGTCGATGGTAACCTTTAGGTTTTAGTGAACAGACTGAATGGTTGTTGGTATTGGTTGTGTATTTTTTTCGTTTTTTTCTTTTGGTTTGATTGAAAGAGACTTCCTTCAGAGACCGAGAAGCTGCTTTAATTTATAGGCTTCCATTCATGCAGGGAGACTCTTTACATAACTCGATTGTTTGTAATGTGTACTATAATTTTTATAATTTTTCACTAACGAAAAAATTATGATGCGGTCACTGAGGGAATGTTTCAAAAACAAATATGCTTTGTTTGGAATTGTGCTTCTTGCATTATTATCGCTTCATTGCATGTGTCACTTGCATGTGTCACATTTTGCGAGCACAAATATCAGTTGTACAGTACAGTACTGGATAACGGGAAATCGAAATTGACTAAAGGAATGGGGAACTACATCCGCTCTTGATTCTTTTGGAATTCATGCAGATTGGTGGAGATTGTTTCCCTGAGTACTGGTGTAAAATCTATGACCCGTAATACTAATATTAATATTCCAAATCCAAAGCAGGCATGTATTGTGAGGTAACAGCATATTAGAGGCCTATTGCGCTTGTGCGTGATGAAACACAAACAAACAAGTAAATAAATACGACGCCACACCGCTATGTAATGTCTTGAATTTGTTGCACCCTTCATGTCTAGTTCTATTTCTCTCGGAAATTTTCTATTGCCATTTTTTGAAACTAATTGCATAAAGAGAACAATTGCCTAACTATTTGTATTCGTATACTCAACAACTAAACTCGCCGTTCCCACCGACAAGTTTGGTTATTTCACGCTCACCGTTGGGATATGGCAAGTCTAGTTATAATTTTATTAGACACTCTATATTCCTAACGGCGAGTTTAGTTAAATTTTTTTAAAAAGAACTCGCCGTTCCCAACAACGAGGATCTTTGTACTAGATTCGCTGTTCGGAACGGCGACTGTAAAGTTCTTCACATTTTTCAGAGAGTGAAAACTCTCTATTGGTTTCCAAAAGAATAACTCGCCGTTCCCAATCCTGAGGGGAAAAGTCGTTCCAAACAACGAGTTTATTGGGCCGCCACTTTATTCACCGATATTCATTAACTTCTACTATCATTTCACAAGTCTCTCTAACGCTTATTCATCTCCTTCCTTATTGAATCAAAATCCTAGCTCTCATCTTTGTCTTCTACCTCAATCATTGGTTGACAAGTTCACTTGGCAGGATCTCCAACATTCCCCGATAAATCTCTAGCCATTACGTTCATTTTTTTTTATCACAAGTGACAACATAAGGTATGTTTTTACTTGACTCATACAATATATTTGGATAGGGTTAGGGTTAGGAATAGGATTATGCTTTAACTTTAAATTGAATGTAGGGTTAGGGTTAAGGTTAGGAATTGAAGATGGGTTGTGTTTGGTTTGAAGTTAAGGTTCGGTTTATGTTAAGCACATAAAGTATTCGATGAATTGCGTAAGTGATTGAATTGTTCGTTATTTGATGTAATGCATTAGTGCTGACATTTGAATGTAGGTGACCCCACCTTTGTTAGTGGTGACTTGTTTGTGATCAATTACATTCGTATGTAGTAGTTGTACCTTAGAATTGTTTAAAGGCAAGCCAAGAAATGCCAATGTAGTTAATTTTATCTTTAACATTTTTTGCTGGCTTATAATGACACGACCTAGCAGTTCTGGACGCCGTCCTCCTACTGCATCCGAGCGGAGGAAAGCTCCTGTAGTGGTAAGAGTTGTTTTTTATAGTTTCGAGTATATATATATATATATATATATATATATATATATATATATATATATATATATATATATATATATATATATATATATATACTGCATCCGAGCGGAGGAAAGCTCCTGTAGTGGTAAGAGTTGTTTTTTATAGTTTCGAATATATATATATATATATATAATCCAACCAGTATCGATTAATATCAACTATAATGTCTTCCGTTATAGGATATTACTGACAGCCCTTTCGATGTCCCCCAAACACCACATATATATGCAGATGCACCTGGAGGTCCTGGACCAATAGACCCATCACTTCTTAGGATACATGCTAATCACCGATCGAATTTTGTGTGGAAAGGAGTGTCGAAGGTCCTGATATTCCGAAAGCACAAAATGTTGCTCGTACATGATCACATTATCCCATACTTGGTGGAGTCGGGATTCTATGGAGTTGCATTAATGAGGTCAGTGAAGTTGGATCGGGGTCTTCTATCAGCTTTAGTCGAGAGATGGCAACTGGAGACTCATACATTACACCTACCGCATGGAGAGATGACAGTGACTTTACAAGATGTATTAATTACTGGACTTCCAATAGATGGTGTAAATGAACAAATTAATTGAATACAGGTGAATGAAGTGGTGTGGTGGTCTAGTGAACTTGTTGTTGGGAACAACGAATTTAGCTCTTTTCCCCTTGCTATTGGGAATGGCGAGTTATTCTATTGGAAACCAACAGAGAGTTTTCACTCTCTAGGAAATGTGAAAAACTTCACAGTATCGTTTCCAATAGCAAGTCTAGTACAAAGATCCTCACTGTTGGGAACGACGAGTTATTTTGAAAATTTTTAAACTAAACTTACCATTGGGAACAACAAGTGTCTAATAAAATTAGAACTAGACTTGCCGTGTTCCAACGATGAGTGTGAAACAACTAAACTCGTTGTTCCCAATTTGCCATTGGGATCGACGCGAGTTTAGTTGTTGAGTCCCCGAACGCAAATAGTTTGACAACTGTCATCTTTTTGCAAATAGTTTCACAAAATGGAATTAAAAAAAAGTTCTGATTTTAAGCATGGATGGGTTTTATGGATATCTATATAATAAAACACAAAGAAAGTTATCAAGTGGCTCTCCTTCAATCTTCCAAAAAATCAAAGGCCCAGATCTAACCTCACAAAACATATTTTTCCTCCCAAAAGTTTCCCTCCAAAACTCAAATTTAAATCTCCACCCAAAACAACTCCTATATTTATTTAATTATTTTTTTTTCTCTCTCTCTCCCTCCTTCTTTTATTTAAAAAACTAAGAAAATGAAAATTTAAAAAATTTAAAAAACTAAAAAAACTAAAAAAATTTAAAATTTAAAAACTTTTAAAATAATTCAAAAAAATCAAAAAAATTATATAATATATTTTTTGATGGTTTCCCAAAAGTTTCTCATATAATATATTTGCTACTTCAATTAATTTGCTGGACCTCCAAAATTATTTTCTATGATCAAACAAGGTGCATAGTTCCGAAGACGTGCCGTAGGCACGTGTCAACGGGCAAACCTAGTCTATATAATAAAACACAAAGAAAGCTATCAAGTGGCTCTCCTTCAATCCCCAAAAAAATCAAAGGCCTAGATCTAACCTCACAAAACATAACCACCCCCCCCCCCCCCCCCCCCCCCCCCCCCCCCCCCCCAAAAAGTTCCTCCCCAAATCTCAAATTCAAATCTCCCACCCAAAACAACTCCTATATTTATTTAATTATTTTTTTCCCTCTCTCTCTTTCTTTTCTATTCAAAAAATTAAGAAAATAAAAAATTTTAAAAAAAAAAATTTAAAAACTTAAAAAATTAAAAATTTAAAAACTTTAAAAAAAATTCAAAAAAATTAAAAAAATCATATAATATATTTTTTGCTCTATGTTTGCTACTTCGATTAATTTGCTGGACCTCCAAAACTATTTTATATGATCAAATAAGGTGCACCGTTTCCTGGCATGTGTCAACGGTCATACCTAGTTAGTTATTAAATTGTAACGCAAGACATAATTTTGCATTCGGTCAATGGTTTAGAATGAATATTTTCTTCTAGTGAAGACATCAAAGATTTACAGTTTCCATACCACATAGAACTTGGAAAGGCTGCAAAAGTGGGAACAGATTTCAAAAATACAATGTGATTTAAAAATCACTGTATTTTCAAATACAAATCACAGTGATTTCAAAATCGCTGGGACTTTTGTTGTGACTTTCCAATGCACTGTGATTCGGGAGTCACTCAACTTAGTTTTAACATATTATTTTCATTGCTATATATAATTATGAAAATTAATAAAATAATAATAAGGAAAGTAGATTATATTTTTTATTATTGTCCAATCAAAATATTAGTTTTGCTAAATAACACATACAATTTACTTTTTTCTAAAACTAATATTTTGAAGCCAAGAAAATTGGCATAATGGGTGTCATATGTTCACTTAATAACAACAAGAAAATAAAAATAAAATAAAAAGGAAAAACATATGGAAAAATTTTGAATAGCATTTTACAAAATTTCATATAACTTATAAATTTGTATAAGCATTACTATTTATTCATAAATATAATTATCAAAGCAAAATGAATAATCATTTGAAAAGCAATATGTAGAACTTAACAACATCAATGGTTAACAAAAACTTAATCTCTAAAAAAAAATTCACAAATTAAGATGATCATTTTTTGGATATCATTCTTGGACTACATGATTTACATATATTCATCTTCATTGGAAAGATTGATTGTTGTATAAATGATATTTGTAAAAATAGCAACAAATCAAGGTCGTACGATTCAGACACATATCTTAAAGCTCTTAGAGGAAAAAGAGTAATCTCAGCAGCTACAAGCCCATAAAAAAAATTTGAGTTACTTTCAGGCCCATCAATTCAGGTAGGCCAGCCATCTAGACTTATTCAGAGTCTAAGCAAGAGGGATTCTTTCAGCCTCTTTGGCTGTCATTCAAAAAACCCCCAAGCGTTACTAGAGTATTTTTTTTTTCTGAATGTATGTCAAATTTTCAAAATAAATCCTTTACAAATTTCTCATTAGCACTGGTAACGGGTCGGGTCGGGTCGAGTAGCTCAATACCCGGACCCGGACCCGGACCCGGTCATTGACGGGTCCAAATACTGGACCCGGACTCAGACCCATGAAATTCGGGTCCAGGTCCGGGTCCGGTTCCCCACAAAAAATGTTACCCGTTCGCTTTCGGGTCCGGGTCCGGGTCCGGGTCCTATTTCTAATCACGGGTCCGGTTCGGTTCCGGGTCTTTAAACTTAAAGATGTGAGCATTTCTCAATATATACTTGAGAAAGAAATAAACATGTGTGGATTGTCTGTACAGTTTGGCTTCACACGCTTTTGGATGATGTTCGGCTTCAAACACCTCGGGTTATAATAGCAAACTTATTTATTGTTTATGCTTCATAGCTTACAGTCTAGTTTTCATAAAGTAATATTCATATTTCTCTGGTTTACTTCATAAAAAATAATATTTATAAATATATATTTTGTACAGTAAAATCAAGTTAAACAAAAAACACTTTAAGTATAACAGAATGTTCTAATTTATGTGATACAGTGAATATCTGCTCTAATATTTAAAATATATTAACTATTTTTAGAATTTTTAATCAATTTTAAAAAAAATTATAGACTATAAGAAGCAAGTGTATATCCAAATTAGAAGGCATATTCTGAACCCTATACCAAGTTTGGAATACCTTCCAGGTAAAAGCATTAAACTACTATAATGGAATCTTTACATATGAGTCTTTGGTTATAACATTAAGCTGAAGAGCTTATCTGCACCCTACATTGTCTGGATGAAAATCAGTACAGCAGTACTCTTTTTTTACTTTTTTTAAATTTACTTTCACAGCAGAACATTTCTCTTAAGTACTAATGCTTCATTATCTGTTTCTTATATACATATTCTAATTTCCTGAAAAGGCAATTTAGCAAACAATGGATTTGTTCAGGTCATTCTGTCTCAACTCATTAGATACTTGAGAGGAGGGTGTTACTTGACAAGTTAACTGAGTTCACAACGCATGTTTTCCACCTCAACATTCTTTTCGTTAACCAGACTTGAACATGAAATCTCGAAATACGCATTTAGCTAAGGTAATTGCACTGAACAAAATCACTTCCAAAATTTCAGTGTAGAAACATGATTCTTGCATCCTTACTACTAGTCTCTCCATACTGGGTTGAGGAATAGCAGGTTAGGGTGATTTCTGGTAGTATGTGATGTTATAACTTTAAGTTTTTTTTCTTTCAAAAAGGGTTTTCCTATGCTCATGGGTATAAAAAGAGGAAAATTGGTTCCAAGGAAATACCAAGTCTACCACGTATCTTGTATACAGATATTTTAGAAATCAAAGGAGTTCTCCATACCAGGATAACAGAAAAATAGGAATTGAAGCTTGAGTTCAGAATCTCAATGGTGAATATCCATATATTTGTCATGCACATCTCTATTTCCCTAACCATTTTCTCTCAGTAGGATCTGCTGCATACATATGGCACTGGTAACGGGTAACGGGTCGGGTCCGGGTCGGGTCCGTTTCGTTTATTAATTAATTCTCTATTGCGGGTCCGGGTCCGGGTCCGGGTCGGTTCCATTTTTAGGGGACCCGGACCCTACCCGAAATTTCAACGGGTAGTTATTTAGGACCCATACTCTACCCAAATTAGATCGGGTCGGTTCCGGTCCAACGCCGGGTCCGGTTCGGGTCCGGGTCGGGACCGGATTTCGGGTTTTAGTACCAATGCTATTTCTCATAAAATTAATTCCTAATCTATGTCATATTTGACCAGGTCAGCAATTTTCATAAAAAATTAAAATCCTATGCACCATAACCCATGGTACATTAGTCATTTTAGCCTTCCGATTTTCCCAAAGAAGATCTAATGGCCATAAGCACTTTCCAATAAGACTTTTTAGTTCTTCCCTTTCCCTTCGCCCCTTTCCTAAGCACTAAGGGTCTGTTTGGAAACATTTAAGTTGGAGAATGGGAAGGAATGGAATGAAAATGAATGGAGAGGAATGGAAAGAAAGGGAAAGGGATGAATTCACTTTATAAGTTGTGTGTGTTTGGCAACTGGTGGAATGAAATTGACTTTTTTTTTGTTTCCATTCCCTAGTCTTGTTTGACAAACAATAGAATATTATGGATTACGGCATTTTGAAAAACCTTTTGATAACATTTGTACATGGACATACTTCTGACATTTTGCATTTTAGGTTGAGTAATGAATAAAATTGTTTTCCTGGAGAGAAAAAACATACCTCTGACACTCCCAAAAAATGAAGATTTATTAATTCTAAAATCACCCACTCTAACCAAAATTAATTAGTTTACCTTATTTTTATTTTTTTTATTTTTTTGTAATTTAATTCTTTTCACTTTTGATATTTGAATTTAAAAAAGAATCGGGTAAAAAATATATTATCAACGGGATTAAGAACATTGGGTAATTTACACCGAAAGAGGGATCTTAGTTCGGTACTAAAAGTTGGCTAGGTGATTTGCCGAAACTGAAAGCGAAAAAAAAAAGAAAAAGAAAAAAAAAACTATTCTCTGATTAAAAAGTTCGGTGGTTTCTGAAATTTAACGTTTATTTTATGTGAAGTTCTTTTAACATAGTTGGTCTTATATTTATTTATTTATTTAAGTTGAAGAAAAATTAGTTGTTTCCATTCTTTTACCCAGCTTTCCGAGGGGGTGGAGCTGGAATAGAATTCGGCTCAAATCTTTCCATAGGGAATGATATTTAATTGTTTCCTTTATTTTCTTTTTCAAAACAAACAGGCCGTGGAATAGGATAAGATGGGTCTATCCACAGTATTCCATTCCTTTTCCTAGTTTTTTGGGTTTCCAAACGCGCCCTAAGCATCGATGAAGAATTTGGTTCCTCCCGACGGCGCTAACCACTAACATCCTTTATTCGTGTTCGTAGATTCAACTACCCCAAAAGATGTGGCCTTGGATAAGAACAAAACCTTCAGAGGTGTTTATCTCCATCACTACCAGATTTACGAAAACCTATAAGATGTGAGAAGGTTAGCAAAATTTTACAGTATTCAATAGAAAGATTATTGTTCTTTGATTAATTTGCTTTGAGGTCCAGTCTCTCAATGAGACTTGTATCCTTCTCGTCTCCTTTTTTCCATTTTCTATTCATTAGAAGAAGAAAACAATGAACAAAAAGAACACCCCCAACTTTTTTTTTAAAAATTTTAACAATCGGCCGTATCTACCAACATTGGAGACCAACATTGGAGAGAGAGTGATTTTCCAATAGCCCTAATTAAAATCTTGCCAAAATGAATATAAAGAACACTCTCACACATATCTCTAATATTATAATGGGAGAAGGCCTTTGTGTCATTTGTCAATCTACCAACATGTACATGGCACGTGCATAACTATTATGATGGAGGTCTCAGGTTCGAGTCCTCACTAAGTCAGATTTTTTACTTTAATTTCTTTTTAATATTAAACATGCATCACATGTGTAAATTACTATCCATCTATCTATAATATAATATATTTACGTACTATTTAATGGAAGAGTTTGTCACAAATAAACAATTTTTAATAATTTTTTGTTACAATACTTTTGTCACCAAATAAACATGTGCATCGTACGTGCAACTTCAAATTTATTTTTCAACATGTGCATCGCACGTACACATCAAAGTTTTTTCTTCTTAATTTTTAAAAAATATTTGTTTCGCCCATTCAACTTCATTTTTAAAATTAAGGCATTCATCGCACATGCTAATTATTATTGACTTACGTGTACCGCATGTTTAACTCTAATTTTTTATCAAAATGTGCATCGCATGTGATTTATATGGTCATTCGTATTCATTCCTTTCGATGTCCCCCAAACACCACATACATATGCAGATGCACCTGGAGGTCCTGGACCAATAGACCCATCACTTCTTAGGATACATGCTACTCACCGATCGAATTTTGTGTGGAAAGGTGTGTCGAAGGTCCTGATATTCCGAAAGCACAAAATGTTGCCCCTACATGATCACATTATCCCATACTTAGTGGAGTCGGGATTCTATGGAGTTGCATTAATGAGGTTAGTGAAGTTGGATCGGGGTCTTCTATCAGCTTTAGTCGAGAGATGGCAACTGGAGACTCATACATTACACCTACCGCATGGAGAGATGACAGTGACTTTATAAGATGTTGTATTAATTACTGGACTTCCAATAGATGGTGTAAATGAACAAATTAATTGAATACAGGTGAATGAAGTGGTGTGGTGGTCTAGTAAACTTGCTGTTGGGAACAACGAATTTAGCTCTTTTCCCCTTGCTATTGGGAATGGCTAGTTATTCTTTTGGAAACCAACAAAGAGTTTTCACTCTCTAGGAAATGTGAAAAACTTCACAGTATCGTTTCCAACAGCAAGTCTAGTACAAAGATCCTCACTGTTGGGAACGACGAGTTATTATGAAAATTTTTAAACTAAACTTACCATTGGGAACAACAAGTGTCTAATAAAATTAGAACTAGACTTGCCGTGTTCCAACGACGAGCGTGAAACAACTAAACTCGTTGTTCCCAATTCGCCATTGGGATCGACGAGTTTAGTTGTTGAGTCCACGAACGCAAATAGTTTGACAACCGGCATCTTTTTGCAACTAGTTTCACAAAATGGCATTAAAAAAAAAGTTCTGATTTTAAGCATGGATGGGTTTTATGGATATCTATATAATAAAATACAAAGAAAGCTATCAAGTGGCTCTCCTTCAATCCCTAAAAAATCAAAGGCCTAGATCTAACCTCACAAAACATATTCTCCCCCCCCCCCCCCCCCCCCCCCAAATCTCAAATTCAAATCTCCCACCCAAAACAATTCCTATATTTATTTAATTATTTTTTTTCCTCTCTCTTTCTCCCTTTTCTATTCAAAAAATTAAGAAAATAAAAAACTAAAAAAAATTTAAAAACTAAAAAAATTAAAAATTTAAAAACTTTAAAAATAATTTAAAAAATTTAAAAAAATCATATAATATGTTTTTTGCTCTATGTTTGCTACTTCAATTAATTTGCTGGACCTCCAAAACTATTTTATATGATCAAATAAGGTGCATCGTTCGGGGCACGTGTCAACGGGCATACCTAGTTAGTTATTAAATTGTAACGCAAGACATAATTTTGCATTCGGTCAATGGTTTAGAATGAATATTTTCTTCTAGTGAAGACATCAAAGATTTACAGTTTCCATACCACATAGAACTTGGAAAGGCTGCAAAAGTGGGAACAGATTTCAAAAATACAATGTGATTTAAAAATCACTGTATTTCAAATGAGTAATGCTTTAGCCACTACCAATTTTACTACCATTTTCCTTCACTATCTTAGGTGGCATACTCCTATTGGAGAGTTCTTCCACCTACTCTATCATCCCCTACCTATTGGAGTGTGCCACCTAAGGTAGTGAAGAGAAATGTAGTGAAATTGGTAGTGGCTCTAGCATTACTCTTTTCAAATACAAATCACAGTGATTTCAAAATCGCTGGGACTTTTGTTGTGACTTTCCAATGCACTGTGATTCGGGAGTCACTCAACTTAGTTTTAACATATTATTTTCATTGCTATATATAATTATGAAAATTAATAAAATAATAATAAGGAAAGTAGATTATATTTTTTATTATTGTCCAATCAAAATATTAGTTTGCTAAATAACACATACAATTTACTTTTTTCTAAAACTAATATTTTGAAGCCAAGAAAATTGGCATAATGGGTGTCATATGTTCACTTAATAACAACAAGAAAATAAAAATAAAATAAAAAGGAAAAACATATGGAAAAATTTTGAATAGCATATTACAAAATTTCATATAACTTATAAATTTGTATAAGCATTACTATTTATTCATAAATATAATTATCAAAGCACAATGAATAATCATTTGAAAAGCAATATGTAGAACTTAACAACATCAATGGTTAACAAAAACTTAATCTCTAAAAAAGGATTCACAAATTAAGATGATCATTTTTTGGATATCATTCTTGGACTACATGATTTATATATATTCATCTTCATTGGAAAGATTGATTGTTGTATAAGTGATATTGGTAAAAATAGCAACAAATCAAGGTCGTACGATTCAGACACATATCTTAAAGCTTCCAGAGGAAAAAAAAAAGGTATTCTCAGCAGCTACAAGCCCATAAGAGGAATTTAAACTACTTTCAGGCCCATCAATTCAGCTAGGCCAGTCATCCAGGCTTATTCACAGTCTAAGCAAGAGGGGTTCTTTCGGCCTCTTAGGTTGTCATTCAAACCCCCCCAAGTATAAATAGAGTTCTTTCCGAATGTATGCCAATTTTTCAAAATAAATCCTTTACAAGTTTCTCATAAAATTAGTTCCTAATCTATGTCATATTAGACCAGGTCAGCAATTTTCATAAAAAAATTATAATCCTATGCACCATAACCCATGGTACATTAGTCATTTTGGCCTTTCAATTTTCCCAGAGAAGATCTTGTTCTTCCCTTTCCCTTCGCCCCTTTCCTAAGCATGTCAGGGATATACTAGCTCCGTCCATCATCGGAATAGCTGCAGTTACTCTGGGAAGCCATGGGAAGAGTAGGAGGAAGAGTAGAAAGTTAGTTGATTGTCTGTTTCAATGTATCAGCCATGTATCAGTAGTTTACATATAAAGCACGTGTATTTTGAATTGATTGTTTGGGCGGGTGGATAAGGGTGCGCAGCGCACGGGCAGATAGCCTTGTCGTTTAGCGTAACAAACTTCTTCACCTGCCTTTATATAGCAGCTGTAATGAGCTCTTTTGGAATATAGAGATTCTTGATTTCAGTTCAATCCCCTCCTTCCCACTCTCTGTTCTTCTTCTTCTCCATTCTCTTATCTTCTTCTTCCATTAATGGCTCGTCCAAGAACTCAAAGGAATCAAGAACCTGATAATCTGGTATCAGAGCCGTACGGATCCGATGGCGATGGGAGAGATGAAGGAAGTACTTCCATGGAAGGCGATGTGGCGAATCTGAAGAGCCAGATGGCTGCGGCTCAATTATAGAGCGGATTCCTCAATGAGAGAGTGGAGGCTATTGCTCCAAGCATCAGAGAAAGATTCACAGCCATGGAAACACGTATGGAAGCCATGATGACGTTGATGAGACAAACTCAGGCTCGCCTTCCTAATCCACCACTTCTGCCCAATCCAGTACAACCTCCATCACAGCGTGAGGTAACCTTTCCCTACTCAAGCTCCATTAATTCTGCAGGCTATGGCCATGGTGAGGCAACTTTCAGAACTCCGTTTAAAGTAGAATTCCCAGTTTTTGAGGAAGGAGATCCTACTGAGTGGATTTGTGGAATAGAGCAGTTTCTTGAATTCTATGAAGTACCAGATGATCAGAAATTGAAGTATGCAGCGCTGAATTTGCGTGGCAGAGCAGCTCAATGGTACCGCCGGTATATCAAACCCAAATTGCTAGAGATGAATTGGCCAAGGTTTCTTGAAGAACTTATCAATAGATTTGGGCCTACTGTGTTCCAAGATTATGAAGGGATGCTAACCAAACTAGAACAAAAGGGATAGTTAGAATCATACATTCAAGAATTTGATCGGTTATCCAATTTTGTTAAAGATTGGACGGAGTCCCACTATCTCAGCGCCTTTGTCAGTGGTTTGAGAAATGAGATTAGGTGGGATGTGAAATCTCAACGGCCCAAAAATGTTAACGAAGCTGTTGGGTTAGCTAGAGGCTACGAAGAAAAGGATATCATGTTTGAAGAAGAGTTATAGGCCAGCTTTTGTATCCAAACCAACCCCTATTTTTAACCCATCCACTCCGAATGCTGCCAGACCTCCCAATAATTCCCTAACACCAACTACCAGTATTGTCCCTAGAAGATTGAGTGTTCAGGAGTTGAGGGAGAGAAGAGCGAAGGGTTTGTGCTTTAATTGTGACGAAAAGTATGTCCAAGGCCATCTTTGTAAGGGTCAAAAGTTTTATTTCTTGGAAGGTATAAAAGAGGAGGAGGAAGCAAGTTATGAAGTTACTGCTGCTCATGAGTTCCCTCATCAAACCTACACTTCCACATTACCTTCCCCACCTACATTTCCAATCAGTACCTCACTGCTTAACTACCCAGATCCACCATCAACTCAGTCGACATTTCCATCTACAGAACATCCTGAAATTTCTCTCCATGCTTTAATAGGGTCTCAAGTATATCCACATACCATGAGAGTCAAGGGAAGGATCAATGGAAGGGAAGTCAGTATCTTGATTGATACTGGATCCACCCACAATTATTTAGATTCTCATACTGCTGATAAAGCCAAATTGATAGTAACCAAGGAACCCCGATACAAGGTTACTGTAGCCAATGGGCAATGTATGTACAGTGAAGGGAAAGCTACTGATGTAAATTTTGTGGTTCAAGGAATCCCTCTTAAAGCTGAGCTATTGCTTTTACCTTTGGGTCCTGCATAAATGGTGCTAGGGGCTCATTGGTTAAGAACTTTGGGTCCAATTACTATGGATTTTAGCCAGATGACAATGGATTTTGAGTTAAATGGGGAGAAGAGAAGACTGCAAGGTACTCTTGATCCACAATTGCAATGTATGGAAGTGGAAGAAGTGATGAAGTCTGGAAACTATTCTTGTCAGGCTTTTGTACTGCAAATAGAAGAAGTTATAGATAGAGAAGACCATTCCAACCTTTCCTCACAACTGGTTACTAATAAAGAAGAGATACAAAGAATCCTACAGTCCTTCCCTGAAGTATTTTTGGAAGAAATACCCTTACCTCCTCAAAGGGATGTAGACCATCAGATACCTGAAATAGAGGGAGCTAGACCTGTGTGTCTCAGACCTTACAAACAGCCTCACCATTATAAAAGTGAAATTGAAAAGCAGATCAAAGAGATGCTTGAAGCTGGTTTGATCCGGCCTAGTAATAGTCCATATGCCTCACCTATTATCCTAATCAAGAAAGCAGATGGGGGATGGAGAATGTGTGTAGACTATAGAGCTTTGAACACTCAAACTGTGAAGGCCAAATTTCCAATTCCTCTAATAGACGACTTGTTAGATGAGTTGAATGGAGCTAAGTATTTTTCCAAGGTAGATTTGAGATCTGGCTATTACCAAATCAGAGTTAAAGAGAGTGATATTCCAAAAACTGCTTTTAGAACTCACCATGGGCACTTTGAATTCCTAGTCATGCCTTTTGGACTTACAAATGCTCCCTCCACCTTCCAAAGCCTGATGAATAGTGTATTCAAGGAACATCTTCGCAAGTTCATTCTTGTCTTCTTTGATGATATATTGATCTTCATTTCAACCTGGGCAGATCATCTCAAGCACTTAACAATGACCTTGGAAATCCTAAGAACTCATAAGCTGATAGCAAAACTTAGCAAATGCAGCTTTGGCCAAACATCCGTAGATTATTTGGGGCATGTAATAAGTGCTGAGGGTATTGCGGTAGACGCTAATAAGATCAAAGCCATAGTAACTTGGCCGGAGCCAAAGACAGTGAAGGAGTTGAGAGGCTTTCTTGGTCTTATTGGGTACTATCGAAAATTTGTGGAAAATTATGGTAGTATAGCATTCCCTTTAACTCAATTGTTGAAGAAGAATTCGTTCCTGTGGACAAGTGAGGCAACCCAAGCATTTGAAAATCTCAAGAAGGCCATGACATCCACTCCAGTACTGAAGCCTCCAGATTTTAATAAACCTTTTATTATAGAAACAGATGCATCGCAACATGGGATTGGTGCTATTCTTACCCAGGATTGCCATTCTATAGCTTACATGAGTAAGGGTCTAAAGGGTAGGAATGCAGCTTTATCAACCTATGAAAAAGAGGTTCTAGCTATCTTACAAGCTATAAGGCATTGGCGGCAGTATCTATTGGGTAATACCTTCACTATTAGAACTGACCAGCAAAGCATCAAGTATATTTTAGACCAAAGGATCAATACGGAAATGCAAGAGAAGTGGCTCTGGAAGTTGTTGGGTTTCAATTTCAAAGTAGAGTACAAAAGAGGGATTGAAAATAAAGTGGCTGACGGCTTGTCTAGAAGGAAGGGGGAACACCATTCTTATTGTGAGATAACCATTGTACTCCCTCAATGGGTGGAAGACATCAAACTGATGGTATTGCAGGATGACTACTTTGCCCAGTTGCTTGAGAAGCTACAAAATAATCAGCTTGATACTGATAGATATAAGCTGATAGGAGGAGTCTGGTACTACAAGGGTAGGATTTTGTTAAGTCCCACCACAGATTTGAGGAGAACCATATTTTTGGACCATCACTCATCAAGGGTAGGAGGTCACTCAGGTTTTCACAAAACTCTTCATCGAGTGAGAAGAGTGTTCACATGGGATGGTATCTCCAAGGATATAAGGAGATTCATTAAAGAATGCTTAGTAAGTCAGCAGAATAAGCATGAAAATATGCTCCCTCCAGGATTGTTGCAGCCCCTACCAGTACCAGACTTGATTTGGGAGGAAATTTCCATGGATTTTATAGAAGGACTTCCAAAAAGTGGTAACAAGTCTGTGATTATGGTTGTAGTGGATCGTCTCACCAAATATGCGCATTTTATGGCCTTATCCCATCCATATACAGCTCAGAGTGTGGCTCAGGTGTTTGTAGAGGGCATTTATCGATTACATGGCATGCCGAAGACAATAGTCAGTGATAGAGATCCCATTTTTATCAGCAAGTTTTGGAAGGAGTTCTTTTCTATGCAGGGTTGCAAGCTAAACCATTCTACCGCCTATCATCCTCAAAGTGATGGACAAACTGAAGTTGTTAACAAGACGTTGGAGATGTATCTACGATGCTTTTGTGGACAAAAACCATTAGAGTGTGTTAAGTGGTTACCCTGGGCTGAATTTTGGTATAATACTTGCTGGCATTCATCTACAGGAATTACACCTTTTGAGGGTGTATACGGGAGGCCTCCACCTTCATTGTTACACTATGTGAAGGGAACTTCAGCATTACCAACAGTTGAAGACACACTGCTATCAAGAGATGCTATTTTGAAATTGTTGAAAGAGAACATCAGCATGGCTCAGAATAGAATGAAGGTGTTTGCTGACAAAAGGAGAAGAGAAAAGGTGTTTGAAGTTGGTGATTTGGTCCTTCTCAGATTACAACCATATCGGCAAGTTTCATTGAGGAATCCTTCACCTCAAAAGCTAGCTATGAAGTTCTTTGGGCCTTACAAAATATTAGAGAAAATTGGCACAGTAGCTTATAGATTGGAGCTACCTCCTCAAGCCAACATCCACCCTGTCTTCCATGTTTCCAAATTGAAGAAGTTTTATGGTGCTCAGGAAATTTCGTCATCATCAGAGTTGCCTCATTGGTGGGTTCCAGATGTACGTGAAGAAGAACCAGAAGCTATTCTTGACAGAAGAATTTTTCGGAAGCAAAATAGGGTGGGTATTCAGCTGTTGGTTAAATGGAAGGGATCGGAACTGGAAGATGTTTCTTGGATGGATATCGATGATTTCAGATCAAAGTTTCCTAACTTCGAGCTCGGGACAAGCTCGTTGTTAAGGGGGGAGGAGTTGTCAGGGATATACTAGCTCCGTCCATCATCGGAATAGCTGCAGTTACTCTGGGAAGCCATGGGAAGAGTAGGAGGAAGAGTAGGAAGTTAGTTGATTGTCTGTTTCAATGTATCAGCCATGTATCAGTAGTTTACATATAAAGCACGTGTATTTTGAATTGATTGTTTGGGCGGGTGGATAAGGGTGCGTAGCGCACGGGCAGATAGCCTTGTCGTTTAGCGTAACAAACTTCTTCACCTGCCTTTATATAGCAGCTGTAATGAGCTCTTTTGGAATATAGAGATTCTTGATTTCAGTTCAATCCCCTCCTTCCCACTCTCTGTTCTTCTTCTTCTCCATTCTCTCTTCTTCTTCTTCCATTAATGGCTCGTCCAAGAACTCAAAGGAATCAAGAACCTGATAAAGCACTAAGCATCAATGAAGAATTTGGTTCCTCCCGACGGCGCTAACCACTAACATCCTTTATTCATGTTCGAAGATTCAACTACCCCAAAAGATGTGGCCTTGGATAAGAACAAAACCTTCAGAGGTGTTTATCTCCATCACTTCCAGATTTACGAAAACCTATAAGATGTGAGAAGGTTAGCAAAATTTTACAGTATTCAATAGAAAGATTATTGTTCTTTGATTAATTTGCTTTGAGGTCCAGTCTCTCAAAGAAACTTGTATCCTTCTCGTCTCCTTTTTTCCATTTTCTATTCATTAGAAGAAGAAAACAATGAACAAAAAGAACACCCTCAACTTTTTTTTTTAATTTTAACAATCGGCCGTAAAACATTGAACAAAAAGAACACCCTCAACTTTTTTTTTAAATTTTAACAATCGGCCTTATCTACCTACATTGGAGAGAGAGTGATTTTCCAATAATCCTAATTAAAATCTTGCCAAAATGAATATAAAGAACACTCTCACACATATCTCTAATATTATAATGGGAGAAGGCCTTTGTGTCATTTGTCAATCTACCAACATGTACATGGCACGTGCATAACTATTATGATGGAGGTCTCAGGTTCGAGTCCTCACTAAGTCAGATTTTTTACTTTAATTTCTTTTTAATATTAAACATGCATCACATGTGTAAATTACTATCCATCTATCTATAATATAATATATTTACGTACTATTTAATGGAAGAGTTTGTCACAAATAAACAATTTTTAATAATTTTTTGTTACAATACTTTTGTCACCAAATAAATATGTGCATCGTACGTGCAACTTCAAATCTATTTTTCAACATGTGCATCGCACGTACACATCAAAGTTTTTCCTTCTTAATTTTTAAAAAATATTTGTTTTGCCCATTCAACTTCATTTTTAAAATTAAGGTATTCATCACACATGCTAATTATTATTAACTTACGTGTACCGCATGTTTAACTCTAACTCTTTATCAAAACGTGCATCTAGCGAATTGGAAAGTTATTTCTTGGATCAGATTAGAAGTAATTTCTTCTGGTCGGGTTCACCAACCTATAACCCGGGGTCGCATCTAGCGAATTGGAAAGTTATTTGCTCTCCTAGAGAGGAAGGGGGTCTAGGAGTCTTGGATCTCAGAGCCCACAATCTCGCCCTCCTTGGCAAGTGGCTGTGGAGATTCCAAACTCTTAACCATCTACCTTGGATGAGTTATATCAAAAACTATCGTCCCTCGTCCAACTGGTGGGAGTTTCTGGAGTTATCTCCTCGTCGAGCCTCCCCTTTTTGGAAGGGCATTTGGAAAGCGTCTAGTGCTTTCCAGTGTAGTATATCCAAGGTCTGTGCTCACGGATCCACCGTTAGATTCTGGTCCGATCTATGGATTGGCAACACTAAACTGTCTTCGGCTTTTCCTCCTTTATACAGACTAGCTATTTTTCCACATGCTACTGTAGAAGATTCCCTCATCACTGTCGATAATTCTAGATACTGGATTATCCCTTTCAGTTCTGCCCTTCCTGCTCATCTTAATGAGCGGTTTCAAATCCTGCTTGATCTTCTTAATGGATACTCTTGGTCCGCTGTCGAGGGAATCGCCTGGCGCTGGACTGCTTCTGGTGTATTCACGGTTAACTCTTCCTATAGATTTCTCATCTCTAGGGGGATGCGATATTCTCTGTCGCGCTTTATTTGGGAACCTTGTGTTCCCATCAAAGTCAAAATCAACTCTTGGCTTGCTTTTAATAATAAACTTCTGACAGTAGAAGTCTTAAATAAGAGAAATTTGGCTTGGGGTCAACTCTGCCCTTTCTGCTCCGAACTTCCGGAAGAAGTCAACCACCTTTTCATCCAATGCCCAGTCATTATCCCTCTCTGGAAGATTAACTCGTTAGCTTGGAACACGAGTGTGATTCCACTCCATTTGTCTTCTATTTGGTCTTTCCCACCTTCGAACAGCTGTCTTCGAAGCGCTTGGATCCTAGCGACTCATACCATCATCTGGGTCATTTGGAAGGAAAGGAATGGTAGAATTTTCAGTCAGCGATGTAAATCGATCGCGGCTATTATTGAGGAATTTTTATTTCTCTTTAACTCTCGGAGCTCCACCCCGGCTTTCAAAGAGAATGCTTCTTTGGCGTCGGAGAAACTTATGCAGTCTGTTAATTGCCTATATAATCTTCAAGCGATTTAACCATCCTCCAATTTTATTTCTTGCATGCTTTATTCTTAGTTTTGGGGATGTTTACTGTTCCTATTCTATTCTAGCTAGTCTTCTACTCTCTTATCTTATTAGTTGCATGCATTTATCTTTTTCTTTCTCCCTCACTGGATTGCCTTTTTTCCTCATTTGGCTTGCAGGGTTAATTATGGGTTTGCTACTTGGATCTTCTTTATTTTGTGATGCCTGGGAGCTCCGTTCTACAATTGGCTTCCCCTTTTGGCTTAGTTCATTCGGGAGTGGGAATGGTGATCTCTTTTTGTGCTTGCTCGACAGCTTTATTGCTGGGCTATTCTCTCTAGGCTGTGCACTCTCTTGTTCTTTTTCCTTTCCTCTCTGGTTTGTATGATGTTGCTCTGAAAACTGGGTTCTCTTATGCACTTTATTTCCCTGTTTTGATCTGTTCGGATCATTAGTGTTCGATGCTAAATGGGTACCCCCTCTGTTGTGTGTATTAATTTTTGATCTGGTGGTGTGGTCTGTTTGCGGCTGTTCTCATTGTTCTGTGGGTGCTTTTGTTGGTCTTGTGGTTATGGCAGGGTTGCTTTTCTGTTTGTAGGCACCCTCTGGCTTGTCCTATGGATGTTTTGGTTGAACATTTTTTCTCTGTTGATGGATTTTGAGCCCAGTTTATGGCTGAGTCTAGTCATGGTGTTTCATCACCTTCTCGCTGCTTGTATGCATGTGGGATTCATACCTGGCTTGGATGCTCTTTCCTCACCTCGGTTCCTGGCGGCATGGAGATCAGGGCTCATCGGGTTGGAGGAGTTGAAGACCCTGTTGTTTTTCTGAGTGGGTGGTCCTGCTTTGGAGGTCTTTTCGAGTCCGTTTGCCGCTCTGCCCGGCCTGGTCAAGGCGTTCGCGGTTGAAGAGCAGGCGGTGGGCGTGTGTCCCTGTTCATCCCCCACTCCCGGAGCTCAGCCATTCCTACTTATTTGTTGCCTATTAGTCTTATTTCTGTACCGGTTTGGTGTTTGCTGTACATAGCGTGCTTCTATTTACTTTTGTATCGATTGTTTTACCTCTGGTAAAGCCCCCTGTATACTGTTTACTATTTATATGATTGTTTTGGCTGGAGCCTTCGGGCTCTATCCGTTCCATCAAAAAAAAAACGTGCATCGCATGTGAAAAATACTAGTTAATAAAATAAAATGAAACGGAAAATTCATGTTTTGCTGAAATGTTATGCATCTAACAAAAACGAAAGAAATAAATGTTGCGATAAACATAAACTTTGCATTATTCATCTTTGAAAAAAAGGGAACTATCATTCCTGAAGTCCCAACTAATAAATGTGTTATGGAATCCTCCGAGCCCCTAGTGGTATCAAACTTAATTAATGAGGTATACTTAAATTTTAAAGAGAGAATTTGAAGGATTCAGTTATTAATGTTATTCAACTAATTATGGATGGGATTGGAGATGGGAAATGGTGTTGTGGTTTGGATCTGCAATACATGAAAACCCAAGAGGTGTTATACTAGTTGGAACAGGAGGTGGTTGTCAGTTAAAGAAAGACAACGGTGGGTTAGTTGGAAGGGAACGGCGATGGGGCTGGTTCGGGAAAGGAAGGAAGGTGTTGCAAAGAAGATTAGAACGGATAACTGATGGGGAGGGAGAAGGAAAGATGCTTCCTTGTCAGGGACGTCGTAGTTGAGAGGAGGTCACCGAAGCTAGTCGAACCCATGGTTATCAGAGGAATAAGAGCTGTGTATTTTTATTTTTTTGGGTATGAGTTGTATCCGTTTTTACGTGCTTTGCACACTATTTTTAAAGTGAGGCTTGGTGGGAGCTGCATTGGCGCCTTGCATGTGCTGCGCACGTGTCGGGGCCTTGTCCTGTAGCGAAAATACCAAACTCCCTCCTATAAATCCCGAGCTGTAATAAAGATTCGATGCTTAATAAAAAATCTAGTTTCTTTCCCCAAATCTCAATCTCTCAAATCCTACATTTCCAGATCCGTCTTTAATGGTGAGGCCTCGATCGCAAAGGAATCCCACCCCTGACAATCTGGTATCAGAGCCTGATAACGTCGATGGCGAAGGCTGGATGAGGGAAGCACGTCGATGGAGGATGAGATAGCATGTCTGAAGCTACAGAGTGAGTATCTCACCGAGAGGGTAGAGGCGATAGCGACAAGTGTTGATGAGCGATTGGTGTCGATATCTACCAGGTTGGATGCTAGACTGGATGTGATGATGCAACAGATGCAGCCCCAACCACAGCACCCGGTGCTCCCTTGCTTTCGAATCCACCATCTCAAATCCTTCACAGGGAGGTAACCAATCCTAACCCTAACTTAGTAGATCCCACAGATCGTAATGACTATGGAAGAGTGTTTCGAGCTCCTTTTAAGATGGAATTTCCTATCTTCCAAGAAGGGGAACCGACGGAGTGGATATGTAGGGTTGAATAATTCCTCGAGTTCTATAGGGTTCCAGGCTCAGAGAAATTGAAGTATGCCCCATTAAATCTAAGGGGGAGGGCAGCATAGTGGTTTCGGAGGCACATTAAGCCAAGAGCTCATGCAATGTCTTGGCCATTGTTTTTGGAGGAGCTGATTATGCAATTTGGCCCAACCATTTTCCAGGACTATGGAGGGACCCTCTCCAAATTGTAACAAAAGGGGGACCTAGAAGTGTATATACAGGAATTTGATAGGCTGTCCAACTTTGTATAGGACTGGTTGGAGCACATTTCTTGAGCACATTCATCAGCAGATTGAGAGATGAAATTCAATGGGATGTCAAGTCACAGAGGCCAAAGAATGTGAGTGAAGCAATTGGGTTAGCCATGTGTTTCGAGGAGAAGTTAGCTTGCATAAAGAAGAGTTACAAAACACCTTTTGTGCCCAAACCCACAACACCTTCCAACACTCATAATCCCTACAACACCAAGACTCCAACTGTTACCACCCCCAATCCTACATCAAACTTCATCCCACGGAGGTTGAGTATTCAAGAGATGAGGGAGAGAAGGGCTAGAGGGTTATGTTTCAACTGTGACGAGAAATACACCCAGGGTCATCTCTGTAAGGCACATAAATTCTACTACCTTGAAGCACTTGAGGAAGAAGGGGAAGGGTGCGAAGAGGCTGAGTTTGAAGCTGCTAATGCAGAAGAGCAAACTGTTAGTGTTCCACAGGCTTTCATCCAAACCAACCTACACCTAGAGATCTCCTTCCATGCACTGATTGGCACCCAAGTTTACCCCCAGACCATGCGAGTAAAAGGGAAGATCAATGGCAAGGAAGTTAATATCCTAATAAACACCGGCTCTACTCAAAATTACTTAGATCCTTTTATGGTAGAGAATGCCTTTTTGCAAGTGATGAGAGAACCACACTATAAGGTCACAGTGGCCAACGGGCAGAGTATGTACAGTGAGGGAAAGGTGGAGAATGTAGGCTTCATGGTGCAAGGAGTTCATTTGCAGATTGAGCTATTATTGCTTCCCTTAGGGTCAACTCAAATGGTCTTAGGGGCATACTGGCTGAGGTCTTTGGGTCCCGTAACGATGGATTTATGCGGCATGACCATGGATTTTATGGTAACAGGCACCATGAGGAGACTGCAAGGGATTGTGAATCCCCATTTGCAGTGCATGATTGTGGAAGAATTTGGGAAGATGGGAAGTTGCATATGCCAAGCATACATGATCCAAGTGCAAGAACTGCTCCCTCCAGATGAGGAAGTCTTGAGCCTCTCCAAGTTAAGTGATGTCTCTGCAGACATTCAACAGATCATCCATGAATTCCCTAAAGTTTTTTCAGAGCAAATTAAGCTGTCACCAAGGCGTGAAGTAGACCATCACATTTCTCTCATTGAAGGCCAAAGACCCATTTGCTGCAGACCATACAAACACCCCTATGTGCACAAAAGTGAGATTGAGAAACAAGTACAGGAAATTTTGTCTGCAGGTTTTGTGTGTAATGCCCTAAATTCCAAATAAAACCGAATTCGAGAATCCACATGATTTTTACACTTCACTTCGTACAATTTTACAAGAGAATTTAAACTTTTCATCATACATCAGAGTTCTTTACAATTGTTTACACAGCAGAAGATAAGATGAAGTACAACAATGAAAATAATATACAACTTGCAACATCTTTAACTTGTAATAAATCAACAGCATCATAACGACTTTACTTCTTCATGAACACAATCCAATTCCAGCATAATAAGCTGTGGGCACGTCAGTTACTTACAACTGACGAAAATGCCATATTCAGCCATCCTCTCTATGCCGTACATATAACGATCTTAATACTTTAACAAACCATAGATTTGAATGCAAATAAAGTGTTAAATGTGACTACATTAAGCAAGTAGGTGTATGCTATGCCTTAATGCCTATTACAGATATTTTATACTAAGATGACACTAATGCATACTTGTTCGGATTCTATGCATCCCATTCTACATAGGTCCGAGGGCAAGCACCTACGTACTTCACATTATATGGGTTCAATCCATTGCCATGAAAACTACCCAGTAATAAGAACAAGGTTTAGATATTCCACGAGTACGGATCCCAGTCCCGGAGTAAACTGCCCGACTGTTATACAGACTTCTCGTTGTGCGAATATCCCACAAGTGCCCCTCTAGTCCCGGTATGCGTATATACACTAGAGTACGACAAACTATCCATCCGACTACACATAGTCCCGGATTTAAAACAAAACTCGTCTCCATCGGAGCAACCTCAGTCCCGGAGTACACCACCCGACTGGGTCTATAGTCCCGAAGTACACCGCCCGACTATATAGAGTGCTCCACTTACGTTTGCCCAGGTTTACTACATCTTCTTTTAAGTGCCTAGTTCTTAAGTTCAAGACATGAATAAATTTCTATACCTTGAGTTAGTTTTACCCCATACCGGACTTAATCACAAAATACGAGATAGCCCCATGGCCATATCTCAAAATATATCTCAAATCTTTTAATTCAATAGTGCCGGTACCCGATGTCTCACTAACTCTAAATCGCAACTTTTCATGTACAAGAAACCATGAGTAAAAAAATGTATTAGACTCAATATGTTCATATCTTCAGCTTATTCATAAATAGATCAATGTCTTATTTTAGCACTTATTCATGATTCACTTATTCATTTACAATTCAAAATAGAACAATAATTCCTTTTATGAACAAAAGATTCATCACTATAAATTTCATTAGCAATTTAAGCAATTCATATCTCAATTCATATTAAGTATTTCTTACTCAACATAAGTGTTTGTTTACAACAAGAGAGTTTCATAACTTGTCACATATTTTTCTCTTCTTTTTCAAAAATAAGGATCACATACTCAAATAGTAATTTTCGAGTTAAAAACTCATTTACTATCTCAATTCCCTTTTCTTTTTACTTCCTCAAAATATACAAGAAGATTTTAAAACTATCTCTAATAATTTCTAATTTATTTTATATGAATAATAGAATTTTATTCTCAACCTTATTCACATTAAAAATCCCAAAATATATTAAAAAAAATAAAAAGATGGCTTTGGGTTTCGAACCCTTGATCAGCCAACACATACAGCAAGTGCCCAAGCCCATCACGCCAACCACCAAGTCCATTTGGACTTTGTGTCGTAAAACACAACAAAAATCCCCTTATATTCAAACTCGGGTTTCGGAATTAATTAAGTGAGACAAAAAAAGTAAAATGTGTCCATTAAGTTTCGAACCCAAGATCTCTTACAAGTACAGTAGTGCTCTGTGGTACACTGGCTAACCAGTAAGTCCAAGTGTGATTATTGATTAAGTATCACGCTATTGTAGCTTTGTTCATAACGTTCTGAAATTGATTATTTTTTGCAAAACTCGTTTATTCAAATGATCCAATCCTTTAGAACACCGAGTTAAACTTTTCTTTGACTGAGATAAATTTTAAAACAGTAGCCAACGAATTTCAAATTCATTTTAAAATATATATCTCTATTTTCAAATAGTTTTTCTTCCATTTACATATCAATTTGTATTTTCCTCAAAACTTGAATTAAGAATTGTATTCACTAAAACCAATTCATGCACTAATTATAATTTTGTATTAAAAACCAACCATGGATTGTTCAGAAGGATCTCAAAACTCTTTTATACAAAAATTTATATTCTTGACATAACATGGCAATATGCATAGGTTAACACATTTCATGGCAACAATTTAATTTGTTTGTCTTTCTTTCTTCTTTCTAATCATCATGGCATCGAGGTATATATTGAATATAACATTACTTCTACAAATTTTCATACAAATTATATATTTGACATGTATAAATTTACAAACATATTAGTATGGTTCATAGCATTAATTCTTTTGTTAATATTTTTCTTTCTAATTATTATGGTGGCACTTAATCACAACAAGATTACTTTCATTCATGGCATACTACATTAGCATGGATTGTGTCTACATACATCACATCAATTTCAATCTATACTACTCTTTATAAATTTTAGCATGTGATATGGCTAAAAATGAGGTTAAATCGGAACCGTCCAAATCGGACACGAATCTTGAAGCCCAGGGGTAAAATGGTAATTTTACTTACAGCCGGGTCTGAGGCGGTTACTGGATCTCCTCTCCAAAGATCCAATAACCTGCGGGATCCACCTCAACTGGATACGGGTCCCAACCCGAAACGAACCCAAATTAGCAGGATAGAATTAGGGTCTCTGATTCAGCCAAATTAACGGCCTTGATTCGTATCTATCTTGTCACCGGGAAATCAGGGATCACATTCCTTATCTGGTTACGAGGATTTTATTCCTTAACAGATTCACAGGGATTACCTTCCTAATCTGATCCCTAAAGATGCCTATAAATACCCCCCATCCATCTCCGTTATGAGGTAATCAATCTTTTGCCAGTTTTACGCTCTTTCATAATCACTTCTGATTACTGACTTGAGCGTCGGAGGGTGCGTCGCCGGGATCAACCCCGGTGTCTCGCACGTTTTGCAAGTGAACGGCAGGAGTCAGCAGTCAAACTCCGGCGGATCAGGTTCAGGTGTGGTATTCAGGTTTTCCAAGAATCCACAAATACTATCTGTTTACCCCCACACCAGATTCAGCGGTAACAGGTTGGCGCCGTCTGTGGAAAACAAACAAACAAATAGCAGCCTCCCCTCTTCCCGTTGGTCAGATCTTCTCCAGCCATGCCGCCTAGAAAGGTAAGATCCAGGGGGTCCAATCGTGGACCCAACCCCGATCAGCAACAGGAAGTCCCCATCCAGCCCGCTCAGCAGCAGGGGCAACTTCCGCCTCAAGCCGAGGACCAGCCTCCTCTTCCAAATCAACAACCTCCTAATGGTCCACCCGGCCCTCCAAATGCCGGTGCAGGGGTCTCGCGTCCCAACCCGCAGAAACAACCTCTCCATCCGGACCACGTCTCCATCCACAATGCCTCTTCGGATTCTATGGCCTCCCACAATTCTTGAGTTTCCGAACTTCACAATACCGTTCTCAATCGGCACAAGGATGAGGATCTTCACCGCCGCCTGGATGAGAAGCGAGCCCGAGAGGGAGTCTCCTGCCTGCAACATCCGGGTGAGCGATCTCCTCATCACCGAGATTGCAGAAGGTCCCCTAACTGAAGGGGGCGGAGAGAGTCCCCCGAGCATCATAGGAGGAGACCGCATTCCCTTGCTGGTCGGCAACATCCGAGGAACGATGAGGCACCCATCACTCGTGCCGAGTTCTAGCAATTTCAAGCAACGGTGTTACAGGCTCTCAACCTTCGCCCCAACAACAATAATGGGTTCCAACACCCCCACGGGTCTCAAGTCCTCGTCACCGGTCCATAACTCCTCCTCCGGCTCCTAATCACCAACAACATAATTATAGTCCTCGCCGCTCCCAGGACTACCGTCGCCGTAGTCTCCGCTCCCCTTCCTATGAAGACGAGTCCAGAGGCTCGTTTGACTATCACTGGAGGGACGATGCTCTCTACCGCCGTCTCCACGAAATGGAGAGGCGCATCGGCCGAATGGACAAGGAGGAAGAGTCGAGAGGAAGGACCGTCCGCCCCAGCAGACCTCCCTTCTCCCGGACCATCATGGAGGCTCCCATCCCAAGAGGTTTCAAGCCTCCGCAGTTTGAAACTTACTCGGGGGAGTCGGACCCCGTTGACTACGTCGAAAGCTTCAAGACCTTGATGCTAATCCACCAAGCTTCCGACGCCTTGCTTTGCAAAACCTTTCCCGCCACTCTTAAGGATTCGGCTCGGGAATGGTACTCCCGCCTCACCCCCTCTTCCATTTTCTCTTTCGAGCAGTTCGAAACACTCTTCATAACCCACTTCATGAGTAGCAGACGCACGAAGAAGACCAGCATCTCGTTACTCCACCTCCGTCAGGAGAGGGAAGAAAAGTTGAGGGACTATGTGAGGAGGTTTACTGCAGAGGTCAGATCCATCGCCTCCCTCGACCAATCAGTTGCAACCGTCGCATTCCAATCCAACGTCCTCAATTCTAACCTTCGCTCGTCCTTCGCTAAAAAAGCCCCCGCATAACTTTGCCGACCTTCTTCTTAGGTGCGAGAAGTATATTCGGGCTGAGGAGGCCGAATATCTCCCGGGCTTCGGAGGATCTGCCTCCGGGACGAAAAGAAAGACAACTGAAGAGGAAGGGGCCAAGAAGCTTCAGATGGATAATAGCGGTCAGCGCCGCCCTCCCTCCAGGTTCGAGAAATTCACTCTTCTCACTACCAATGTCTCCACCATTCTGATGGAAGTTGAGAAGGAAGGGGTCATACCGCCTGCTCCGAGGATGAACTCCCCATCCAAGAAGAGGAATAAGGAGAAGTGGTGTCGCTACCACCGGGATCATGGCCACGACACCAACGACTATCGGGCGCTGAAGAACGAGATAGAGGCCCTCATCCAGAGGGGGCAGTTGGCCAAATTTGTAAGAGCAAATGATCGAATCGATCGCACCACTCCTCCGCCTCAGGGGGCTAACAAGCGTTCCGAGCGACGCGATGAAACCCCCGAGTTCGAGGAGGAACGCGTTCTGCATCTTATCTATGGAGGCCCCATGGGAGGCTCTTCCAACTCCTCTCGAAAGGTGTTCGTCCGAGAGGTCAATTCTGTTCACGGCGCCCCTCCCCCCAAAGGCCTCGGTGTCCCAGTCACATTCTCAGATGAAGATCTCGAGGGGGTTAGGACTCCCCATTGTGACGCACTTGTTATTGACCTTCGTATGGTGAACTTCAAAGTGCAGAGGATCCTGGTAGACAGCGGAAGCTCTGTGAACATCCTCTTCCTCTCAATTTTCCGAGGTCTCCAGCTATCCCGGGACCGTCTTAAACCGGCCGGCTAGACTCTCCACGGGTTCACGGGAGTGCCAGTAACTATCGAAGGGGTGATCACCCTCGACGTAACTGCTGGCAAAACTCCTACCACCCAGACCGAGCCGATGGACTTTATGGTCGTTGATGTCCCAGCTGCATACAACGTCATCCTAGGCCGACCCGACCTAGCTGCCCTAGAAGCCGTTCCTTCGGCATACACCTCAAGATGAAATTCCCTACCCGGGCAGGAGTAGAGGAGGTCAAGGGCAATCAAGAGATGGCCCGGAAGTGCTACATGACTTCCACCGGGGGTCCGGTCCTCTCCCTCGAAACTTTGGAGATCCCTCAGGAGAACGTTCGACCAACGTCCGAGCCGGTGGACGAATTGGAAGAGGTGCTCTTCTCGGAGGATGATCTGAGCCGAAAATTCTTCATTAGCAAGACCCTCCCGTCTGTCCTATGCTCCGACATTGTGCAGTGCATTCGGAGGAACCGTGACCTTTTTTCCTGGTCCGCCGCTGACATGTCGGGAATCTCTGAGGAGCTATTGGTCCACCACCTCAGCGTTGAACCAGGGTCCAAGCCGATCCAACAGAAGCGATGCAAGTTCGCTCCCGAGCGACAGCAGACCATCAAAGAAGAGGTCGATAAGCTTCTAAAGGCTCGGTTCATACAGGAGGTTAACTACCCGGAATGGCTTTCCAATGTAGTTATGGTAAAGAAGTCAAATGGGACCTGGAGGATATGTATCGACTTTACTGATCTGAACAAGGCATGTCCCAATGACCCGTTCCCTCTTTTGAGCATCGACACCCTCATCGATGCCACTTCGGGCCATGAGCTCCTCAGCTTCATGAATGCTTTCTCCGGCTACAACCAAATCTGAATGTTTCCCCCGGACATCCCGAAGGCTTCCTTTGTTACCGACCAGGGCCTCTACTGTTATAGGGTGATGCCGTTCGGATTGAAGAACGCTGGTGCCACTTACCATTGCCTTGTTAACAAAGTCTTTCAGAGCCAGATAGGTCGCAATATGGAAGTGTATATCGACGACATGCTTGTAAAAAGCATCCGAGGTGCCGACCATGTTGCCGACCTACAGGAGGCATTCGGTGTACTGAGAAAGCACAACATGAGGCTCAATCCGAACAAGTGTGCGTTCGGAGTCTCGTCAGGAAAGTTCCTCGGCTTCATGGTCAACCAACGAGGAATCGAAGCTAATCCTGAGAAAATCAAGGCCATATTAGACATGGCCCCTCCCAAGAACGTTAAGGAAGTTCAGAGGCTAACGGGCCGCCTAGCCGCTATAGGTCGTTTCCTCTCGAAGTTCGGGGAGAAGTGCCTCCCCTTCTTCAAGGCCCTCAGGGGGGCTAAAGGTTTCGAATGGGGTCAGCAGCAGCAGGAGTCGTTCGACCAGCTGAAGGCTTATCTCGTCAACCCTCCTCTACTCAGCAAGCCCAATCCAGGCGAAACCCTATACCTCTACTTGGCTGCTTCCGAGCAGACCCTTAGCGCCGTTTTAGTGAGGGAAGAAGACCGGGCTTAAAGGCCCATCTACTATGTGAGCAAGGTGCTTCGCGATGCCGAGCTTCACTACCCAAAGATAGAAAAGATGGCGTACGCTCTGATCATAGCGGCGAGAAAGCTTCGCCCCTACTTCCAGTCTCATTCGGTGGTCGTCCTTACCAACCAACCACTGAAACAAGTCCCCCACAAACCTGAGACCTCTGGCCGCCTCATGAAATGGTCCATCGAGCTAAGCCAGCACGACGTCTCATACTAGCCCCGGACTGCGATCAAGGCTCAAGCCTTAGCAGAGTTCATCCTCGAGAGCACCATTCCCGAGGTCAGCCAAGCACCGAACGGACCCCCTATCTGGTCGATTTTTGTGGACGATTCCTTTTGCAGCGAGGGAAGCGGAGCTGGGGTCATTCTGGCAGGCCCAGATGATTTCGTCCTCCAGTATGCCCTCCGCATGAACTTCAAATCCTCAAACAACGAAGCAGAGTATGAGGCACTAATTGCCGGCCTCGGACTGGCCCGAAGTGCAGGGGCGCAGCGCCTCCAAATCTATAGTGACTCTCAACTGGTGGTAAATCAAGTCTTGGGCGAGTACGAGGCACGAGACGATCGGATGGCAAAGTATCTCGCTAAAGTCCAAGCTCTCATGGCCCGATTCGAAGAAGCGCTCATCCAGCGGATCCCCTGAGAAGAGAATTCCCAGGCTGACGCCCTCTCCAAGTTAGCCTCCTCCTCCCTCCAAGGTCTTGAGCAGATCGGCTTGATCGAGGTTCTCTTGAAACCAAGTATAGAAGACGAGACCCTCGACTCAGTGGAGTCGCTACCGGTCCTACTGCAAGATAACTGGATGAAACCATTGGTGGAATTCCTAAGGGACGGGCTCCTCCCTGAAGACCATAAGGAAGCTCGCCGAGTAAGAACCAGAGCAGAGCGGTACACCCTAGTCGAGGGGATCTTATACAAACGCTCCTTCTCGCAGGTGGACGGCAGGCCATACTTGAGATGCCTCTCCCTAGAATAAGCCGACTACACCTTACAGGAGCTCCACGATGGCATCGGCGGGGCACATTCAGGATCCAGATCCCTAGCTCGGAAGGTATTGAATTACGGTTACTTATGGCCTACTATCCTCCAAGACGCCGAGCGATACGTTCAGCAATGCGACTCTTGTCAGAAGTATTCAAACATTCGTTGCCTCCCACAAGCTCAGCTCACCTCCCTATCAAGTCCTATCCCCTTCGCCATGTGGGGGATGGATTTACTAGGGCCATTCCCTCCAGCTCCGGGCCAGTTCAAGTTCTTAGTCGTGGCGATCGACTACTTCTCGAAGTGGATAGAGGCCGAGCCCCTGGCAACGATCACAGAGAACAAGGTGCTTAAGTTCTTCTGGAAGAACGTCATCTACCGATTCGGTGTCCCCCGAGTCCTCATAACTGACAACGGAACCCAATTTACTGGGGCTGCGTTCCGAGCTCTGTGTGAAGACCTCGCCATCCAACAACGTTTCTCCTCCGTCTCCTATCCGCAGTCGAATGGCCAAGTCGAAAATGCTAACTGGCAGATTCTCTCCGGTATTAAGAAGAGGTTGGATAAGTGCTCCAAAGGTTTATGGGTCGATCAGCTCCCCAACATGCTGTGGAACTACCGCACCACTAAACGGACCCCCACAGGAGAGTCCCTATTTAACCTCACCTACGGGTCCGAGGCTGTGATCCCTCTTGAGGTCAGGATACCTTCTCCTAGCCTTGTAGCCTACAACGAAGAACAGAATGCCAGAGACCTTCGGGCAAACTTAGACCTGATAGACGAGCTAAGGGAAAGAGCATCAATCCGCCAACAGAGCTATCGGAGGAGGATCGAGTTGGCATACAATAAAAAGGTTCGACCTACCGATCTCAAAGAGGGGGACCTAGTCCTCAGAAAGTTAGCTGTCTCCTTCCCTAGTCAAAAGAGTAAGCTAGCTCCAAATTGGGAGGGACCCTATAAGATCACGAAAGTAGTTCGGCCTGGAGCTTATCGTCTCGAAGACCTCGAAGGCAGAGAAATCCCTAGGACCTGGAATGCCAACCATCTTTTGAAATACCAAGAAAGTGCCCTGGCACCTCTCTAAGTATTCCGGGATGTCGAATCGTTCCTCTCCTATCCCCTGTATCTTCCCTCTTTATTTCTCATATGTAATAACTGCTCGCAACTCAGAAGCGGCCGACTAGTAATCTTCATTAAAGAGTTTTTTTTCATGCTTTACTTGTACAAATATATCTCTGCTCTTTGCTCTTCACTCTAGCGATGGTTCGGAGTCTAACACTTGGTTCGATTCTACTTTGCAAGCTCGCTCTTAAGCGAGTTAGAAGTAGTTCGCCATTCGGAACTGCTCCCACAACCGTTGAACAACCCAATCGATGGTTCGGAGTCCAACACTTGGCTCGATTCTACTTTGCAAGCTCGCTCTTTAGCGAGCTAGAAGTAGTTCGCCATTCGGAACTGCTCCCACAACTGTTGAACAACTCCAACGATGGTTCGGAGTCCCACGTTCGGCTCGGCTGCAGGCCCTCAGTATCCCGAACCGAGCGGACGAGGAACCGACCTCCACATATGAAGAAAAATTCTGCCGAACCAATTTCACCGTTGGATCGTCTCAAAATGCGTACTAGGACATGATGAACGGATCAGATCGTGCCACGTATCCACAAAACGACAAGATAGTGTTTTCTCGAAATTCGTGCCTCCCGCCTCACGATTCGTGCCATGATCGTGATCGGCCATCTAGATTGAGCCACGTGGCTCGGGTCTGAAATTCGAGCTGCAACACGACCGAAGTACAAAGTTACCTCGGTATACTCCGAGCAAGGGCTAAGGTTCTACAGCTAAAGCAAGAGTTCTATGGCTAAAAGCTAACTATTGGTTCTTATTGTCCGTTTCAAAAGTAAGACCACTACGGCACAGCAATGAGCAGACGAACATCGATTTCATTAAAACAACTTGATAAATTTACAAGGCGAGAAGTTACAACATAAAAGATAAAAAGGTTGATGCAAGAAATCAAAAGCTCAGTACAACTTGTTCAGCGCCTCCTCGGAATGGGGACATTCCGATTCAGAGACACTCGGGGTTTTCGTCTCTTCATCTCCGAACTCGTCTCTAAGCCGACGAACTGGGACGCCTCTTCGCCACTAACCCTAACGGTGGCTCCGACCGAGGCTTCGCTCGAGCTAACAGCTACACCGCTTTGCGCATCGGCCGCGGTCCGACTTGTGGCGGGAGGACGAGTTGCGAGCTCGTAGAAGGAGATACCTCGTTCGCACTCCTCGCGTGTACACGAGGTGCTACGGACGTTGGCCCTCGCAGGCTGAGGCCTTAGACGAGCGACCTCCTCCTCGAGCTCGACGATCCTATCTTTCAAGGTGTCGTCCTTCACCGATATCTTTAGCCGAGGGAGTCTTGCCGAACCTGGATGCTCGGCACTGTCAGAGATGATGCGACGCAGATGGGTCACCTCGATGCTTTTGTCAACTATAACCCTCTGCAGCTGCTCGACTTTCGTCGCGAACTCGTTTCGCTCGGCCAGCGCTGAGGCTAGCTCTTCCTCCTTCGTCGAGAGCTCCTCCTCGACTATCCGCAAGTGGTGTACCTCGGCCAGCAGCTCGCTGTTCTTCTTCTCCACATTGAGCGACACTCTCCTGATCAGCTCGATCTCGCCCTCGAGGCGAGCCTCGCGAGACTGCTTAAACAGTTCTGTACGGCGTCGAGCGGCGGCAGTGACCGGTGCGTGTTCCACGATCTGAAAGACAAGCATCATATTGAAAGACTAAAATCCGAGCCAAACACTTGGATAAATTTAAAACAAGATTTTCATTCATAGCAAAGAAGCATTGGCCAGTCCGTAAAAAGGCATTACATTCTAATAAAGAAAAAACAAAATTACAAAAGACGAGGAGATCAGGGATCCACCTGCGTCGTCGGCTCGACCACAGGTGCCTCGCCAGATGGCCCCTTATTCCCTGTCGCCCCGGCCTGGGGGTCGACCACCACGGTCTCAGGGTCGACAGACATTTCCTCGTCCCGTTGTCCCTCTTCCTCCTCGTCGCCTTCCTCCTCTTCGCCTTTCTTCTCTTCACCCTCTGCCACAAATCCGGGCCACAACCTGTATCCGACCCGCTGAAAGCCGGGGACGCAGTCCTGGACATGGTCGAGCGCCCTCTCATAGGACTTCTCCATGTTGGAGGCCATGTGTGCCTTAGCCTCGGCCTCGACTTCGGCCCTGATCATCGTCGCCACGACGTCCTTCTCCGCCTTCGCCTCTGCCAGAGCCTTCGCCGATGCCGCCAGCTCCTCAACAGCCTTGGCGACTTTGGCAACCTCCTCGGCGAGTCGCCCCTTCGCTCTCTCCAGGTCCGCTTCAAGGTCGGCGACCCGGACCTCCAAGCCATCCGCGCGTCTCTGCTCTGCCTTGAGCTGTCAAACCGCCCTCACCTTCTCCGCCCTGTCCTTATCGCTGGTGGCCTTCAACTCCCTCTCCTGTTTAGCGAACGCTTGAAGGAGGTGGCCGAAGTGACAGGTGGCCTGCCGAAGGAAAAAGAGAATAAGAACAAAGTAAAAGCCGAACGGCAGACTTTAGAAATTCTCAAGAAAAATGAATGCAAAACTTACCGACACAAGCGACCAAGCGACTTCGTAGGTGTCATCGCCAGTCGTCCCCGCCTTCAGTGCGGCTCGATCCTTCGGGGTCGCTAAGTGCTTGATGGCCTGCATGCACATCTGCGAGTCCCCGAGGAAGCCGTCGTGGCTTCTTGACTCGCCAGTCCGGGACGAACAGCTTCTTATGCTGCTCGGTCAGGACCACCTCGGCCTGAGTGGTCAGGGGCGGAGCTTGGAGCGACAGCGCCGCCAAAACATCGAAGGCCTCACCGGCTGTGGCAGACGCAGCAGGAGCCGAGGGGTTGGCGGAAGCGACCACCACTAGCGAGGGGACCTTAGCAACGGTAATGGGCGGAGCAACTGCCGAAGGAACCTTAGAGGGCCGGCCGGACGAAGCCGTTGTGCTCAGCCTCTTCCTCTTCCTTCCGTCGGCAACCTTACCTCGCTCGTTCATCATCCCCAGAAAGTCCATCTTCGGTGCTTCTGTTCCAAACAACAAAACAAACAGCAAGTTAGCGAAACGAGCTAAAAACTTAGAAAAAAAAATATATTATGAGATGTCAGGAGCATACTCGGGTCGATCGGACTAAGGCCCGACCCGTGTAGCACCTCCTCGGTCATTTTCCTCCAGCTCAACATTGGGAGAGCCATAATCTTCCCCACCACTTCCTCCTCGGCCGCTGTCAGTACCGGGTCGACCTTTGCAAACTTCGGCACCTCTACTTTCCACTGAGTCGGAATCTTCAGCATCGAGGGCTCCCTCAGCAAAAAGAACTTCTCCTTCCAACCTTTTATTGAGTCCAGATTCTCTATAAGCCTAACCCCTTTCCGGGGTGACAGGTAATAGCGATGCTCGGTCTTGTGCATCCGGTGCACCCGATACATGCTCCGAAGGATCGTCAAGTTTGGCTCGACCACGGCGTTGCGGCACTGCAGCAAGAAGGCATTCACGTGCCGCCAGGTGTTCGGCATGAACTGGGTCGGCGCCAAGCAGTACCACTGGAGAACCTCTAACACAAAGGGGTGCAGAGGAAAGCGCAACCCGGCGTTCAGCGAGTCGTAGTCGAACATACACATATCCGACGACGACAGTTTGGAGTTCGCTCGCATCCCAGGGCCGGGGAGGATCAGCTTGTACTCCGGAGGGATGGCGAACCCTTTTCTAATCCGGAGCAGGTCCTTCTCGGATAATACCGATGCAATCTCGTCCACCTCGGTGGTCTGAACTGGGTTGTTCTCCTCGTAGACTGCCGACCGACCTATGATCGCCTTCTTCATAAGGTCGCCCTCGTAATGCCTTACTCCGACATGGCCGAACAGTACACTGGGGTACCGACCTATCTCAGGGGCTCACCTCTCGGTCTCCACGATCTCCTCGACTACAGGAGATCGGGTCACTGCCTTCTTCTTTTTCACCTCAGCCACGGACGACCCGGCCACCTCCTTCCCCTTTCTTCGAATCTCCATTCGTCTCCTCTCCTCGGCGCCACTATCGCCCGAGGACGAGGCCTCACTCCCCGAGTCTACCCTTGACATCTCTAAAAAAGCTAAGGCAAATAAACTGACCTTGATGTGACGTGGCCTTGAAGTGACGTTCACGGTCGGAATTAGTTCGCCGGAAATCGCCTAGCCCACGCAACAGCTAACACAACCGCCTTGGAGCTAAAATTGCCGCTAGCAGAGCATGCAGAGAGTAAAAGTGAAAACTTGGAGTGAAAAGTGAGAAATGAGCTCTGGGGTGGGGGAGTGAGAATTTATAACTGCAAAGCGACGTTTGGGCTTCCTTGGGCATTTAATAGCCCACTAAGAGAAGGCAAAGCGCCAAAACGGAGAGTTGCGACGTTTCAAAACAAAAATTCCTCAAATCGATTAAGTCAATGACTCGGCCACCGGTGTGCCTAGCCGAGTTACCGAACAGCTTGGCTAAGCAACCGAGCTACTGAGTCAGAGGGTGGTGACGGTTCGAAGCCAGAACCCTTCAAAGCACCTAACTCCATTCCTCGGCAAACAACACCTCGACCTGCCACCGAACAAGTCGAACTGCCGAGCCGAGGGGACGAGGAACCGACCTCCACATATGGAGAAAAATTCTGCCGAGGACGAATCACCGTCGGATCGTCCCAAAATTCGTGTCAAAACCTGATGGACGGTTCAGATCGCGCCACGCCCACAAAACAGCAAGATAATGTTTTCTCGTGATCTGAACCCCGTCCTCGTGATGCACACCGTGATGGATGCTCCAGATCTAGCCACGCGTACCTTCCGAGCTTCCGGTCACCAGTGCGCCTAGCCGAGCTACTGAACAGCTTGGCTAAGCAACCGAGCTACTGGGTCGGAGGATGACGACGGTTCAGGACAAGGACTCTTCAAAACAGCCAACTCCACCCCTCGGCAAACAACACCTCGACGTGTCACCGAACTGCCGTTCTCACCGAGCCGAGGAGCCGAGGTATCGACCTCCACATATGGAGAAAAATTCTGCGAGGCTGAGTCACCATTGGATCGTTTCAAAATTCGTGTCAAATCTTGATGGACGGTTCAGATAGAGCCAAGACCACAAAACGACAAAATAACGTTTTCTCGTGATCTGAACCCCGTTCTCGTGATTCATGCTGTGATGGACGCTCAGGATCACGCCACGCGTCCCTTCCGAACTGCCTGGCACCGGTGTGCATGGCCGAGCTGTCGAATAGCTTGGCTAAGCAACCGAGCTACTGGGTCAGAGAGTGGCGGCAATTCAGGACAAGGTCTCTTCAAAACAACCAACTCCACCCCTCGGCAAACAACACCTCGACGTGTCACCGAACGGCCGTTCTCACCGAGCCGAGGTGCCGAGGTACCGCCCTCCACATATGGAGAAAAATTCTGTCGAGGCTGAGTCACTGTTGGATCGTTTCAAAATTCATGTCAAATCTTGATGGACGGTTCAGATAGAGCCACGGCCACAAAACGACAAAATAACGTTTTCTCGTGATCTGAACCCCGTCCTCGTGATCCACGCCGTGATGGATGCTCAGGATCGTGCCACGTAGCTCGGCAGATCCTGAGGCTCCGAGCCAAGCTGCAGACAGAGCCGACCTCCACATATGGAGAAAAATTCAGCCGAGGCTGAGTCACCGTTGGATCGTTTCAAAATTCATGTCAGAACCTGATGGACGGTTCAGATCATGCCACGCCCACAAAACGACAAGATAGCATTTTCTCGTGATCTGAACCCTTCCTTCGTGATTCACGCCGTGATGGACGCTCATCGTGCCACGTAGCTCGGCAGATCCTGAGGCTCTGGGCCGAGCTACCAAACAGCTGGGCCGGACCACTGAGCCACTAGTACGATAGACAAAGAATTGAGCCACCGGAGCGCTTAGCCAAGCTATCGAACAGCTTGGTCGAGCCTTCGAGCTATTAGGTCGAACCGAACGTCCTGTCGGAGCGCTAGTTCGGCCTACAACGCCGAACTGCTGAGCCGAGGGGACAAGGAACCGACCTCCACATATGGAGAAAAAAGAGGTCGACCCTCCTCAGCCGTTGGATCTTGTAAAAAAACGTGCTCAAACGCGAGGGACGGCCCAGATCTTGCCGCGTTCACTAAACGACAAGATAGCATTTTTTGGGGATCCGCGCTCAGATGGACGCTCAGGATCGTGCCACGTAGTTCGGCAGATCCAGAGGCTCCGAGCCGATCGGCCGAGCCGAGCAGCCGAGCTGCCGACCTTCTCATACGGAGAAACTATCCTGCCGAGGAACATGGTTCGTCCGATTGCCCAGAAAATCGCGCTCGATGCTGATGGAGGGCTCAGATCGCGACACGTCATAAATCGGTATCAAAAATTAGTTTTTATTTATTTTAATCGTTTTATCTATTTAAAAATTGCGAAAAAATTACTAAAAATTCGGGAAAATTAACTAAAAATTCTAGGAAATAATTGTAAATTTGGGGGTATATTTTCGAGCCCCTGAACGAACAATTAATGCCTGGAACGCGTTGTTAAGCCCCCCGAACGACTAGTTAGCACTTCGCAAAATTAAATACATAATCCGAAAAAATAGATAAAAATCACCCAACATCCAGAAAAGCTCAAGAACAACTGAGGGTGCAACCAGCTTGAAGAATCACCACACTACCTCCTTCAAAGATTCAAAGCCTTCCGTTTGGACTCCGATACAACTCCGCCAGCCATTAAAACAGTAAAACTACTCCTCAAAGGCTGATCAAACTCAGTCTTCGGGAGTGGGGGGCTCGTGATATGTCTAAAAATGAGGTTAAATCGGAACCGTTCAAATCGGGCACGAATCTTGAAGCCTAAGGGTAAAACGGTAATTTTACTTACAGCTGGGTCTGAGGCGGTTACTGGATCTCCTCTCCAAAGATCCAATAACCTGCGAACGGATCCACCTCAACTGGGTACGGGTCCCAACCCGAAACGAACCCAAATTAGCAGGATAGAATTAGGGTCTCTGATTCAGCCAAATCAACGGCCCTGATTCGTATCTATCTTGTCACCGGGAAATCAGGGATCACATTCCTTATCTGGTTACGAGAATTTTATTCCTTAACAGATTCACAGGGATTACCTTCCTAATCTGATCCCTAAAGACGCCTATAAATACCCCATATCCATCTCCGTTATAAGGTAATCAATCTTTTGCCAGTTTTACGCTCTTTCATAATTACTTCTGATTACTGACTTGAGCATCGGAGGGTGCGTCACCGGGATCGACCCCGGTGTCTCGCACGTTTTGCAGGTGAATGGCAGGAGTCAGCAGTCAAACTCCGGCGGATCAGGTTCAGGTGTGCTATTCAGGTTTTCCAAAAATCCACAAATACTATCTGTTTACCCCCACACCAGATTCAGTGGTAATAGCATGCATTCTCTACATTTAGAAAGTAAGAAATCACCCACCTCTTATGAAGAATTAACAACCAAAAATGGAGGACAACTTCTAGCTCCTAGCTCCAACTAGCACCTCCTTGTCGTTCTCCTCCTAGCAAGAGCTCTCCAATGCACAATGGTACTCTCTTTCTCTCTTTCTTTTTCTCTCTTTATTTTTGTTTAGTCTAGGTGTGAAATGAGAAGGAAATTATGGTGTATTTATAGGACAAAGTGAGGGTTTAAAGTGCAAATTTCTCCACCTAATTAATTACTCAACTTAATTCTCCATCTCTTCAGTAACCTAACTCCCATAACTCCCAACTCTTCACTACTCCACCTTTTTAAAAACTTAACTCCCACCCTCTCTTCTCCAAAAACCGGCTACCCCCTAGCCCCTTCACATTCACACGTGCACGTGTTGTGCACTAGTGCACACATACACAATATTTAATACAATTCCTATAATTCTAAAATGTGTATTAAAAGTTGTTATATGTCATGTGTGAGTCAATGCACAACTTAAAATAGGATTTAATTAATGGGCTTGTCTCATAGGCTTTCTTTTTAATCAATTTAATTAGTTAGTCTAGTGGGCTTGCCTTTTAATTAATCTAGTGGGCTAGAATCTATCTTTAGGTCGGTTTAATAAAAGGCTAAATAAAAGATTTTGCATACTAAAATAGTAAATGAGAGTAAGAAAATAGGGATGAAAAAATTAATACGCGCATCATACGTGCAAAATTTGAAAAATGCATTTTTAATTAAAATATAAATACGGGGGTTACATTATGTGGCCCAACAATAGCCCTTATACATCTTCGGTGATCTTGGTTAAGAAGGCCGACGGAAGTTGGCGTATGTGCGTGGACTACAGAGCTTTAAATAGCCAAACCATCAAAGCCAAATTCCTCATTCCAATCATTGACGAACTACTTGATGAACTGCATGGAGCAAGGTTTTTCTCCAAAATTGACCTCAGATCTGGTTACCACCAAATCAGAGTTAAAGAATCTGATGTGCCTAAGAATGTATTCCGCACTCACCATGGGCAATTTGAATTCCTAGTGATGCCTTTTGGGTGCACAAATGCCCCGACAACCTTCCAGTGTCTCATGAACCAAAATTTCAAGGAATACCTACAGAAATTTGTGTTTGTTTTTTTTTGACGACATACTAGTCTACAATCCTACTTGGGATAGCCACCTCCAACACCTAACTCTAACTCTATCAGTACTAAGCTCTAATCAGCTAGTAGCCAAAGTAAGTAAGTGTAGCTTTGGCCAAGAAGAAGTGGGATACTTAGGCCACATCATCAGTGCAAATGGCATTGCAGTCTACACTGAAAAGATCAAGGCAGTGGAGAGTTGGCCAGAACCAACTACAGTGAAAGAACTAAGGGGATTTCCAGGCTTAACTGGTTATTATCGCAAATTTATAGGGCATTATGGGGGAATCACAACACCGCTCACTGAGTTACTCAAGAAAAATGCCTTCATATGGTCCTCTGTGGTTGCAGATGCATTTGTGGCACTTAAGAAAGCAATGAATTCAACTCTGGTGTTAAAGGCTCTAGATTTCTCAAAGAACTCTGTGGTGGAAGCAGACACTTCTCAAAGGGGAATTGGTGCAGTACTAATGCAAGAATCACATCCAATTGCGTATATGAGCAAGTGCCTGAAAGGAAGAGCATTATCACTACCCACCTATGAGAAGGAGGTTTTAGCGATCTTGCAAGCTATTAAGCAGTGGCGGCAGTACTTGTTGGGGCACGCCTTCATTATAAGGGCAGATCAAAGGAGTATCAAGTATATCTTGGAACAAAAGATTACCACAAAAATCCAAGTGAAATGGCTTTGGAAGCTGCTAGGATATATATTCTCAGTGGAATATAAACGGGGGGTGGATAACAAAGTAGCTGATGGATTGTCCTGAAGGGAAGGAGATCAAGACACCTGCTTTGAGATCACTCTTGTCACACCACAATGGTTGGAAGAAGTGAAGCTAATGGTCCTTCAAGACCCATACTTCCTTAAGTTGAAGGAGAGGTTGCACAGAGGGGAGGTCGACCCACATCATTATAGGTTCATCGCAGGAGTTTGGAATTATAAAGAAAAAATCTTACTCAGTCCCACGACCAATGTGAAGATTCCAATTTTTTATGATCATCATTCTTCAAGTGCAGGTGGTCACTCAGGCTTTCACAAAACCTTGCAGAGGATACGAAGATCCTTAATGTGGGAAGGAATGTCAAGGGACATTAAGCTATTGATCAAGGAGTGTCTAGTCTGTCAGCAAAACAAAAATGAAAATCTGAAGCCTGCAGGTCTGCTTAATCCCTTACCCATTTCAGATAGAGTCTGTGAAGATATATCGATGGATTTTATAGAGGGGTTGCCGAAGAGCAGTGGCAAGAATGTCATCATGGTGGTGGTGGACCGCCTAACCAAGTACGCCCACTTTATCGGCCTATCTCACCCTTATACAGCTTAATCCATTGCCCAACTATTCATCGATCATGTATACAAGTTGCACAACATGCCAAGGAGCATTGTGAGTGATCGAGATCCAATTTTTATTAGTAAATTTTGGGAGGAGTTCTTCATATTGCAAAGTTGCAAGTTACACCATTCAACAGCCTATCTGTAACACCTCGTAATTTTCAAAGAGTAATAATATATATAGTGTGTGTATATATATAATATATATATATATATATAGAGAGAGAGAGTTGGCTAAATGGTATAACATAATACTTCATGGCAATTATGTAATTAAATAACAAAGGTTGTAGGTGGGGGGTCCCACAGAGGATGAAACAGCAAGCTTGGTTGTTGACTTCGTCAGCCATGGGCTGACGTGGCTTCAAATGGGGGCCCACCTGCAGTTGTTGATGTGTATTTCGCCAGGAGAGAGGGTAAGTGATTTGTCCCATATCGGTTAAGTCAAGAGATTAAATAATATATAAATACTATTGCCTATGATCAAGAGTCACCAATTCGGTTAACCACCTTTTGAGAGGCAGCTTATGGTGGACAGTTGTACTACATAGTATTTAATTTATCTTCTAAATTGTATAAATTGTCTGAGCTAAGGGCAGGGGCGTTACAAATGGTATCAGAGCCGACTTTCGACACCGAGTGTGAGTAAGAGTGGATGAGATGTATGCCTGAGATGGAACTAGCAGATGTACATGTATGCCTGAGAGGGAGCGAGATTGCGGCCTGAAATAATGGACAACCTGCAGAATCGGGGTACGGTGCAGCTAGCAGAATCAGGGTACTCCACTCCACATCGGCTAGAAAGGAGATCCGTCACTAGATTGTGCTTACCCTGTGCTCAGCGAGGACGCTGATTTCTGAAGAGGGGTGTGTGTAACACCCCGTAATTTTCAAAGAGTAATAATATATATAGTGTGTATATATATAATATATATATATATAGAGAGAGTTGGCTGAATGGTATAACATAATACTTCATGGCAATTATGTAATTAAATAACAAAGGTTGTAGGTGGGGGGTCCACAGAGGATGAAACCACAAGCTTGGCTGTTGACTTCGTCAGCCATGGGCTGACGTGGCTTTCAAATAGGGGCCCACCTGCAGTTTTTGCTGTGTATTTCGTCAGGAGAGAAAGTAAGTGATTTGTCCCATATCGGTTAAATCAAGAGATTAAATAATATATAAATACTATTGCCTATGATCAAGAGTCACCAATTCAGTTAACCACCTTTTGAGAGGCAGTCTGTGGTGGGCAGTTGTACTACATAGTATCTAATTTGTCATCTAAATTGTATAAATTGTTTGAGCTAGGGGCAGGGGCGTTACACTATCACGCACAGAGCGACGGCCAAATAGAGATTGTGAATAAATCATTGGAGTTGTACCTACATTGCTTTTGTGGGCAGAAGCCTTCAGAGTGGTTTAAGTGGCTAGGGTGGGCAGAGTTCTGGTATAACTCTAACTGGCATGTTTCTACAAGCATCACACCCTTTGAAGGGGTCTACTGTAGACCTCCACCATCGTTGCTCCATTATGTTCGAGGCACCTCTAGTGTCCCTTCAGTGGAAGATGAACTAATGTCAAGGGACGCGATTCTGAAATTGTTGAAAGACAATATCTCCTTAGCTCAAGATTGTATGAAGCATTTCGCTGATAAGAAGTGCACAACGAGAGTGTTCACAGTCGGTGACTTAGTCTTCCTCAACCTGCATCCCTATAAACAGGTATCTATGAGGAATACTGCACCACAGAAGCTATCTTCCAAATTTTTTAGGCCATACAGGATCTTAGAAAGGATCGATGCAGTGGCTTATCGACTTGTACTACCCCAAGAGGTTGTGATTCACCTTGTTTTTCATGTATCGAAGCTGAAGAAGTGCTACGGGAATCATTTGCCAAATTTCTCTACTGGTTTGCCTTACTGGTGGGAGGAGCATGTCACTCCAGAGGAGTCGGAGAGAGTTTTAGATCGAAGAATTTTCAGAAAGGCGAATCGAGTGGGTATCCAGCTCCTTGTTAAATGGAAGAATGTGAGTTTGGAGTCTGCTTCATGAATAGGTATTGACGACTTTCGCAATCGGTTCCCTAATTTCGAACTTGGGACAAGTTTATTCCTAAGAGGGGAGGAGTTGTCAGGGACGTCGTAGTTGAGCGGAGGTCACTGGAGCTAGTCAGAACCCATGGTTATCAGAGGAATAAGAGCTGTGTATTTTTTTTGGGTATCAGTTGTATTCGTTTTTACGTGCTTTGCGCACTATTATTAAAGTGAGGCTTGGCGGGAGCTGCGTTGGCACCTTGCACGTGCTGCGCACGTGTTGTGGCCTTGTCCTATAGCGAAACCGCCAACCTCCCTCCTATAAATCCTGAGCTGTAATAGTGATTCGATGCTTAATAAGAAATCCTGTTTCTTTCCCCAAATCTCAATCTCTCTAACCCTACATTTCCAGATCCTTCTTTAACGCAAAGGAATCCTACTCCTGACATCCGTTGTTGACTTGGCCAAAATTGTTAAGAGCATCTGTAATTGTTGGCTAAATGCCAAATTTTCCACAAAAAAAGGGGAAAAAAGTGGTGTAGTCGTTGGCTATATACCCAAATTTTAGGTTTGAGGGGAATAATGGTTTGCTATATTTGGGAGAGGATACAGGAGTTTGCAAAATATAGCCGAACTAAAGATGATCTTTCGTCCGTTCATTTTATATAAAAAAATTTGAATCGGACGAAAGATCATCTTTCGTCGTTTTTTTTATAAATATATCGGACGGGAAATGATTTCTCGTCTGATAATTTTTATAAAAAAAAATGATTGGACGGGAAATCATTTCCCGTCCGTCGATTTTTTTTATAAAAAAATTCTTCTCGAACGGGAGATGATCTCTTGTCCAAACACCTTTTGAATTTTTTTTATGAACTAGGCTAATACAAATTATTATGGAAATATATTAGGTTTTAATTGAAATTACTTAAGATTTAATATTTATTTAGGATTAATTTAAGAGTTAATTAGGATTAATTTAGGAGTTAATTTGGGAAAAAAATTCTTAGACGGGAAATGATTTCCCGTCCGTGCTTAATTTTTTTTTAAAAAAATTCTCAGACGGGAAATGGATCCTCGTCTGACACATTTATTTAAACGACAATTTATTTGCGGGACGAGAAATCATCTATCGTTCGTCGGCTTTTTAAAATGAAAACCCAAATTTTGGGTTGAAACGATTACAGTTGAAACCCATAATTCCTATTCCTATATGCCAAATACCCAATATTTGAGATTGAACGACTACAAATGCTCTAATGAGAAATAGTTTGGGCTTGATAATAAAATGGGTTTTAATTTAAAAAATGACATAGTTAGAGAAAAAAATCAACTAACTAACTCTATATTTACACCAAGAGAAGAGTAATCGACTCTATCTTCAACAAGAGAAGAACAACCAACTCTATCTCTTCGTGAAGAGAAGAGAAACTAACTCTATCTCTTCTCCAGAGAAATCAGGAGGAGAGATGTTTTTAAACGTCTATCTCTTGAAATTGTTCCCAAAGTCTATAAATACCCTCCACCTCTTTCGGATCCATCACCTCCCTTGATTCAGCAGTAGCTGCAGCTACCTTTCGGCATAGTGTCACTAACAAATAGCTCGAAGCACCCCTCACCAAGAGGCTTCCTCGGGACTTCACCAACCTCCTGGAAATGAGCGATAAGTACATATGACCTGAAAAGGCCCTTCATCCCGAGATCTAGAAGAAGTCTCCCTTGGGGAACAAACAAAAGAGCACTAACGAAGTAGGACCCAAGAAATCTCAGAAGGATGGGCCAGGCCAACGTCGCCCTCCCCCAGCATCCTGCTTCTAAAAATTCACTCATTTTAATTCCTACATGTCCACGATCCTCATGGAGATAGATACATATGGAATGCTCCGTCCCCCTCCCAAGATGAACACACCCAGCAAAATGAACAATAAAGAGCTATGATGTCGATATCACAAAGACCATGGTCACAAAACCGACGACTGTCAAACCATTAAGGAGGAGATCGAGGATCTAATCCAGTGGGGTCACCTCTCCAGGTTTGTTTAGAAAGACAGGGCTGAGCCCCCTCTATCCACTTGGGGGGCTAACATGCGTGATGAAAGGAACTCTGAGCCCCAAGACTTGGAGCACGGGGCGGTGCTTCACTCCATCCATGGAGGACCCATGTGGCAAGAATCAAACTCCTCTCGAAAGGCCTTCGCCAGAGAAATGAATTCAGTGCATAACTTCCCCCTGGCCAAGAGCACGGGGTCCCTATGACATTCTCAGATAAGGATTTATAAGGCATTTGAATGCCCAATTGCGACGCACTAGTAATCAGCCTCTGTATGGCAAATCATGAGGTATGTCGCATCCTAGTGAACAACGGAAACTCTGTTAACATCCGCTTCTTGGAATCCTTTGAGAGCCTCAATCTCTCCACAAACCGTCTCAAGCCTGCTGGGTACACTCTCCATGGGTTCTATGGGGTCCCCGTCCAGATGGACGTGATAGTCACCCTTGACGTGACTGCAGGGAAAGCTCCAGCTACCCGGACAGAGGCCATGGACATCATGGTTGTCAATGTGAAAACCACCTACAATGCAATCCTTGGCCGCTCCGACGTAGCAGCTATTCATGTCGTACCTTTAGTCTTCCATGAAGATGAAGTTCCCCACGTCAGCAGGAGTAGGGGAAGTTAAGGGAAGCCAAGAAGCGGCTCATGCATGTTACCCGACCACAATGTAACACCTTGGAATTTTAAATAATGTTTTTTAGTTAATAAACAAATTAAAGTGAATTTTTGGTAATTTAATAAACTTTTCTGAAATTTACCTTTTTGCACGTGCAAAACATGTGCAAATATTTTCTTGGGAAACACAAAATCAAACATTTTTAATTGGAGGACCTAATGATTGTTAGTAATTATTAATTTTTAATTTTGTGGATTTTATAAATCACTATTGGTACTTTTCGCAAATATTATTAAATGAAGGGTCTTTTTACAAAAGTTGCACTTGGAGGCAAAATTTTCAAAGTCGGTTTTCCTGGGCTAGATTTGAGGCCGGCCAAAACTGGGGGATTTGAGAGAGATTTAATCTCAACTAAATTGGTTAATTTAAAATGCCTAAAGTAATGAATCTATATATGTAAAGATATTTTCTTAAAGGAATATTTTGTAAATCTTGTAAAAACCCTAAAAATTGCATTTCAGTCTGTTACAACCAGCAACCGTCCCCCCCCCCCCCCCCCTTTTGTTGTGAAATCAAAACTTATTTCCTCTTGATATTTCTTGAGTTGGAGGATTGGATCTTGAAGTTCTTGTAAAGGAGGAGAAGGGCTTTCTTATTTTCTTTGTTTCCTTCAAGTTAATCTCTTCTAAAGGTGAGTGATATTTTATCCCTTGTTTTGTTTTGTTGAACATGATGGATTGTCTAGTAGGGTCCATGCTAGAATATTGTATGTGTGATATAAGAATACATGTGATGGGCGAGTAGTAACTCTTTTGGTTGTTGTCTACTACATGATGATTAATTGAATAGATTGCATGTGGAATTCTTATTGAATAAAAACTGATGAATCTAAGTGAATGCATAATCAAAACAACATCTTCATGAACAAGTAGAAATCGATGTATGATCCCTTATGTAGGATTGATTGGAAAGTCGACATTTCACAAGATCCAAATTTTGTTATATACCATACTTAATTGATTATATAGGTGTGGAATTTGTATGAGATTGCATGAGATGTTATCTAGATTAGAAAAGATCTAATTTTTGCTTCATAAAAGTGTTGCTCTATTGATATGTTGCTAGTTGATCATGTAGACGGAGAGTTGTATAGGGCTTGATGCATATGGTTAGATAAAGATGTGTTGTTCACTATTTTTCCTCTTCGACATGCTCTGTTTGATATTTTTGTTTGGAAAATTCAACTATTGATTGAAATTAAAGCAACTAAGTAGTAGCAATTGTTGCAGTGGTGAATTTATATGTACATAACATCAGGTGGTGTGAATTTGGAAGTGAGAAATCAAGATTTATATGTTGAAATTAGGGTTTAATTTTTGGGTCTGTATGTGCAGACCGAAATTTGAGTGTTTAGGATTTTTGCGAAGTTTTCAATGAATCTGATTTTTGTATTAGAACTGAGATGGTTTGATCAATATACAACTCATATGTAATGAATTCTTTTAGACCATTTCTGATGTTTTCGAGAATTTTATCGAAGAAGTCTCTTTCATAACTTTTTATTTTATACGGATTGGAAATTGAGATTTTGTGAAGTTTAAGAAAACATTTGATTGACTTATACAATGAGATGGATTTGGCCAAGATTGTGCCTATTATATTGTAAACTTCATCATATGAAACCACAGATTCTTGTATTTATACGTATATCAGTTTTGGTGAAGTGCGAAATGTTTGATTGTATCAGGTTCGACATGTCAGTCGACCGCACCGCAATTGACCGCGAGCTGCAGTCGACTGTCATGCCTCGCTTGTAGCCTCCTAGCTATGACGGTCGACTGCAGTAAATTGCACTGCGCTTGATGGTCGACCGACATCCCATGTTTGAATTACTAGTTCCTTTTTCTTCGAATCAATGTTTCTTCAAACTTATGGATTATTGATGTACTGTTTCAAATAAGATTTTGTTACAAATCACTATATCTTTCAAAGAGTTATACTTCCAATTTGTAATGGAATTAAATTTATATTTCCACAGTTTTAGAAAGTGAAATATTTACAGATTTCAAAAGAATGATGGTTTGTGATTTTCCTGCGATTTCAAAGAAGTAAATCTCAGTTATTTTGGGAGATTAGTTTCTGATTTACATGACTATTACTTGGGGCTTGTAAGTATATGGATAAATTATTTGAAATTGACTTGATTTGAAAGGTTCTTAATGTGAACAAAATTTTCAATGAAATTAAGAGTTTAAATGAAAGATTCATGTTGTTTTTTCGGGTAGTGAGTCTCTAGAGGTTGTGTGGGACCCTAGCATGCCAGCATTTGAGATTTTGTGGTTTACAGCCAGTTGGGGCCCTGTTGTTATTTATGTTGAGATAAGTCGGTAGGGTACACCAACTCTAGGGAAGTGGTGGTTAATTAAATGAACTTAATAAATATAAGGATAGGCTCTAAAATGGTGATATGATGAAATGGGAGCAAACGTGAGTTATGGACTCTGGGATGATCCGAGGAGTGAGATAATCCCAAGTATTTCGGGACAATGACTGAAATAGGCCACAGAATGATCCGCGTGAGTTGGATTGGTCTCCAGTATTCCAAGGACGAGGGCGACGCTCATGGAATGTTTGTGCAAAGAGGGTTCCAAGATGACCTGCGGAGTGAGGCAATTCCCAGTATTCTGGGACGATGGATGAAATAGGCCACAGAATGATCCACGTGAGTGGGATTGGCCTTCAATATTCCAAGGGTGAAAACCGATATTTGCAAAATATCTAAATCTCGTAGTAGTCATTGTAGTAGGTTAATTGCATAACGTGGGATTGAACCTTATAAAGTGGAGAGCGATAAGGGCTTGTACCGGATCTATGTAGAGTGGGGAGCATAGATTCGGCAAGTGTGCATTAGTTTTCATCATATGCAATTGTGATCTCCTAGACTTGATTTATGCTTGTTTCCTGTTTTCCACACTTGACACTTAGCCTAGTTCACTTGAGGATTTAAGCTTATTTTATTGTTATTTCATATTTCATTTGTTATTACCATGATAATATGTTGACTATGATTCGCTCTTTATGTTTGTTCCAGTTGTATTTCTTTTGTATATCATTCACACCGTTATGGCTGACCCCTGTAGTTTTGGGGGTTAAAGTTACCTCTAGCCTCATGTTTCACAGGTAGGTACTTTTAGCATGGAGTTGGAAGCATGTGGTAGGATGTTTTATGTTATCATATATGTTGTGAAGGATGTGTAAATATGGAACTGTGTTGTAAAAATAAATTGTAATTCAAGGTGTTAATTTCCGTCGTGCTTTGTAAAAGAGATGTTGTAATAAAAGTTTTAAATTTTCCTGTATTTGTACTGTGTTTATAATTACAATTGAGGTAGATGCTGGGAATTGTGCCACGTATTTCTAAGTTTATTTATTGGAAATTCGGGGCAATGGGGGTCTCGGTCCTCCCCCTTGATGCCGTAGAACTCCCCCAAGAGAGGAGTCAAGTTAATTCTAAGCCCATGGAGGAAAAGATCAAACCAAGCACTTTTGGATAAGCAAAGCTCTCCCCCACCAAGTCCAAGGATAACTTATTACAAGGTCCCCAAAGTCATCCGCCCAGGAGCTTACCGACTTGAAGACCTGAGGAGCTATGAGGTATCAATATAGCATTTAAGAAAGTTCAACGAGGGTGCTTAACACCCTCTATTAGCTTATAAGGAAGTATCAAGTAGGTTTTCAATTCATCGCAAGTAATAAGCACTTGCCATCAAGGTAGCCACCTAGGTTTATTTAGCATTTCCTTCTCAAATTCTTGTACTACTCTTCAGATGCAAACAATGAATTAGGTGTTCAAATACTCCTTTGAGCTACACCAACGACTCATTAGCTCGAGGCAATGCATTAATGCTTAGATCCTCTTCTAAGCTACGCTAGCAACTCATCAACTCAAGGCAATGAATTTGGTGCTCAGCTCCTATTCTTGACCACACCAACAACTCATCAACTCGAAGCAATGAGTTAGGTGCTCAGCTTCTCTTCTGTGCCACAAAAACAACTCATCAACTCATTCGGAGCAATGAATTAGGTGCTCAGCTTCTCTTCTGGGCCACATCAACAACTCATTAACTCGAGGCAATAAGTTCGGTGCCCATCTCCTGATCCAAGCTACATAAAAAATCATCAATTCAAGACAACGAGTTCGGTGCTCAGCTCCTCTTCCGAGCTACACCAAATACTTGTCAATCCAAGACAATGAGTTCGCTACCCATCATTGTTCGGGCTAGCCCAAACGCTCACTAACCTTTCAAATAACAAGTTTGCAGTCCACCACGTGGCTTGACACAGCTTTAGCAACTTGCAAACAAGCAACTGCGGAGCAGGGCTCGCCATTCAAAATCGCTCATGCAACTCATTGACACTTTAATAACAAGTTTGGAGTTCATCACAACTCGTTAATCCTTTAATAACGAGTTTGGGGTCCAACACGTGGCTCGATGCTGCTATAGCAACTTGCAAGTAAGCAAGTTCGGAGAAGGGCTCACCATTCGGAATTGCTCCTGCAACTCGTTAAAACTTTAAAAACTGGTTTGAAGTTCATAATCATAGCTCGAAATTGCTACCACAACTTGCAAGCATGCGGGTTCGGGGCTCGAAGTGACCATTTGAATTACTCCTGATACTAGTTAATTTGTTAACGAGCAAGCCCGGAGCACAACCCTCCCTCGGGGCTACTTCCACGACTTGCTCCAAATAATGAGTCGTAACACAAAGAAGGAAAGTGTTTCATATCAATTTCCTAGTACAAGTTAGGGAAGCACACAACAGATTCCTCATTCATCTCAGCACAAGTCTAAGAGCTGAAGTATATTGGATCACCCTACAACTCCTTTATGCTCCAATCACTCCCTACCACAAGGAGGAGGGACAATTCGGTTCAGAGATGTATTCTGCTTGAGACACCTCGGCCACATGAGCTGCCCAAAAGGGGTTCTAACCCCACATATTAAGTCCTGGCCTCACAAACACAAGCCCCCCTCCCTCTTCTTGCTAGGAGCCATGCTTGAAGTCTTCAGCACTTCACTTCGGGCATCCCAAGTTTCCTTCGAGCCACTCGAGCATCCAAGGTTTCATCTTTTGTCGTTATTCCTAGACCAGTACCACTAGAGCGAGGGGTAAATCACGTGCGCAACCCTGCAAGCCTCACCTCTAAGCGATAGATTTGCAATTTCCTCACTCTGTAACTCTCAAAAGGTAAGTTCGGAGTCCATCTAGAGTTGCTCCCACAACTAGCCAACTCTCAAAGGTGACTTCAGAGTCCAACTACAGTTGCTCTCACAACTCGCTAACCTGAAAGGAAAGTGTGGAGTCCAGCTAGATCTGTTCCCATAACTAGCTATTTTGAACACATAGACTCCAGAGTCCAACTCCCCCTATAGTTGCTCCTGCTACTCAACATGTCTCCCCAGTCTAACATCAAAGAAGTAAAAGACTCATAGGGCACCTCACCATCATCGAATGCTTCCTCTCCAAGTTAGGGGAGAAGTGCCTCCCATTCTTCAAAGCTCTCCGAAGAGAAAAAGCCTTTGAGTCGGGGAAAGCACATCAAGAAGCCTTTGAACAACTCGTGGTACATTTCGTCAATCCTCCACTCCTAAGTAAGCACGAGCCGAGAGAGATGCTCTACCTTTATTTGGCAACTTCAAATCAAACCCTCATTACTATCTTGATGAGAGAAGATGACAGGATCAAAAGGCCAATCTGCTGTGTGAGCATGTGCTTCATGACTCCAAGCTTCGTTATCCCAAGATGGAGAAGATAATCTATGCTCTGATCAAAGTCGCCTGTAAGACTCTGCCCAAAATTTCAAGCACACTCGATCTTGGTCTTCACTGATCAACCCCTCAAGCAAGTGATCCACAAGCTAGAAAGCAGCTCATGAAGTGATCCATCGAGTTTTTTCTTAACCAACACTGCCTTCAAGCGTGTGACCCCCAACTTCGTCTCATGTAACTCATTACGCAAACAGAAAAACCCCTACTCCATCATACGCAACTCGTTGTGAAGACAAGCAAGCTTAACATCCCGAGGGTCTCCTCCAGTACACACAACAATCTGCCAACACAGAAAATGATGGAATCACTACAATGTAATATAAAAGTCATCACTTCAATGTAATATAAAAGACTTGGAACAATAACAACTAATCAACTCAAGGGAATGGATTCTATGCTCAACTCCTCTCCTGAGCTGCACTAACTACTTAGCAACTCCTGACAATGAGTTCGGTGCTCTGCTCGAGCCCCTCCGATATCTCATCGACTCCATACAATGAGTTTAGTGCTCCACTCCTCTCCCAGGCTACACCAAAAACTCATCGACTCCAAGTAATGAGTCTCGTGCACCGCTCGCCACTCGAGCTCCTCCAACCACTCATTGACTCCATACAATGAGTTCTGTGCTCAGGTCCCTACTCAAGTTACTCGGGGGTGAAGCTACTCTTCCAAGCTCCTCGGTAGCAAAACCTGTCTTCTTAGCTCCCTGGGAGCGAAGCTCCTCTTCGTTGCTCATCAGGGGCAAAGTCTATCTTCTAGTTCCTCAAGGGCGAAGCTCTTGAGTATTAAAACCCCTCTTCTAAGTTCCTTGGTAGTGAAGCTCCTCGACCCACAAACAATCGGAGTTGACAGTCTGTTCCAACTTTTGTACCAAACTCCTCGGCACACAAGAGAAAGAAAAAGAATGAAGAAGCTAAAAAGGAGCCCAGAAGAAGGCAAAAAAAAAAATGTTGACGTCAACCGACGTCAGAAGGGAAAGAAGTGAGACGTGGAGTGTGAAAAAATGTATAGAGGAGTGGTCAATTTATAGGTGTGAAAAAATTGCATTAAAACATGTGCAAAACACATAAAAAAAGCTAGAACGCATAAAAATACGCTTTAAACGTGAAAATACGCATGAAAATGCATACAAATATGCGCTTCCACATGCGCGAAGCATGTAAAAAATCCATGTGCAACCGCGTGGGAGACATGGCAGCATCCGACACGCCGGGGGCGGGGGGGGGGGGGGGGGGGGGGGGGGGCACATAGCACGATTTAAGCCTCCCATCGCTCACACGGTCCCCATCCAATGCGACTGCAGCCAACCTACGTGGCACCATGTAATACCATGAATTAAGCCATGCGTATTATAGGGTAGATATGTGTGAACCATAAGGTAGAAATTTGAAGCCACCATTGTTGAAGCCACCAATATTGAAAATGAGTGAAACAAATGGGGGTATGATTTTAGTTTTGGATCTATATAAACTCATCTCATTTGTGAAGTTTCCTACACAACTCAAATTTATCAAGTTGAGGGATTTGAAGATTCAAGATAAATCAAAAGCTTGTTAAGGTAAAATACAAAAATGACCAGGAGCTTACCTTAGAGATTGATGGTTGATTTCATGGCCGAATTGAGGGTTTCCATCATCCAATATTGCTAGTTTGGGTTTTTGTTTTGTTTTTATTTTATTTTTTGGGGTTTTGGAAAGAAGAAGAAAGAAAGAATGAAGAAGAAAGGGGAAGAAGAAGATGATGTAGGGTTAAGTTGGTTTGGGTCAAGTTCGGGTCAAACCCGGCTGGGGAAAACCCAAACCCGAAACCCAAATCTTCTAAAGAACCTGAATACAAAACAAAAGAAATTGAAAATTTCTATTAGACCCAAAATTGAACACATATTATTATTTACTTCATTTCTTGTGTAAGGACCCTATAAATTATAGAAAAATTATGGTAAAATCCCTAAAAATATTAGAATCTTATTGATAGTCTTAGCTCTTTTAGCAACATGTAATAAAGTCCTAAATAATTCTAGTTTGTTTTCGCTTTTATATGGTATTGTTATTATTATAAGAATTGTTGAAGACTAATTGGAATAGAAGATTTATCCAGGTGAGTAGAATGTCTTCTCCTCATTAGTATTTTTTATACTATATTATGTAAATTGCATATCGTACTATCCATGTGTGACAACTATAAAGTATGCTATTTTAGATACATAAATCAGATCAGACATGTTGAGATTTTTGTATGACTATACTTTTGGAATACGATTATGCAAATTGGATTAATCTTAAAATTGCCTATGAAAATACACGGTCTTTTAATTACCTTAAATGATTCTGATTTATGTCTAATGGGCTTTCAAAAAGATTATTTGAATAATGATTTAGCATAAACACAAAGAGAAAATATTATTTGATTTTCCTATCTTATTAGTTATTATTATGCAAACGAGAATGAAAATGATTTATTGACATTACTGGAACAAGAAACGAATATTTCTAAAATAACAAAGAAACTCTCATGATTCCGACTGTTACTGTTACAAAGAAACCCTCATGAGAAGATGTTGTGGAAATGCCTGGGGATGACTACAAGAAGATGTTCTTCGATAAGTATTTTTCCAAAACCATTCACAGAGAAAAAAAGCAATAATTTCTAAACTTGGTACATGGTAATAAAACTATAACTGAGTACGAGGAGGATTTCATTCACCTTGAGAAATTTGCATAACAATATGTTGCTAATGAGGAGGCTAGTGCACGCCGCTTTGAAGAGGGGTTGCGACCCCGAATCCGAGAATTAGTGGGATTATTTGAGCTAACCACCTTTGCAGCAATGTTGAAGATCTTGCTGTGGAAAAAAATTTAAATGACTTGTATCATCGGAAGGAACAAGATGGAGATCACTCGAAAAAGAGACCTTGGTCCGACAATAATGGAGGTTAATCAAGAAAGTGGCAGAACAAGAAGCAACAAGTTGTGCACAAGACAAATCACATTCTGGTTCATAATGCAGTGCGATGCACTGTATGCAATAGAACCAAACATGAAACAAAGAATTGTTGGCGAATTATCGGTCCTTGTCTTTGGTGTAGTAGCCACGACCACAAGATCGCTGAATGCCCGACGAAGAATGAAGGCAAATCACCAGCTCAAGCCATCCCTGAACAGCCAGCGTACTGAAGGAAACCAGAATAATCAAGTCAAAGCCCGAGTCTACTCTCTGACAGAGTAAGATGTCCAAGCTAACAATGATGTGGTAACAGGTACCATACCGATTATGCATGCATATGTCCGAGTGCCTTTTGATTCTGGAGCTTCTCATTCTTTCATTGGTGCACACTTTGTTAAGAAGCACCAAATGTCGTTTGACACTTTAGAACATGAGTTGCATATTAGCACACCGGGGGATAGAATTATGGTTTCTAATTATGGGAGCAAGGGTAGGATCAGGATCCTCGATAATGAATTTCCAGTAGAATTAATCATGCTAGATATGCACGATTTTGACATCATACTTGGCATGGATTGGTTGTCAGCTAATCATGCATCTATTATTTACCATGAAAAGAAACTAGTCTTCAAAATTCTAGGCCAACCGAAATTCGGCTATGAACGTAGAAAAACTCAAGAACCGTTGCAGGTAATCGCGGTCCTTCAGGCATGCCACCTACTAAGAAGTGGGTGTTCTGGATTCATAGCTTCAATTATAGGAATCAATGCAGAAGAAGTTAAATTGGAGGGAATTCCGGTAGTATACGAATTACCAGATGTATTTCCGGAGGACCTTCCAGGAATGCCACCAGATAAAGAGTTTTAATTCTCAATTGATCTAGTTCCAGAGACGAGGCCTATATCAAAGCCCCGTATCAAATGACACCAGCAAAATTGAAGGAGCTTAAGGAGAAATTGCAAGAACTTCTAGACAAAGGTTTTATTCGACCCAGTGTATCTTCTTGAGGTGCACCAGTCCTGTTCATAAAAAAGAAGGATGGAAATATGTGCCTATGCATCGACTACAGGAAGAAAAACAAGATAACAATGCAGAATAAGTACCCACTGCCAAGAATTGATGACTTATTTGGCCAACTGCAAGGAATTCGAGTGTTCTCTAAGATTGATCTCAAGTCGGGTTTGTAACACCCCAAAAAATTGAATTATTACAATTTTGCACTACATGTGTTACATGCATGTGTTTTGTACTGTTATGGGAAGTATCTGTAACATATTTTAATACAAATATTCTACGTATTTTTTTACGTATTTCGATAATGTATTTTTATTATTCTGTCGAATTTATTTTGTATTTGAATTTAATTTTAGATCTCCTATTTGAGCCAACTCAAATATTTTTAGATCCATCTGTACGCATTTCCATACATTCATTTGTATCAACTCTTTTATCTCCATACACATACACACCACTAATTTTAAATCCCTTAAGCCTCTAATAATTTCCCCTAACCCCGAATTATTTCTACTCCATCTATTATATATTAACATGCATATATTCCCATATCTCCCTCCATATATATACAAACAACCTACTCCAAATCCATTCTCTACTTCCGTCTTCTTCTTCTCATTTTCTTCTTTCCCTCATTCTTCCGACATACTTCTTCAACTATTATATTTCCTATCTAACCAGCCCCCCCCCCCAATAAAATAATAATAATAATAATAATAATAATAATAATAATAATAATAATAATAATAATAATTCACTCTGCTCCAACTCACTAAATCCAACCTAACTCATCCAATAATTATTCCATCTCTTTTCCAAACCAGCCAACTTTCCAACACCTATATATATATATATATATATATATATATATATATATATATAGAGAGAGAGAGAGAGAGAGAGAGAGAGAGAGAGAGAGAGAGAGAGAGAGAGAGATGTTCCGTTGTGCACTAGGCCTCCGTGTACACTCGACCTTCCCGCCTTCGTATCGGCGATCCGAACCGTTCGCATTGATCTACATATCTAAATTAGTCTAAATATGTAAAATCAAATCATTTGAAATTCATTTGCCCATCCATCATGTGACTATAAAAACAATGATTTTCATCCATTCAATTTTGTAACACTTCACTGGATGGGCAAATAAAATTCAAATGATTTGATTTTACATATTTAGACTAATTTAGATGTGTATATAAATGTGAACGGTTCAGATCGTCGATACGAAGGAAGAAAGGTCGAGTGCACACGGAGGCCTAGTGCACAACAGAATATTACTCTCTCTCTCTCTCTCTCTCTCTCTCTCTCTCTCTCTCTCTCTCATCAAATCATTTAAAATTCATTTGCCCATCCATCACGTGACTATAAAAACACGATTTTCAACCATACAATTTTATAACACTTTAATGGATGGGCAAATAAATTTCAAATGATTTAATTTACATATTTAGACTAATTTAGATGTGTAGATTAATGTGAACAGTTTGGATCGTTGATACGAAGGTGGGAAGGCCGAATGCACATAGAGGCCTAGTGCACAACGGAATATATATACATACATTTCCTTCTCATTCTACCCCAACTCATCATACTCCTTCGCCGTCTGCTTCTCCTTCTTCATGTCCATCCTATGACCTCTCTCTCTCATCCCATCCCCTGCTTTTCTTCATTCTTAACCCGAACAAAACTTCTTCTCATCCCCGTGCCCCGACTGCCATTGCTTCACCACTATCACCTTGTCGCCCGGCTCTTGCTGCCACACAACTAGGGTTGGCAACCGGGCCGGGCTGACCCACAACCCGCTCACCAGACCCGACCCGTTAACTTACGATTCGGGTCCGAGTCGAGCCCGCGAACTTAAGCGGGTCGACCCGGGTCGTCTAAAATGGGTTTCGAACTCGTTGAACCCGACCCGTGAACCCAGTGAATAGTGCCCAACCCACCCACGAACCCACGGGTCGACCTGCGGGTTTCGAACCGTTTGACCCGTACGGGCCAAACGTTCGACCCGTACGGGCCAAACGTTCGACCTGTGAGTCCAACGACCAAAAAAGACAACAACGACTGTTTTAAGCCGTTTTTTTTGTTTGTTTGTTTTTTTTTTTTTTGGTTTTTTTTCTTTTTTCCCCTATAAATACCTCTTAAACCACTCAAAAAATTTCACACCTTACTCTCTTACTCTCTCTACTACTACTAAATACAATCTCAATTGATTCAAATTTTTTCAACAAAGAAGCTAACAACTTAGAAGCTTCAAATTCCAATCGTATCGAATTCAACTTACAACTACGTCTACTTCAAGTCTTCAACTCCTCTAATGCTCCAAGGCTCCAACAAAGAAGCTCTCTTTCTTTCTATATACGAGTCTGGACTTCTACTTCTACTTCTATTTTTATTTTCACTCTCATTCTATATACGAGTATCCGCGAAGTACGGTATCAAAATTTCATAACCCTCTTATTGTGTTGATATTTTTTTTGTAGTTATAATTTTTTTTTATCATATTTGTTTGTTGGTTTTTTGATATTCTCTCTCACAACCCTCCTATTGTTTTCTAGATTTTTTTTAAAAACTTATCTCGCCTAGATTGTATTTAATTTTTTCACATACACTACTATATCAACATGTCTATATCACGAGGTAGCGGCCATAGCCAAAGTGGACAAGATTCCACCGGCACTTCTCATAGGCCTCCAATTGTCCCACAAAATGAGCCCGCCAAAGAGTACCCTATGACCGGACACATTGGTACACACGATGTGTTTGTAGGAGACATAGACATAGAAGAAGAACCATAAACACAAGCAACCGAAACAACACAACCGGGTAGTAGTAGGAAAACTAGAGAGTAAACTAGTGATTGGCACAAATTTTATGATTATATTCCAGACGAAGAAAATCTGGGTTTAGGTATAAAAATTTGTAAAACATGTTCGAAGTTATACAAATGGAAGAAGGGTGAGGGGACGGGTACAATAAAACTACACATCCAAAATGTACAAAAAGAACTTCTTGTATACCTACCCGGCCAACAAAAAATCCACCCTAGGAACGATGTAGTTGATAGCCACTCTTATGATCCCGAACTTGTTCGTCGGAAAATGGTCCGACTAGTAATTAAGGAAGAGTTACCAATTTCCTATTCCGAGAGTAGGGACTTAGAAACTTTTAATCAAACCGCATTAAACCCGCATTTTAAAAGAATCCCTAAGAATACTTTGAAGTCGGATTGTTTTAAAATATACAATGAAATGAGAGAAGCTTTGATTTCCATTTTATGGAGTTTAACTTGTAGAGTTTCTTTAACATCCGATTGTTGGAAGGGTTGCAACAATATTCCAATGATGGGATTAACTTGTCATTGGATCGACAGTGATTGGATTGTTCAAAAAAGGATCATATCACTTGCCGCGTTGCCCTATCCCCATAGTGGTAATGAAATTGCAAATCGTATTTTAGAAATTTGTGATGTTTTTCATATTTGTGATAAAATTATGTGTATAAGTTTTGATAATACATCTCACAACAATGCATCAATTAGTATATTAAAAACCTCATTAAACCCTCCATCTGATATTATTTTTCATGTTAGATGTGCATGTCATATTTTAAATTTATGTGCTCAAGATGCATTAAAAATAGCCGACCCATATATAGTTAACATTAGAAATTGTGTACATTTTATTGCATTAAGTGGCCCTATATTTCAAGAATGTAAAGCTTGGTGTAGGCTTAAAAATATACATTTTAGAAAATTTTCAAAGGATGTTAAATACCGATGGAACTCTACTTTTGATTTGCTACATGTTGTTACTGAATATAAAGCATGTATAAATGATTTTTGTATGGCAAAAAATATGCCAAATTTTGAAATGACTCCCCAAGCTTGGTTTTATGCCGAATCTTTGTTAAAATTATTAGAACCTTTTAAAATCGCAACTTTAAAATTTTCAAAATCTTATGAATCTACTTCTAGTAGCATTTTTATTTCAATAGTTACTATGATGCAAACTTTCAAAGAAATGATCGATGATGCTTTTATTGGTCATATTGTGAAACCTGCATACACCAAAATTTTGAAGTATTTTAATCCTCCTCCTATGTTGTATTGTATTGCTACTGTGATGGATCCTCGTATCAACTTAGAAGGTACGAAGAGTTTGATTGAAATGTTTTTTAATTTACTTGGGGAAGATGAATCTGAAATTGATTTGGGAATATTTTTTGCTAAATTTGAAGCGACATTAAATAACTTGTATGATTTTTATGATAGAAGTTTTTCATCTAGTAGTACTACTACTTTAGTTACTTCTTCTTCTGCTACTTCTACAGGTAAGGGTAAGAATAAATTAGATGATGCCACATTTAATTTACTTGCAAAAATTTAATCAAAAAAAGCTAGGACTAATCAACCAAATGAATTACATTGGTATAATCAACAAGATTCTAAAAGTTTTACTTCTTCACTAGATATTTTACAATAGTGGAAAGACCATGAACATACTTATAGTATTCTTAAATATATGGCTACAGATCTACTAACTCCTCCTGTCTCTACAGTTGCTTCAGAAAGCACATTTTCTACAAGTGGAAGGGTTCTAACCGATTATATGAATCGCTTGAAGCCCCAATCGTTGGAGATGCTCGTCTGTACAGAAGACTGGATGAAGGCCAAAGATAAGACTCAAGGAATAGGGTTCGACACGTCTACAAGTGGAAGCAACTCGCCGGAACAACAAAAACAACAACAATAGCAACCAACATGAAGAATTGAAGACCAACAACAACAACAAATTGAAGACCAACATATGCAAGAAATTTGTAAATGTATAAAAAATTGTAATAAATCTTTGTTTCTTATAAATAAGCTGGAAAATTGAAGAAAATTATCATTTTATAATAGAAAATTGTAATTGTATAAAACCAATTTATAATAATTCTTTGTTTTTTATAACAAAAAGTTGGAAATTTGTATAAGTTGAAATCATATGAATAATATATACATTTTTTTAGCAATTTCAATCTGTAATTATTATTATTATTATTATTATTATTATTATTATTATTATTATTATTACTACAATTATTTTTAAAGTTAAAAAAAGGAAGTTCAAACTCACGGGCCAACCCGTGACCTGACTCGACCTGACCCAGGCTGGACCCGAATGGGTTCACGTATTGGGCGGGTCGACATCTTGCAAATCCAAACCGGACTGGACCAGACCGGTTAACCAACCGACCCGATCCAGACCGGCCCAACTTCGGTTCCAACCCCGGCAGGTCCGACTCGACCCGGCCTGAGGCAGGGTTCTAACCGATCATATGAATCGCTTGAAGCCTCAATCGTTGGAGATGCTCGTCTGTACGGAAGACTGGATGAAGGCCGAAGATAAGACTCAAGGAATAGGGTTCGACACGTCTACAAGTGGAAGCAACTCGCCGGAACAACAAAAACAACAACAATAGCAACCAACATGAAGAATTGAAGACCAACAACAACAACAAATTGAAAACCAACATATGCAAGAAATTTGTAAATGTATAAAAAATTGTAATAAATCTTTGTTTCTTATAAATAAGCTGGAAAATTGAAGAAACTTGTCATTTTATAATAGAAAACTGTAATTGTATGAAACCAATTTATAATAATTCTTTGTTTTTTATAACAAAAAGTTGGAAATTTGTATAAGTTGAAATCATATGAATAATATATAAATTTTTTAGCAATTTCAATCTGTAATTATTATTATTATTATTATTATTATTATTATTATTATTATTATTATTACTACAATTATTTTTAAAGTTAAAAAAAGGAGTTCAAACTCACGGGCCAACCCGCGACCTGACCCGACCTGACCCAAGCTGGATCCGAATGGGTTCACGTATTGGGCGGGTCGACATCTTGCAAATCCAACCCGGCCCGGACCGGCCCAACTTCGGTTCCAACCCCGACGGGTCCGACTCGACCCAGCCTGGTCCACTCGGTTGCCAACCCTACACACAACCGCCAACCACCATTGGAGCCTCCACCATCACCGAGCTCTTCACCGTGTCCTGCACTCCACCATTCTGACGGCGAACACCACTATTAAGGTTAACAGAGAGATTGAGAAATTATCATTGGATTATTGGATTGATTATAACTGAGTACAATGACTCCTATATATAGAAGGAAACCAAATACTAAACTAATACATAACCCGATATGGGACTAAATATTAATTACAATATCTAACACCCTTCTCATACTCACGGTGAGTCGAACAGTGTGAGTTTGCCCACCAAGTAACGAATCTCTGAACAATGTGGGATTTGGTGAAGAAGTCTAGTGTCTGCCGTGAAGTTGTAACAGAATGAAGGGAAATGGTCTCTGCTTCAAAGCACTAACGAACATAGTGGAAATCTATCTTTATGTGCTTCGTTCGCTCATGAAAGACCGGGTTGCTTGCAATATGCAACGCACTCTGGTTATCACAATAAAGATGAGTAGCTCCTATGAGAGTGACACTCATATCTGATAACAGCCAACGAACATGAATAATCTCTCTAGTAGCAGTTGCCATTACTCTGTACTCAGTTTCGGTGGAAGAACATGCAATAATCGCATGTTTCTTGCTTTGCCATGAGATCAACGAATCATCCAGAAATAGACAGAAACTTGTGGTATACCGTATGGTAGTAGGATCACATGCCCAGTCTGAATCAGAATATGCACTGAGCTCCAGTTTGGATGTGGAAGGCATGAATAGTGAGCGAGTGATAGTGCCTTGAAGATATTTGAGGATCCGGAGAATAGCACTGTAGTGAACTAATATAGGAGCAGAAATAAACTGACTAAAAACACTGACTGCATGTAACTCCCGTTTTCCCAAAAATGTATTTTAGTGTACTTTCCGTATTTTTTTAAAAAAATTTGCAAATTATTTTTTTCTTCTTCCAGTTTTCAAATTCTTTTATCAAAACGTATTAATAATTTTGATTGTAACTAGTTTCTAGTATTTTATATTATATATTGAATACAATTCTTATTTTGTTATTATTACTCTTATTATTATTGTTGTTATTAGTATTATTGTTCTTATTAATATTTTTGACTAGTTATTAAAAATTCATTTTATCTACTAATTGTATAAATTATATTTTGTAATGCAAATTGCATTTTATTAGAGACAATATTTTTATTTGTTATTAATTTTATATACTCGTATTTTCCTTATTGGATTTTTTTTTTTTATAAAAACCCATATCCAATAAACCATAACCATTTCCCTTTAAACCATTAACTACCCATTTATAAACTATCCAAACCCATTTGTAAAATAACCCACTACCCTATTAAAAACACCCCTGACCCGAATACTACCTAACCCATTTACCTATTTTCCTAAACCAATTGTCTTCAGATTATCTCCAAACCAATCAGTACTAAAACAGTGATTCTGGACTCTACAGAAATGCAAACCTAGATCCGTCGAAGGATCTGGAAACTAGACATCCACACGAATCCAACAAGTATAATAAAGTCACATAGTAATTCACAACAACACAGCTCAAAATTGATTTGAATACAGAATTTAGGTTCAACCAGAAATCAGGAAAACGACTTCAAAAGCATGAAAACAGCATGAAAACACTTTGAACAAATCCACAAAAAATCTGGGGTAATTCCCTATATGTCCAAATTCAAAATATAGAATTTCATAATTTTTCAGGAAGAATAGATAAGTCATCAAAAATAGGAAAACAACACAAAAACATAGTTTAGCGAATCTGGAAATCTCAACACTGCTGTACAAAAACTGAGATATCTCGCAACCAGTGAATCGAAATCCAATTCCACCAAAGGGACATGAAAATAGATAGATTTTGCTAACTTTCATATTTCACAAAGAATTTGCATACAGTATAGGGAAGTATAGTGAAAATAGAGTTCTTTACTTAGTTTTCCCCATGTGCCTGTATCCTACATTATTTGTGACCCGCGACTTGCAATTGACGGGTACTTGTGTTTTCTCTTTTCCTCTTTCCTGCATTCGTTGAATTGCAGATTTTGGAGGACATGTTCCAGATGGTACTGGAGACATGAAGTATTAGTACTGCATTTTATTATATTATTTCTTGTATCTTGCTTGAACAATAATTGTATTTTGAGACTTGAATTTATTCTTGTATTTGGGCAATATGACCCAGAAATTATTTTTGTATTTCAGATCATGACTATTTGAGATTAATATATTTTATTTCAAGTATTCTTGTTGGTATTTGGTTCATATGTGCATGTAGTTGACTTTTCTGGCTTCCGGCTCTGACTATTTTGTGATATGTTGTAAAGAATTCCTGAACAGCTTATGAATGATGAAAATCATTCGCTGGGCTTTTGTTACGTACTCGTATTCCGTATTTTTGGGAAGCGGGGTGTGACACTGCATGAGCAATATCGGGTCTGGTCATGCATAAGTAGACAAGTTATCCAAAAATCTGTCTGTATCAGTAGGATCGGGAAGGAGCTCACCATCAGTAGGACGAAGCTTCACATGAAGCTCTAAGGGAGTATCGGTTGATCGACTGTCAAATAGACATGCAGCGGAGATAATATCTGGATCTATTGATAAATGAGTATGCCCCGTGATCCATGGGCAATCTCTAGACCCAAAAAGTAGCGTAGTCGACAAAGATCTTTCATATGGAATTGCTGGTGAAGGTAGTATTAGGTGGATGCAATGCTTGCAGAGTCATCCCCAATAATAATCATATCATCAACATATAATAGTAGAATTACTCTCCCATGTGGTGATGATCGTATAAACAGGGAGTGGTCTTGTAAACTCTGACTGAAGCTAGCATGGGTGATGACACAGCAAAAACACTCAAACCAGACTCAAAGGGTTTGTTTCAGGCCATATATAGCACGACGGAGTCAGCAAACATGACAAGGAGGAGTGTTAAGGCCAGAAGGAGGATGCATGTAAATAGCCTCAGATAATGTACCATGAAGAAATGCATTCTTCACGTCCATCTGGTATAACAGCCACTAACGAACGGAGGCAATGGCAAGGAGAGTGCGAACTGTAGTCATCGGTGCAACTGGAGAAAAAGTCTCATCATAATCAATGTCATGCTCCTGAGCTCAGGCAACTAGACGAGCCTTGTGCCGCTCAATGGAGCCATCAGGTCGATATTTGACCTTGAAGATCCACTTGCTGCTAACAGGCTGAACGCCCACAGGAAGTGGAACAACATCCCAAGTGCTAGTTTGATCAAATGCACCGAACTCCTCTGCAATAGCTTTCCGCCACTAGGAAAAGTGAATAGCTTCCTAATAGGTTCTCAGCTCATGTTTGGAGTGTATACCAGTGAGATATGCATGAAACTGTGGTGAGTATGAGGCAAGGGTGGCAAAACCAAACTGGTCAGAGGGACCAGTGGCATCAGATGTGTAACGGGCCGGTGGGATGCCTGAGGTAGAACGTGTAGACTGACGGGACGGTGGTGGATGGACAGTGTGTGGGGGTGGGATATGTGGAGTGGGTGCATGCAGCTGTGGGGATGCAGGTGGTGACGATGCATGATGTTGTGGGGATGCAGGTGATGTCTCCGTAAGAGGAATAACAGGTGGAACGTCAGTACGAGATGGGACAGGAGACATATGAGTGAGATCATATGGAATGCATGAAGGTAGGGCTGGGGATAAAGGTCCAACTACAAAAAAATCAAGAAAACTAGCATCCTCAGGAAAAGTCAAGTAGTAAGGAGAGTCTTTCACAAAGAAGACATGTCGGAAAATACAAACACGACCCGCCACAGGATCAAAACAATGATATCCTTTATGTTCTGGACTGAGACCTAGATGAACACACTTAGTAGCTCAAGCGGTGAGCTTCGTGCGCTCAGTGGGAGGAAGGACATAACAGGTGTATCCAAAAGTACAGAGCATACTATAGTCCGACGGTGAGTGATGAAGAGCCTCATGAGGAGATGTGTTAGCTAGGGCAGACGGGGGAGTGATGTTAATAAGATAGACATACATCATGACAGCTTCAGCCCAGAAAGAATGAGGAACAGAAGAGGAGATTTGAAGAGCACGAGCCGTCTCAATGATGTGATGATGCTTGCGTTCAACTACACCATTATGTTCATGTGTGTGAGGGCATGATTGCTGAAATAGTGTACTATGAGATTGAAGGATTGATCTCATAGCAGTGGAAGTGAACTCATGAGCACCGTCTGAGCAAAAGGTTTTGATACGCACACCAAACTGAGTGTGAACCATGGTCATAAAGAACTGGTAAATGTCAGGTATCTCAGAGCGTTGGCGCATAAGAAACACCCATGTGTATCTAGTAAAGTCATCGATGAAACCAATATAATAGAGATAACATTTTTGAGAAGGTATAGGAGATGGTCCCCATATTTCAGAGTGATAAGTTGAAAAGGATGGGTGGTTCGAGAAGTGCTTTTTGTGATTAAAAGGGAGTGCTATGTGTTTGGCCAAATGACAACCCTGAAATCAGATAAATGAGTAAAAGAAAGAGGACCAAGGGAACCTCTACGAGCTAAGTCTTGAGTCTAGACTCACTAATATGTCCTAAATGTCTATACCACAGATCAGCATCAGAGAACACAGCACCAGCAAAATGAGGATGAGATTTATGGACATGAAAAAAATCTAGATGGTATAGAAGATCCTGTCGACTAGCATGCCCAAACTCTAGACCAGTGTGAGAATTGGTAATAGAACAACCTGAAGAATCAAATGTAATGACAAGACCACTATCACATAGTGCACTAATGGAAATAAGGTTTATGGATAAATGAGAAGCATAAAAAACATAAGGCAAGTGAGATTGGGAGAGCTAATAGACCATGAGTGTGTAGTGAGAAGTTGTGAGCCATCGACAGAGTGTAGGGATGGAGAGTGATTGGGAAGTGCAGTGCCAGTGGTGAGCAATGTATAGTTACTAGAAAGATGATGTGATGCACCAGAATCTAAAATCTAGAAAGAATTCATACCAGGAGTAATAGATAATGCGGGGGGCAGAGGTGCCAGTAGTGACAGACTGACCCAAGAGTTGGAGTTCCAGCTGAGCAAGGCGGTGCTGAAGATTAGCCCAATCAGCAAGAGTTGGCAAGGCTGGAGTAACAGTCCTGGCTGAGGATGTAGGGGAAGAAGTGTTGCAAGGAGGAATGAGACCGGTGTCGTTGTGGCAGGGATTGAAGTGAGGTCGGAAATGTTGCTGGTGTCGAGATTGGGATAGGAAGCTGGATGGTGCTACTGGTTGTAAAAAAGGGGTGGGTCCGGGGTAGGAATGATGCTAGGAGGAGGGAGGAGGCCGGTATCAGGATGATGAAGATATTGCATCTGTCTGAATCTGGAGGAAGATCGAGATGTGAAGGGAGTGAAGAGGTAGATTTAGCAGCGGGGAAGTCGGTGGAGAATGAAAGAGACCGATGAGACTGAGCTTCCATTGGAGAAGGAAATAACTGCATTTTTTTTTAAAACAGTAAAGAAATGGTCAGGGTTTGGGTTTCGAGTATGAGGGTTAGGGTTTGGAGTATTGAGTATGAGGGTTTGGGTTTTGATGGTTTCAGGTGTGGGTTTGGGTAATGGAGTATAGGGTTTATAGTAATAGTGTTTGGATTTCGGGTGGGTTCAAGGGTTTTCGGGTATGGGTGAAGAGGAAAAGTAAATTAAGATGGCAGCTAGGGTTTCAAAGTCATGGATAGAGGCGGTTTGGTTTTGACAGGGGAGGCAGCAGGAGTAGGATGCAGCGTCGAGGACGACAGTGAGGATGGGTGGGTGCTGCTGTCGACGATGAGGATGAGGGGATCCTTGTAATACCCCACAAAATAGCATATGGCTATTTTTGTGTAGTAATCTGTGCACGTCTAAGTATCGCCCACGATTACGTATTTTTCTAATAGTTATCATCTTTAATTAGGAGATTTCAGACAAATGAGCTGTTCTGAACCCAATGAGATAAACTCGGGATATCTTCTCGATTAAACCGTGGTTTTGTCCCGATTGTTTCAACCGGACAATTGTCGGGAGAAATTTACAATTTGTACAAAACCTATATTTTTATAGATTTTAATTTATATATATTGGTTACTTTCAATTAAAGCTAGTACTTGGATTGAGTGTGGGTCGAGATTGTGCACTAGGGTTAGAAATTGGGGTATGGTGACCTTGGATTCCTTGACCTAACCTAGGGTTAGGAACCCTAGCATCACATCATGACTTGGATCTTGATGAAGATCCAATGGTGGAGGTAAAACACCATGTGCATGTTGACTTATGAATGGGAAACTTCCATGAAGTTTCTAAAGAAGCTTCCAAGAAGTTTCTTCCTTGAAGGTGTTGGCTTCATCCCATCCACCCATCTCCCACTCACACCACCTTCCCCCCATCCCCACCTTACATCCCATCCAGCCAAACCTCCCAACCCCTAGCTCCCATCTTTTATAAAGTCCCCATTTCCACTCACACTCTCTCATTCTTTCATTCCTTCACTTGTTCTTGTTTCCAAAAAAAAAAGAGGAGAAGGAGAAGGAGAAGAAGAAAGGTGGAATCTTTTGAGTAGGGAGTTGTAGTAGGGTGGAGAAGTAAGGGATTTGAGGAGGCCAAGTTATACAAGTGCAAGGCAAGCAAGCAAGCAAAGCTAGGAGGCAAGCTAACAAGGAGATTTTGCATACTTCATGTGGGTGATCTCTTAAACTCTTTGGTATTTATTTTGTTTTGGTATGAATGGATGTGGTAGTAGTGGTAGCTATGGTTTTGTTACCATGTTTGAGTATGAGAAGTGCTAGGAAAAGATAAGTTGGATGGTAAAAAAATAACTCTTTTATGAGTTTGTTAAGTAGCATGATGGTGAGGGTATGTTTGAGAATTTATTGCGCCCAAATGGCTCGAATTATGAGCTCAAATTTTGGGAAGTTGTTCTTCTATGTGTGCAGAGTATCCATGATTTTTTTCCATAATATTTGGATGCATTTTAGTGTCCCAAACAATGGGTCCAAGTCAGGACAGTGAGCAGCCAGAATAGCTGATGGCTGTGAAAATTTTTGTGTGTCTTTCCGATTTTATATCTCGGAAAATACAGGGTATTTTGAGCTGAAAATTTTTGTGGACACTCTTGTATGTGTCTAAAACTATAGTTTTAAATTTCATAATTTTTTGAGGTCGTTTGATGCCTTGAAAATTTTGTAGAGCGTGACTGATCTGAAGGTGTCGACTGAAGCTGACTGTGTTTCGGGCTGAAGTTCAAAAAGCCATAACTTCTTGTATGTTTAATATTTTGCTATGAAACTTTGGGAGAAGACTGTGGTATGAGTCTATTTGAAGAATCTCAAATTTTAGAATTTTAGAATTTTAGAAGTCATTTGATGAGGTTTCAAAAGTAATTAATGAGGGACAGTAAATACCCTGCTGAAAAAGGAACAACTGAAAATTATGTAATGTTTGAGGAGTCGTAGATCATTGTGTGAAATGAATTTGAATGTAAATTTTGGACACAATGAAATGATATATGTGTAGATAGAGAATCTCAAATTTCATGAGCATTAGACTCAAGGTTGAATTATTATCGAATTTCGAAGTAGGCTATGTTCAGCCTAGTACAAGTTGTCTAGTCCGTGGAGATGGATATTCCTAGACTTATCTGTTAAGAATTCGGGCGACTGGCCACCTAGAGATTTGCAGTAGGGAATCATAGCTTTCTAATCCAACTGGAATTTTATAATTCCGGTTTGTAAGTTGGAAGTTATGATTTTCTGAAGTTGGGATAAATTCGGCCTTGTCAAGGCAATGTTTGTTAGAGAAATCAACTTTTTCCTTGTTGTGCCCCCGATGGAAATGGGTATCTTTGAGGAACTTAAGGATTGAATCTGAGGACGTGTCCAACTAGAAAGTTAAAGTAGACACTCCCAGCTTTTCATAGGACCCGGGATCTAGCAATTTCGATGAGTGAGCAACTTCTATGATGTTAGGAAGGTGCAGCAAGTGCAAGAAGGAATATACTGCTGAGAATATATAAGGGTTATTTGGGTGCCAAGATGATTGAATTTGAGAAAATGGTCAACTAGAGAGTTGTAGACTAGGGTCTTACCTTTCAAGATGGGAGATATCAAGCAAATCGGGATTGTGTGCTGAAAGTTATGGACGTTGCAAGCGTAGCAGCCTGTTGTTAAATTGACTTCAAGCTTAAGTTAACCCGGGAACTTGAGTTCCTTAAGAAATTTGAGGGAGTCATTAACTGGGGGATTGCAGTGGATCTCCGTACCCTCCTAGAAATTCTGAGTGTGTTGGGTTCCGATTAGCGTAGCTGGGGTTACAGCTACTGCTATTTCTTGAACAGTTTCATCAGATAATTGATGAGGAACCCTCTGCACACCGCAACATGGTGATCATGAGCTATCAGGTTTTAGGGATGGGTTTTAGCATTTTATTTGGAACTTAGATAAGTTCTTGTGCTTAGTACTCATGGTGGACATGAGTGAGTTGGATATAGCTCTGGTCAATTTGTGGTTGTTGCCTCGATGCCTGAGGTCTGCCAATGGTCAAGAATTGATGGTTATGTGTGAGCTTACCGTCATTTGAGTTATATTGCATCCTTGGGGTGCCGTTGGACCACTCGTGGAGGGTCACAGGCCGGGATTATTTGCTCGCTGACCTGTGAAGGTGTTAGGAACCCGTGGAGGTGATTCCCATGATGAATGTTGTTTCGACAGATCGAATGGGCTCGACATTATAGATTGATACCAAGTGTGATCTGGGTAACAACTTGTTTCAGTAACTGCATTGATTAGGTTTTTCCTTATTGTTTTCGCTCGAAGACCGAATTGGTGTTAGGGGTGATTCCCTATAATCCAACTCGTTCTGAGAGTTAGCGGTAGGTGGCGATACTATGGGGTTATCTCTTCCTGTCATTAGGGATACGTGCTGCTGCGCGTATCTTGCACTGTTGATTCCTGAAGTACCATGGTAAGAACGGGATGTTGATTTCCTGGCGGATAGGGAGTTTTTAGACCTTCGAGGCCGTCATGTTCTATGTTGGTGGACACGAACGGGTCGTATGGGCTGCGGTCCTATGAAATACGGTGCCATAGGTATGCTACGGTATATCTTTAAGTTCGTCACAGCTTTCGAGGAGGGTCCGATGTGATAATTATTGGTGACAACGGGGTGGCACCCCGAATAATGTCTTTTATTTATACCTCCTCAACCATGTCATACTATCAGGAACAGGAAGTAGACCGAATTAGAATGCACTGCATGACGAGGGATTGAACCCTACATTCAGAAAAACGAACTCCTTGGAAAGTATGTAGTATGGGATGCATACATTTCCATCGAAGTTGATTTTGGGAAAGTATGCTGTATGGAATGCATGCATTCCCAAACGAATCGCATTAGAGTAAGTGCATCGTGTACATTCTTGTTCCGTATATTAGATTAGACCATGTCATGTTTTGGCCTGGAACGTATGTAGTATGGGATGCATGCGTATCCAGAGTCCCAAGGTTGCTTGTATTACAATAAGGTAGGTGATCAGTGCATTAGTTGTTAGACCATGACATACACAAATACCAGGAAATTAGGATGCCTGTTTTCCTCTCATTCATCGTTGTTTTCTTATCAGCATTGCGTCAGTAGAATTACTGACGTACCCCACCTTTTAGGTACATGAATATCAGGTCACAAGTGCAGGAGAGCCCAAGATCAACAGGGCATCCAAGGGGGATGGCAGTATACATGCCTACCATTCGAGTGGTGCAAAAATATCATAGTTGCGCAGCAGAAGGCTCAAGCCGAGGGGCAAGTCCCAGGGAAGCAGATAAACCACTCAGCGGAGTTATCAGCAATGACCAATCGATTGCCGATCTGGAAGATAATTGACAGCTTTGCAAGAGGAGCCTGAATATTCTTTGTGATCAGTTGTAATAAGTTATGTAATTTGTATTCCTTATTCAAGGAGAAATTGATATTTGTAATTATTGATGTAATAACTCTAATGGCAATAAAAGTATTTAAATTTCCGTGTTATTTACTGTGTTGAGATGCATTTGAAGGCAAAGATTCTAGTTGTGTCACAGATGTCCGGTAATGGGGATCCGGGGCATTACAATCCTAAACCCGACGAGATCTGGAGGGTTTGGATCTTGTTGTTGGCTGGTTGCGCGAGTGCGCGGAGGCAGAGTTAAGGACTTGTTGTTGTTGAAGAAGGAGGTTGTAGACGTTAGACAACCGACAATGGGAGGTTCGACGATGGGATGGGTTGAAGTTGGCTTCTTGTTGTTGTTGTTGATTTTTTTTTTTGGGTTTTGATGATGAAAATAAGAAAATAAAATTTGTATGATCTTTCTCTGATACCGTGTTAAGGTTAACAGAGATATTGGAAAATTATCATTGGATTATTGGATTGACTATAACTGAGTACAATGACTCCTATATATAGGAGGGAACCAAATACTAAATTAATACATAACCCGACATGAGACTAAATATATGTTACAATATCTAACAACCACAACCCCGAGCTCCACATCATCCTCCACCTGCGAGCCCGACGTCTCCATCTGGCTGCACTACAACCTGAAAACCACCATGCTCCAAGCCATCACTGAACTTCATCCCCATCTCCTCACACCGACCATCACCACCATAACCCGAACTCAAAGCTCAAGCTCCTCTCTCTTGCTGTCATTCTCGCTCGTTGCGGTCATCACTCTTGCTCACTATCGTCGTCGCTCTTACTTGTTGTTGTCATCACTCGTACTCGCTATTATCATCGCCGCTCGTGTTGCTGTTGTTACTATCTCTTGTTGTTGTCTTCACCACCATAGATACACCAACTTGGGCCTAGAAGCAATCAAATTTGGAAACGATTAAGTGGGTAACAGCTATAACTAAGTTCGATTATGTCGTATGCATGCTTAAATCGACTGAACTATGTGTGAATTATTTGATGAGCTATAAGTGTATAGGATGTATGCAAGCTAGGTAATCTTTATAAATTGAGTATTCATTCTTAGATTATGTGTTGATTGTTGTAAGATTATGAGTTGTTAATTAATTGCGTGAAATTTCAGATATAATTCATTTGGAAACATTTTTATAGTTTCTGTTTTGAGTTTTAGTCCCACTTCAGAAAATCATATATTTTTAATCATATGGAATCTAAGTCTGAAATTTTGATGTGTATCCTGCATGTGACTAGAACTTCTCCTCAAAATTTTATAATTTTTGGATGTTATTTGGTATTTAAATAAAATCCGAACTTATGACTCGTTGACAGTTTTGGCTAGTTTCTGGAAATTTGTATACCTTTCGAATTTTGGTCATTTCAGTATCTTATATGCAGTATTTTTAGCAAACTCAAAACTAAAAATTTGAATTAGACTCGTTAACCTTCCTTTAGAGTCTAAGAAATTAAATTTCCAAGAAGTATAGAATTTTCTGTGATTTTTACAAATAGCAAGAGCTGCACTTTTCATATTCTAAACCTACTGATTTGCAAATGGATTTTGAAAAATTAATTGTGAATGAATTTAGTTGATCTTAACTATAAATTGTAGACTTATTTATGTTTCATATGAAACTATGAAATCTATTTAAGTAGTACTGGAATTTATATAATTTTTCACAAGACCATTAAGTTGCTGTCCAAAGACAGTTGCATATTCAACTAGTGGATTCCATGTATGTTGTTTCCTTGAAAGGAAGTTAGCAGATTATGAGGCTTGCTGGCCTGGTCATTAGGTATGATTTAGGACCTTAGAGGTTGCAGGTTCTCAAATCTTGGTTTGCTTTGGGTTTTGTTTTCTTTGTTGTTTTGAGCATTTTGGAAATAAGAATTGATCTTTTGGGAAAATATTTTGATGGTAATTTGTACAAATATTTTTGAATTATTTTTTCTCCACTTAAATAAATGATTAAATAAATATTTGGTAATTGGAGTTGAAGTGATTTTGAAGTCATATTATACTAGTATTATAAATTTTTGTTAAAGAAAAGAAATCTAGTTATTTGATAATGACTTAGTTTGTGAAATAAATAGAGAAGGATTTGGAATATAAATGAATTAAATTCTAATGATTTTCAAAAGGGTTATGGATAACCTAGAAAGTTTTGTGAATGTTTGAAAGCATGGAATCTAGAGGCTGAGCGAGACCCAAAATACCAGCAGGTTGTGTTATATTGAAATTTGAGATTCAGCCAGTGTGGGCTAGTGTTCTCGATGTGTTAGTTTAAGTCCGGTATGGTAACCTAGCTCTAGACGATATTACTTATGCTATGATTATAATGATTGGCACTAGTTGGGAGTGTAACACCCCGAATTCTATTTACATGTAATTCGTAACACAAAAAAATCTTTTACTTCAAATTCGTATAATTTTATAAGGAAACTAAAAACTTTTTATTATACAACAATGTTCATTATAGAATACACAGCGGAAAGAAATACAACATGAACTATACAACTCTAACATCAACAGCTTTAATCATGGAAATAATCTTTAGCATCAATTCATCTTCATGCCCTTTTGCTAATCCAAGTCTTGCAGTGAAAAACTATGGGCACGTTAGTTGCTTACAACCGATGCAATGTTATAAAATAGCGATCCTCGCTATGCCATAATATAACGATTCTCTTACTTTAACAACCACAAACTTGAATGCATATTTAAGTGTAAAAGAGTGACTATCCTAAACATTGAAGTATATGATATGACTTAATGCCTAATGCAGATGTTATGCTACAATGACACTAATGCATACTTGTTCGGATTCTATGCATCCCATTCTACATAGGTCCGAGGGCAAGCACCTACATACTCCACATTAAAGGGTTAAATCCCTCGCCATGCAAAACTACTCGATAACAAAATCAAGTTTTAGACATTCCACGAATACGGACTCCAGCCCTGGAGTCCACAGTCAGGCTATATGGAAATCCTCGCTGTGCGAACATCCCGTAAGTTTCCCTCTAGCCCCGGTATACGCAAATACAGTGGAGAACGACCTCCCATATGCCCGACTATTCATGATCCTGGAATCCACCGTCAAATCAATCATAGTCCCGGATTTAATTAAGGCTCGTCTCCATCGCAAGCAACCAGCAACCACAATTCCGGAGTCCACCGTCAAACTGGGTCTATAGTCCTAGAGTCCACCGTCAGACTATATAGAGGTGCCCCACTTACGTTTGCCCAAATTTTATTACATCTTCTCTTAGTGCCTTATCCTTAAGTTTGAAACATGAATAAATAATACTACATAGAGCTAGCTTACCTTCCTACCGGTCTTAAACCAAACACCGAGAACAATAGCCCATACTGGCCCTTTCTAAAAACTCAATTAATTTCATCACTTACCTGTACCTGGGTCTCACTAAGCCTCTAGAATCAACATCTTTTCATGTTCAACATTACAGGGTACTCATACCCTCATTATTCATGTTCTCAATTTCATTTATTCACATCTTATTCAATTCTTTCATCCATTCTTATTTACCAACCATGAAGTAAACACTTCTTGATTGATCACACAACCAACAATTTACTTTAATAAATTTCAAAGTCTCCTTAATTAATAAAAAAACTCCTTTTCACATTCATCTATACTTCAAAGTATGATTCTCAATTCAAAAGTTGCTTAAGATTGAAAACACAATTTCTTAAAGATGTTTATTATTTAAATCTCATCATTATACCTTGATTTTATCACAAATCAAAATCTTAATCATATATATTCTTCTTGAATTCCAATATCATCTAACACATGAAAATACATTTTAAATTTCCAAAATATAGCCTAAAACAGTGACAAAATATTTTCAGTTTTTCCCTTAATATCTTAAAACATTTATATGAATTTTTCTGAATTTTTAAAACTCAAAAAGACCAAAAATACAAAAAAAAATGCACTTTTGTGTAGGCTCAAACCGAGACCAAGGGACCCCCCCACCACCACGTGGCGACGCTAGGCGCAAGGGCACCCCTGCTACCCACCAAAGCCAAGCATCATGTCAGATATCTTAGGAGTTAAATTTCATATAACTTTACAATCTGATAAATCTCATTTTTTTTACTCTTTCAACTATTTTCGAATTCTGTTCTTTTCGTTCAATTTTTTGTTCATAAAACATATCCCCAAGTTTCCAGAAATAGTTTTTCATAAATTTTATTCATATTAGCACCAAATTATTCCCAATTTAACTCAAATAATCATATTTTATAAATCTAGTATTCAAATAACCACTTTTTATAAATCTAGTATTCATAGGTTTTGGTTAGAAAAATTTACCACATCATGAATGCATTTTTATTTAGAAAATCCTTCCCATCAACTTTATAATTCATTTCTAATATCCACATAATTTTCTAAGCACCAAATTAACAACTTAATGCATACAAATACTCAATTCTAATCATGGTTTATTAATTGTGCCTAACAACATACAACATGCTTTTAAATAAATTTTCAGTTAGCAACCTATCAATTCTATGTTGTAACTTTCGATTAGCAAACAAATTTTCTCATAATTTCTTACTACTAACAATTTTATCAACACAATATGTATCACAAATAATTGAAGAACTCATGCAAGTTAACAATTTCAACCATACACTACCTACACATGCATACTACATTAATTTAGAAAGTAAAAGAAATCATCCACCTTAGTTGATGAAAAGTGAAAGAAAACTCCTAGAAGTTGCTCCTAGTTCCAACAAGATGTGCCCTTCTCTCCCTGGCAAAAAAATCCGAAATCTTCCTCCAAGCAAGAAATCCGAGCCCCTCTCTTTTCTCTCTTTCTTTTTCTCTTTTGTTTTTCTTTTGTTTTGATCCTTTGTAAAATGCACACACAAATAGGAGATATTTATAGGGCTAAATGGGTGAATGAAGAGACCCCCTCTATCCAAAATAAATACCCACTCACAAAACCATTACTACAAATCCCTATCTCTTCCTCTTCTCGGCCGGCCATGCCTCTTGGTGTGCACACGCATCCACGTGCACTCTACGTGCACACACTTCTCATTCTTTTAATTAATTTTTATTTGTTTATTATTTGGCTAGGTGTTTGTTAGATGACAAGTGTGTAGGATTAAAAGTGTTCATTTTAAGAGTAGAATTAATTATGAACTTTTCTTTTAAATAAATTTTCTAATGGGCTTTAAAATAGACTTTAGACCAATAACATGATTTGACGGTGGACAACATCAATCCTGGAGTGTGTGCCCATTTGAAAATTTATCTAGAATAGACTTTTAAAGACAACTGAGACCGCATGAGAAGAATTACCCGACCCATAACATGATTTGACGGTGGACAACATCAAGACGGTGGACAAAATCATGTTGTCCAGGATTGTATATTTCATGTTGTCAACCGTCAAATCAATCATAGTCCCGGATTTAATTAAGGCTCGTCTCCATCGCAAGCAACCACAATCCCGGATTCCACCGTCAAACTGGGTCTATAGTCTTAGAGTCCACCGTCAAACTATATAGAGGCGCCCCACTTACGTTTACCCAAGTTTTATTACATCGTCTCTTAGTGCCTTATCCTTAACTTTGAAACTTGAATAAATAATACTACCTAGAACTAGCTTACCCTCCTGCCGGTCTTAAATCATATACCGAGAACAATAGCCCATACTAGCCCTTTCTAAAAACTCAATTAATCATTTTCATCATTTTCTGGTACCTGGGTCTCACTAAGCCTCTAGAATCAACATCTTTTCATGTTCAACATTATAGGGTACTCATACCTTCATTATTCATATTCTCAATTTTATTTATTCACATCTCATTCAATTCTTTCATCCAATCTTATTTACCAACCATGAAGTAAACACTTCTTGATTGATCACACAACCAACAATTTACTTTAATAAACTTCAATGTCTCTTTAATTAATAAAAACCCCCTTTTCACATTCATTTATACTTCAAAGTATGTTTCTCAATTCAAAAGTTGCTTAAGATTGAAAACACAATTTCTTAAAGATGTTCATTATTTAAATCTTATCATTATACTTTGATTTTATCACAAATCAACCCTTAAAATCTTAATCATATATATTCTTCTTGAATTCCAATCTCATCTAACACATGAATATATCTTTTAAATTTCCAAAATATTACCTAAAACAGTGACAAAATATTTTCAGTTGTTCTCTTAATATCTTAAAACATATATATGAATTTTTCTAAATTTTTAAAACTCAGAAAGACCAAAAATACAAACAATGCACTTTGTGCACAACATGGCTCGAACCTGAGACCAAGGGACACCCCCCAACGCCACGTGGCGGTGCCAGGCGCAAGGTCACCCTTGCTAGCCATCAAATCCAAGCATCATGTCTAACATCTTAGGAGTTAAATTTCATATAACTTTACTTTCTGATAAATCTCATTTTTTCCTCTTTCAACTATTTTCGAATTCTATGCGTTTCTTTCAATTTGATTGTTCATAAAACATATCCCCAAGTTTCCAGAAATAGTTTTTCATAAATTTTATTCATATTAGCACCATATTATACCCAATTTAACTCAAATAATCATTTTTATAAATCTAGTATTCAAAAAACCACTTTTTATAAATCTAGTATTCGTAGGTTTTGGTTAGAAAAATTTACCACATCATGAATGCATTTTTATTTAGAAATTCTCATCCTCCCCATCGACATTATAATTAATTTCTAATATCCACATAATTTTCTAAGTACTAAATTAACAACTTAATGCATAAAAATACTCAATTCTATCATGGTTTATTAATTGTGCCTAACAACATACAACATGCTTTTAAATAAATTTTCAATTAGCAACCTATCAATTCTATGTTGTAACTTTCGATTAGCGTACAAATTTTCTCATAATTTCTTACTACTAACAATTTTATCAACACAATATGTATTTCAAATAATTGAAGAACTCATTCAAGTTAACAAGTTCAACCATACACTACCTGCACATGCATACTACATTAATTTAGAAAGTAAAAGAAATTACCCACCTTAGTTGATGAAAAGTGAAAGAAAACTCCTAGAAGTTGCTCCTAGTTCCAACAAGATGTGTCATTCTCCTCCTAGCAAAAAAATCTGAAAGCTTCCTCCAAGCAAGAAATCCGAGCCCCTCTCTTTTCTCTCTTTTGTTTTTCTTTTGTTTTGATCCTTTGTAAAATGTACACACAAATAGGAGATATTTATAGGGTTAAATGTGTGAATGAAGAGACCCCCACTACCCAAAATAAATACCCACTCACAAAACCATTACTACAAATCCCTATCTCTTCCTCTTCTTGGCCGGCCATGCCTCTTGGTGTGCACACACATGCACGTGCACTCTACGTGCACACACTTCTCATTCTTTTAATTAATTAATTTTTTTTTGGCTAGGTGCTTGTTACATGACAAGTGTATAGGATTAAAAATTGTTCATTTTAAGAGTAGAAATAATTATGGGCTTTTCCTTTAAATAAATTTTCTAATGAGCTTTAAAATAGACTTTAGGCCTATGAGTTTTAATTAGAAAATAAATAATACAATTGTGACAAATAAAATGTGAATAAAAATGTACATCACTTTTAGAAAATTTTAGACTAAAGTACATAAAATTTTACGTGCAATGCACGTTAAAAAATATTAATATTTTATTTTATTTTTTTCTGGAATGTTATAGGGAGTTATATTCGTCTGTCAAGGGGACACGTGTGGCATTGTCTCGGCTGTTAATTTCTGAGATCTAGTGTTAAGAACGGGAGGCAGGTGTATAAGCTGTAGACTCCTGTCTGAACTTAAGGGATGGACCCTTAAGTGTCCGTCGATGTTCTATGTTTTCAGATACGAATAGGGAGCAAGAGCTTAACTCACTCTGAGTCTTTCGGCAGAGCAGGGGAAGGCCTGCATGGTCACCTTTATATTCGTGATAACTTTTAGTGAGGTCCGGGAGTGGAGAAAAACCGCAGGGTCCCGGTAGCACCGGGGAGCAGAGAGAGACCGCATGGTCCGGGTGGAGTGGTGATATCCACGATCCGACTAGCGAAGATGGACCGCATGTGCTGCAACCTTACTAGTCAATAGATAAATGTCAGAAACATAGTAGAATACATGAATAGGTATTTCATAGCGACAAATTGAACCCTATAATAAGGAGAACTCTACGGACTTTCCCTCGGAGTAGTATGGGATCCATAGAATCCGAACATGTGTGCATTAGTCTGCATCGTGTGTATCTATTGTTTTCTCGAACAATTGTTTTGTGCCATTGATTTATGCATTTTGATTTCTGTTTTATGGCATACACTTATACACTTAGATTAGAATTACTTTCTGTTTTTATTTATCCTTGTCATTATTGCTTTTTTTGTGCATCAAGTTTGGATCGTTAAAGTTGAAGGATCGCTTTAGTCCCACTCTCACACATATGGCATTGTATAATTGACTATTTTCATTTACATTCAAGTTTTTATGCCGTGTTTTGGAAATTTGTTAAAGTTTTTGTGATTCTTACCGCTAGCCTTCACAAGCTGACGAACCCACAGTTCACAAGTGTTGTAGGACTCTGATTAGAAATTGGCATGGTTGTGGGCTAGCGACAAGAGACGTGTCGTGATTGAAGATTCATAATGATATTAGTTGAATTACATGTGTATTTTCCACTGTGTATTGTAAAGAATATTGTTGAAATGAAAAGTTTTATTTTCTCTGTATTTTTGTACGAAATTGAAGTAAAGATCCTGGTTGTGCTACGAATTTTCTGTGTATAAAATTTGGGGCATTACAGGGTTATCATCAATTAGATGGACAAATCTCAGCCGTAGATCTGGATCTGATGGAAATCGGATGTGATGGTGGTCGTTGTAACCCTCATTCCCGATAATTAGTATTTTCCGTATATTTTCTATAATTTATTTTTTTATAAATTTATTTTGTGCTAGATTCATTTCGGATCTTGTATTAAAGTGTTTTCTAATCGAGATTTTATTCATTTTAAATAATGGTATACTTGAACTTGTTTTCTATCTCTAATTGATCAACTATTCATATTATTAATTTTCGGATTTTAATAAATTGTTGAACTCAAAACCTACTTTGATGCATATCATCATTATTATTATTATTGTTATTCTTATTCTGTTGGTATTAATATTTGTTATTATTGTTTTTGTTGGTATTATTATTTTTATCATTATTATTAGCATTATTATTATTATTATTTTGTTTTAAGCCCGAACATGCTCAATTTTATATGCATTTCACTATTCAATTTAATGTGTGTGTGTGTGTGTGTGTGTGTGTGTGTGTGTATATATATATAGGGAGAAGGACCTATTGGCACCTAAAGTTAGTATTAGTACCCTAAACACACCTAAAGTTTCTATAATACCCTAAACACACCCAAACTCTTATAAATTGGACCTACAGGCCCTCACCGTTTAATTCTCAGTTAACTTAGTGGAATATTCTGGGAATATTCCTCTTAACGGGTTTAAACCCGTTAAGAGGCATGTGAAATTAAAAAATACCCCTCTCCAAAAAAAAAACTGATTTGTGAGCAACGGGTGCCTATAAGTCCAATTTCCAAAACTTTGGGTGTCACTGAGGTATTACTGTAACTTCAGGTGTTTATAGGGTATTATTATTAACTTCAGGTGTTTTTAAGGTATTATTCTCATACTTGCTTTTAAGCTTCTGGTTCAATTTCTTGCGATTTATTTTGGTTGTGTGTGTAGGCAATGATGATTCACAGTTGAATATAAGTTGGTTCTTGCAATCTCTAAACTGGAATTTCATCATGTTGGTTCTTGCAATTTCAGACTTTACAAATAGGTCTAACATCTACATTAAAGGATAAGGGATTTGAATATTATGTTACCTATTTAATTTAGAGGGAAAAAAACATCTTATAAATACACTGAAAGGTAATCTTGTGGGTTTTGGAGAAGAAACAAGTGTAATATATTCAGAAAGGAGATTCATCCTATGGTGATACACTGATACTAGTGGCACGAGCTGTAAGAGCAAATTAATTTGCTTTCATCAATTATCTGCTTTTATAAATGAATGGATGAATGAATATGAAGTATCTGCTTTTATGAATACTAGATACATCTCTGATCATTTAAATATCAATTATCTATTTTTTACTTGCTTCTTTGGTTCTTACGTGAGATCTTTACCTTGTTCTTTGGTTTTTTGGTTCTCATAGAAGCATTACCTGGTTCTTTGGTTCTCTGGAGTATTACTCTGGAGCATCACCTGATCTCTATGCTTATATGCTTATATGCATTGCTAGTTACTTATATGCTTAAACAGTTTGAGCCTACTAGTATGCTATGCTATGCTGACTTATATGCCAGTTACTTATATGCTATGCTATGCTTATATGGTTATATGCTATGCTATGCTTATATGCTTATATGCATTGTCACTCTTAAACAGTCTAGTACATATCTTCTATTCTTGTTTTATTAAACTTGTTAACAGAAAACTATGCTTTATCAAATTCTGTTGTAGGTTAAATGGTTCATGAGTAGATTAAGTCAATCATTCATGTTACTCAATTGTGAATTTCATATTTGTCATGGAACCTGGACTTGATACTTCCTGTTAGTCAATTGTAAATTTCAATATGAGGAAGGGTTATTTTTGCATTTGAACTAGTTGGCATGGCATTTCATTGCAGCCCTAGTGACACAATTTTTTATCTCTTTATTACACTGATGCTTGAATATTTGGCAAATTTGATAAATCCATGCTGAAAGTTGTGTTCTGAGCCTACTAGTAATTATTTCATGTATTGTTTAGTTTCATGTACATACAAATACATGATTATTTTTGATTTTTTTTTTGGTTGGCAGCAGCAGCAGCAGAAGAAGCAGCAGCTTGCTTCGTTATGTAATATTGATTGTGTAATTGTTTCATGTCATGTAATTGTTATTTCATGTTACGTAATTGTTTCATATTATGTAATATTGATTGTGCATTTCAAGTATACAAAATAGTTATGCATTTAGGATTATATCTATATTCTTTAGTTCTTTCTTTGCTATCTGCTGGATACTTATGATCTAGAGATGAAAATATATCTCAATAAACTCTTTGCTTTATGTTGGTTTTGAATAATTTGTTTGTTCTTGATGTTATGATATATTGATATATGATGATTAAATATTTTTGGTTCTGAACAAACTATGGCCTCTATTAAGGATTTAGAGAACAATTTTTTAAAGAAATTTTGAAGGATTTTTGGTTCAGTTAGCACTCTCAGTTGCAGAAATACTCTCAATTTTGAAGGACTTTTTGTTCTATTTAAAAATTAATTGTAAAGAAATTTTAGGGAAAATTTAGAGAAATTTTAAGGAATTTTTAAAGGAATTTTAAAGAAACCTTAAAGGAATTTTAAAGAAATTTAAAAGGAATTTAAAAGGAATTTTAAAAGTTAGTTTAAAGGAAATTATAAGGAATTTTAAAGGAATTTTAAGGAATTTTAAGGAATTCAAAAGAAAATTTTAAGAAAATTTAAGGGAATTTTAAAGGAAAATTTAAGGAATGTTTTTAGGAATTTTAAAATTTTTTAAAGGAATTTTAAGAAATGTTTATGAATTTTAACGAATTTTTAAGAAATTATTAAAGCATGGGGGTAAAAAAGTCATTTTACCTCTTAATTGTTAGAAAATTAACAGAAATGGACGTGAGGTGGCTATAGGTCCAATTATAACAAGTTTGGGTGTGTTTAGGGTATTATAGAAACTTTAGGTGTGTTTAGGGTATTAATACTAACTTTAGATGTCAATAGGTCACTCTCCCATATATATATATATATATATATATATATATATAGGGAAATGCTCAGTTGAAAACGGGTCCGTTTTCAACCGGGTTGGAAAACGCCATTCTGGGCCATCCGATCGCTGAAGATCGTGATCAACGGTCCAGATTTGCTCCGCTTAGATCAGATCGTTCTCTAAGTGTTTTAGCGGAGGGGTATTTTTGGTACTTCACGCCAAAAAATGCTTCGGTTTTTTGGCGTGAAGTTTTTTTGGTAGAAAAAACAACTTGGGCCGTTGTTGGAAACAACGGCCTAAGTTGATTTTTTTAATATAAAAAATCAACCTTGGCCGTTGTTGGAAACAACGGCCGTTGTTGGAAACAACGGCCAAGGTATGTACAAGTGTTTTTCCAAACACTTGTACATACCCAAATCTTCCTCACTCTATCTTCGTCACAAACTCTCTCTCTTTCTCTTCAGCTCCCGAAACCCATCCCCAAACCCTAGTTCTCTCTCCCAACTCCTTGGCCTCGATTTCTTTGCCTTCTCGATCTCCCCCTCTTGTGGAAGCCTCTCTATCTCTCTCTCCCTCTCTCGAATACCTCAAACCCTAACGTAGTCCCCAAACTCCCAAATCATCTTAACCGTAGCACAAATTCTCCAACCCCCTACCATGTACAAGTTGTTCGTCTACAGCAGCGGCTTTTCATATCTTCGCTAACTCTCTATCTCTCTCTTTGGACCAGGTATTTACTTAATCACAATTTACTATAATGAACTATGTTAATTTCTTGAATTATTTTTTAATTTTTGAGTTGGGTTTTTTTTTATTATACGTAGTAGTCTATAATTTAGAGAGTATACAATTAGCTCTGATCATGTATGTTGTATATATTTTGTTGACATTTTTGTAGATGTAGTGTTAGTTGTAGTGGTGGAATATAGGAGAAGGAAATAAACGAGATCCAAAAATTCAATTTTTACGAGTAGGTCGGACTCGCCGCGTAGAAGGTAACGGAACTTGTAGAGGCGATTTCTGTCTCACGGTTTGTGAGATACGTCCGTTTATCACTTTTATTCAATACAACAGATATAAAGCGATACACGGTCGTATCTTTCAAACCGAGAGTCGGAACTCACCTCTGCAAGTTCCGTTGGCTTGTGTTTGGTGTGCCAGACTTGACGGCCAAATTTAGGAATTTTTCCATCTCGTTTTTGTTGTTTTGACGCGTATATGAAAAAACTTTAATCTACCTCGGGAATTTTTTAGTACATTCTGAATAGAAAAATGCTTCAACGAAGTCTAAATAACACGAAACTATGCGAGCAGGTTGGGCTAACCATTCACAACCCAACGCAACTTGTACATGCGAGTTCCGACCCACGGTTTGCAAGATACGTCAATGTATCGCTTGCCGCTCTTTTTTAAAGAGTGAAAGCGAAACACGGCCGTATTTCAAACCGTGGGTCGGAACTCACTTCTACAAGTCGCGTTGGCTTGTGTTTGGTGTGCCAGAAGGTGACGGCCAAATTTTGGAATTTTTCATCTCGTTTGTGTTGTTTTGACGCGTATAAGCGAAGTTTTGAAATTTTTGCATCTCGTTGGTTTGTGTTTGCTATTTTTCGGCGAATAATTAGTTTTATATATGCGAACTTTGTTACAGAGAAATGGCTAGAATGAGGGGAACCGGAAGGACATCTCGGGATCCTCGGCGGGAACATTCCACAGAGAATGTGAGAACTATTAATTTGTATTGTGCATTTTGTATTTAGTGATATTGTTATTACACTAATAATAATTGTGTTTTTGGGTTCGTGTAGGTTGGTGCATCCTCTTCGATGGCACCACATCGTGATCCAGGACCAATATATCCCCGTGAGCTGGGCTTGCAAGACCGCCACAGATCCGTGGCAGTGTGGGGTGGCACGACGCGGATGTGTAATTTCCACACCCACGAGACCATGAAGGTGCACCCACGTATTGTCGAGTACCTAGTAGAGGCCGGTTTCTACGGAATCAGCATGATGGGTCAGGTTAAACTCGACCGAGCACTTCTCTCAGCACTCATGGAGCGATGGAGGCCAGAGTCGCTCACCTTACATCTACTGGTCGGAGAGATGACGGTGTCACTACAGGATATAGCGATGATCTCCGGTCTTCCAATAGATGGGTTGGCCGTGACGGGTAATATAAACTTTGATAAAATAGAGCTGTGTAATGAACTGCTCGGTACAGAGTTTGATGAGGTGGCCGCGGAAAATAAGGATATTTTTGTCAGACAATCAATCCGACTATCTTGGTTGAAGGGACGTTTTGATGGGACGTTGACCAATGCATCGCCCGACTACTATGTACAGTCCTACACCAGAGGTTACATTCTAACGGTGCTCGGAGGGGTTCTCTTGCCTAACTCATCCGGGGATACGGTACACCTCATGTATCTACGATTTCTTGCCGACCTAGGCTTAGTTGGCCGGTACAGCTGGAAAAGTTGCACGTTGGCAACACTATATAGGTCATTGTGTTCTGTAGCGCTAGATGGGACCGAGATGACCGGTTTGATGGTTTTGTTACAGATTTGGTCATGGGAGCGACTGCACTTGGGTCATTCCCGCATTAGGAGACCAGCGGACGGTTGGATGGCCGAACCAGAAAATCTCATATGTTAGCACCCTTAGGGGTATATTGGGCTGGTAGTTGGAGTTACAAAGACAACCCAAAAGGTGTACTAACGTACTACAGAAACAAGCTCGACCAACTACGAGAAGAGTTCGTGATTTGGGTATCGTATACACCCGAGCGGGTGGGAAGACTACCACCGATGTGCACGACCGGGTCGCAGTTGTGGATGACGACAACTCCACTCATCAACTTTGGTATAGTGGAGCATCCGCGGCCGGAGAGAGTCCTTCATCAGTTCGGTCTTCAACAAGATACTCCCCCCAAGCTGCGCAAACCTATACGACCATGAGTTACATGCCGTGAGGGGTATCGGTTGCATGCCTACTTATGATTGGGCAGATTTCCATCGTGTTCACGTTGCAGAATGGAACGAGTGACGGTTTGAACTTGTAATTACCAATGTAGAAGAGTACGATGGCAGAGAGCAAGGGAAGTACATGCAATGGTTCAGATCAATTACACGTTTGTATATTTTTTCCGATACAGAACTACTTGCTGGTGTTCAACGATTAATTAAGGAGAGGGAGATTAAACTACCACCCGCCTAAGGCCTCAGTTATACGTACAGTGGTAAGTATAATCTTCAAATTTCTTTGAATGTTCGTTATATTTAAAGTTATTGAATTGTTTACTTTTCCGAATCTGTATAATTAATTTTTTGGTATTTTTTATTTTAGATTGATAATACGATGGACATGGCAAAAGAATGCGCAGACGTAATCAAAAGTAATGCGGGCACGGCTATGAAGAGGTTCACTCAGATGATGCTCTCTTCATGCTGTACCAATTTGGATGTTTTGGAAGAGGCTGAACGTTTGGATCGAGAATTAAGGTCACCGAAAGGGCGACGTAAAAACGTGAGGGGTAGGCCAGCTACATTGATGAGGCAACAACGGGGACGTGAGCTGAGAGAACAACAAGCTACATCTTCACATCCATCTCAAGAACAAGAGCAACAAGATGAGAATGAAGAGAAGGTTGTTGGAGACGTACAAGAGGAGGGAGGAGAAGAAGAAATCCCTGAGTCGTCATCCCCGCGCCGGCGTCGAAATCCTACTCGGAAGAGGCGAGCACCACAACCATACACGCCCGGTTCTTAGCTAATACCGTATACAATTTGTTTGTTGTAGTAATGTTTTTTTTTTGGTTTTATCCCTGTTGTAACTTAATATATGGTAATTGTTGTTCGTAAGTTTAAGTGTAGTTGATGTTGTTGTTATTAATTGCTAATAGTCAATTATGTTGGTGATTTTGGTGGTCGTACGTATAAATTTATTTGGAGAGTGTAGGTGATACGAAGGTGTTTGCAAATTGGGAAAAATTCAAGTGTAGCAGCTGTAGCTGCTATGTTGAGTTGTACATAATTTTTTTTATTTAAACCTAGGTCGTTGTCTCCAATAACGGACTAGGTTAGTTGTTGAAATTTTTATTTTCATCAATAAAATACAGAGAGCAAGACCCCTATATTTCTTATGCCTTAGGTCGTTGTCTCCAACAACGGCCTAGGTAATAGGCAAGAAGTTGCATAATTTGGGGTGCTCTCTGACTTGTTGGAGTTAAATACAACAACAAGTTAGAGAACAAGACCCTATATTTTTTATAGCTTAGGCCGTTGCTTTCAACAACGGCCTAGGTAGTAGGTCAAAAGTTAAAAATATTGGGCTGCTCTCTGACTTGTTGGAGTTAAAAACAGCAACAAGTCACAAGGAGCAAGACCCCTATATTTTGTATACCTTAAGCCGTTGTCTCCAACAACGGCCTAGATAATAGGTCAAAAGTTGAACATATTGGGCTGCTCTCTGACTTGTTAGAGCTAAAAATAGCAACCAGTCACAGAGAGCAAGTCCCCTATATTTTGTATACCTTAGGCCGTTGTCTCCAACAACGGCCTAGGTAGTAGGCCAAATGTTGCACAATACAGCTTGCTCTCTGACTTGTTGGAGTTAAATATAGCAACTAGTCAGAGAGCAAGATCCTATATTTTTTATACCTTAGGCCGTTGCTTCCAACAACGGCCTAGGTAGTAAGTCAAAAGTTGCACAATTTGGGGTGCTCTCTGACTTGTTGGAGTTAAATACAGCAACAAGTCAGAGAGCAAGACCCCATATTTTTTATACCTTAGGCCGTTGCTTCCAACAACGGCCTAGGTAGTAGACCAAATGTTGCACAATTTGGGGTGCTCTCTGACTTGTTGGAGTTAAATACAGCAACAAGTCAGAGAGCAAGACCCCAAATTTTTTATAGCTTAAGCCGTTGCTTCCAACAACGGCCTAGGTAGTAGGCCAAATGTTGCATAATTTGGGGTGCTCTCTGACTTGTTGGAGTTAAATACAGCAACAAGTCAGAGAGCAAGACCCTATATTTTTTATAGCTTAGGCCGTTGCTTCCAACAACGGCCTAGGTAGTAGGTCAAAAGTTGACCTTTTTGCTTTTTACAATTTTCTCTTCACTCTTTACGAACAATCTCTGTGGAACTTTATACAAAAGATAGATGATCTATACTTGTATATCGTTTATATATTTTTTTTATTTTTCCATTTTTTTACACCTAACTAACCAATATATAATCACGATGTTTAAATATTTATAGAAAATACCAAAAAATATAACATAATCTTGTCATTTGTAAAAAACATTTTATTAAATATATTCTTATCGCTAAAATGTAAATTCTTCTGCTTAGCGTAACCTATTCGGTTATTGGTTAGGTTTAGGGTTAGGGTTAGTGTTAACGGGGGTTAAGGGTAGGATAAGGGTAAGCGGGGGGTTAGGGGTAAGGTTAGGAGAGTAGGGTTATGGGTTAGGGTTAAGGTTATTGTAGGGTTAGGAGAGTAGGTTTATGGGTTAGGGTTAGGGTTAGTGGTTATAAAGTTCTTTGTGGCCAATATATATGCAAAATCTTTGACAAGTACAAAGAACAGTATTACAAGGATCATGTGAATGAGAATGGAATGGAGTTTTATCAACTCATGGATTCCATAAGTTGGACCACATGTAGATATTAAGTCTATGTCGAGGAAGAGTATTCATTTTGTTTAGGATAACTTTTCCTATTATTATTGGAGGCTCTTCAAAGTGGGCATCACATGTAGTAGAACAAGTTCAATATGGGAAAAATCTAAAGTACATAACTTGCTTATATTCACATATAGATCCCCACATGTATGAGAAAAACCACATGTAGATGCTGAGGATGAAGAAGAAAAGTAGAGGTCGAGCACCGAGAAAGAAGGGGAAGGTGCAAAACCCATCGGGGACGTGATTGCTGTGACTCAAAAGGAGAAGCAGTACGGTTCTTTTGAATTTGAAGAGAATGTAAATAAACTGGTGAGTTTTTAATTGTAAAATAGATTAAAAAATTTATTATTTTTGAATAGGGTAGGTAGGTTTTCACGCCACGTCGCGCCACTCCACTTTTCACACCTAAATACGAAGAGGCGCGAAACGTTGTACGCACTCTTTCGAAAACACCCCTCCTTTCCCGCTTCCTTCCCTTATAAGCTCCCTTATCTTAAAACAATAAAACCCTTCCAATTTTTCAAACCCATCTCCAAATTTCAAAAACCCATCTAATAGGGATGTTATTACTGGGGTTGAAACCCTAAAAGAAAACCCATCTAACAAAAAACCCCTAACCCTAACCTAGGTGTTACTACTTGGGTTGAAACCCTACACTCACCAATAACCGGCGAGATGTATGTTTTGCAGAAGATTTTACATCTAATAGGGATTAGAATATAGTTAAGGATTTTTTTTTACAAAATAGATGATTATGATTTATTTTATAGTATTTTTTGTAAATATTTAACCACCATGATTATATATTGGTTTAAAAGGTGGAAAAAAATGGGCCAATAAAAAAATATAGCTAAACGATATACAAGTAAAGATCATCTGTCTTTGGTATAAATTTTCACAGAGACTGTACGTAAAGAGTGAAGAGAAAATTGTAAAAACCCCAAAAACTTCAAACCTAGGTAGTTGTTGGAGACAACGGCCTAAGGTATTCATATAAAGGGATGCTCCATGACTTTTTGCTCTTTTCAAGTTGGTCAAGTCAGAGAGCAATGCAAAAACTCCAAATTTTAAGCTATAACATAGGCCGTTGTTGAGGACAATGGCCTAGGCTATAAATAAAAGGGGTGTTGCTCTCTGACTTGTTGCTCTTTTTAACTTGTCCAAGTCAAAGAGCACCTCCAAAAACTACAACTTTTTTGACTACAACCTAGGTCGCGGTTGGAGACAACGGCCTAAGATATTTGTAAAATTGGATGTTGCTCTCTGACTTGTTGCTCTATTTATCTTCTGCAAGTCAGAGAGCACCCGAAAAACTTCAACTTATGTCCTATTACTTAGGCCGTTGTTAGAGACAACGGCCTAAGGTATTTCTAAAATAAGGTGTTGCTCTCTGACTTGTTGCTCTTTTTATCTTCTCCAAGTCAGAGAGCAACCCAAAAACTTCAACACAACGGCCTAAGGTATTTCTAAAATCGGGTGTTGCTCTCTGACTTGTTGCTCTTTTTAACTTGTCCAAGTCAGAGAGCACCCCAAAAACTTCAACTTTTTTGACTACAACCTAGACAACGGCCTAAGGTATAAAAAAATTATTGTTATGCTCTCTGACTTGTTGCTCTTTTTAACTTGTCCAAGTCAGAGAGCACCCCAAAAACTTCAACTTTTTTTACTACAACCTAGGCCGTTGTCTCCAACAACGGCCTAAGGTATAAAAAAATTATTGTTATGCTCTCTGACTTGTTGCTCTTTTTAACTAGGGGTGGCAACTGGGCCGGGTCAACCGGCGACCCACCCGCGACCCGGCCCACGAACCCGGCCCAGGTTAAGCCTTTCACGGGTTCGGGTCGAACCCGGTGAACAGTACCGGGTCGACCCGGGTCGCTATTTATGCGAATTGGATTCGCGTAACCCGGCTCACGAACCCGGTCAACCCGCGAATTGGACCCGCCAACCCGCGGGTCGACCCGCGAATTTCGACCCCCGACCCGTGGCGGGTCGAACAGGTCGAAACCCGCGGTTCGAAGCCGGGTCGCTAGCCGTTGGGACGGGTTGGGGCCGTTGGGCGTTGGCAGCACAGCAGCAGCAAACGGCTCTAAGAGCCGTTGCTTGCTTGCTGTTGCTTTTTTTTTTTAATTTTTTTTTTGTTTTTTCCCACTTCTAACCCTATAAATAGCCCCCAAAAATCTCCAAAAAAATCACACCTCCCTCTCTTACTCTCTCTACTATTATACATCAAAAAAAAAAAATTGAACAATTGTAGTAATCATCAAACAAGTGTACAAGGAGGCGTATACACGATCAAATTTCGGTCGTATCGGAGAACAAAATTCAACGTCTTCAACGTCTTCAACTCTCTTCAACCATCGACTCAAATCTACTTCAACTCTTCAATTGCGAAATCGGCAAAGCGCTCCTCCATCTTTTCTATTATATTCTAATTTTCACGGTTTTTTTTATACGTGTATTCCACGGTGAACGGTATCAAAATATCTCTATCTCTCTTGTTATTTTTTTTTTTTCGTTGTAGTTAAAATTATTGTTTGTTTTTTGAACTTCTCTATCTCAACCCTCTTGTTTTTTAGTTTTTTTTTGTATAATTCACCGCTTCTACATTGTAGATTTTTTTTACATACCACATTACTACACTATGTCTAGATCATGCGGTAGCGGTCGTAGCGGACAAGATTCTTCCTCATCTTCACGTAGGCCACCAATTGTCCCAATTATTGAGCCCGCCCAAGATTACATTGATCCTACTATGGAACAATGGGGTACACATGATGATGTTGGACATGAACATTTAGAAGAAGAACAACAACAACAAACCGAAACCACACAACCCCGTAGTAGTAGGAAAAGTAGAGGAGAAACTAGCGATTGGCACAAGTTTTATGAGTATATTCCGGACGAAAATACTCCGGGTGTAGGTGTGAAAGTGTGTAAATCATGTGGTAAACAATACAAATTCAAGAGGGGTGACGGAACCGGTACACTTAGTAGGCACATCCTAAATAATCATAAAGATCTTCTTGATCAAATACAAGGCCAACAAAGAATAAACCCTAGGACCGGTCAAGTAGATAGCCACCCTTATGATCCCAAACTTGTTCGTCGGGAAATGGCCCGATTAGTAATTAAGGAAGAGTTACCATTTACCTATCCCGAGAGTAGGAACTTGGAAAATTTTAATCAAACGGCCTTAAACCCTCATTTTAAAAGAATTCCGAGAAATACTTGCAAATCGGATTGTTTTAAAGTGTACATGGAAATGAAGGACGCGTTGATTGCAATTTTATGGAGTTTAACTTGTAGGGTTAGTTTAACTTCGGATTGTTGGACGGGTGTCAACAATATTCTAACGATGGGAATAACCTGTCATTGGATCGACAATGATTGGATTCTTAATAAAAGAATCATATCACTTGCGTCGTTACCGTATCCCCATAGTGGCGCTGAAATAGCAAACCGTATTTTAGAAATTTGTGATGTTTTTCATATTCACGATAAAATTATAGCTATTAGTTTTGATAATGCATCTAACAACAATGTAGCAATTAATACTTTAAAAAGAATATTAAACCCTCCATCCGACAATATTTTTCATGTTAGGTGTGCATGTCATATTATAAATTTATGTGTTCAAGATGCATTAGGTATAGCTGATCCATATATAATTAAAATTAGAAATTATGTACATTTCATTGCATTAAAACCAAGCATGCTACAAGAATGGAAAGCTTGGTGTAGAGCTAGAAATGTTCCTTTTAGAAAATTTCCAAAGGATGTTAGACACCGATGGAATTCTAATTTTGATTTACTAAGTGTTGTCACCGAATATAAAGCAGTTGTAAATGATTTTTGTATCGCACAAAATATGCCTAATTTTGAAATGACTCCCAATGATTGGTTTTTTGCTGAATCTTTGTTGAAATTTTTAGAACCTTTTAAAATCGCAACTTTAAAATTTTCAAAAACATATGAATCTACTTCTAGTTACATTTTTATTGAATTAGTTAGCATGATGCAAACATTTAACGAAATGTTAAATGATACCCATATTAGTGACATTGTAAAACCTGCATTTACAAAATTTTTGAAGTATTATTTTCCTCCTCCTATGTTGATTTGTGTTGCTACTGTTATGGATCCTCGTATCAAATTAGAAGGTACGAAGAATTTGATAGAAATATTTTTTGGATATTTAGATAACATTGTAGAATTAACAATTGATTGCGCTAGTTTTTTAGTTCAATTTGAATCTACGTTAAATAACTTGTATGATTATTATGATAGACGTTTTGCTTCTAGTAGTACAACTTCTGTAGTTAGTTCTTCTTCTGGTAGTTCTAAAGGTAAAAGTAGAATTGGTGATAGAACATTTAGTTTACTTGAAAAAATTCAATCTAAAAAACCTAGAACTAATCAACCAAATGAATTAAATTGGTATAACCAACAAGATGCTGAGCCTTTTACTTCTGCACTAGATATTTTACAGTGGTGGAAAGAACACGAACACACTTTTAGTATTCTATCAATTATGGCTAAAGATTTGCTAACTCCTCCTGTCTCTACAGTTGCTTCTGAGAGTGCATTTTCTACAAGTGGTAGGGTTCTATCTGATTACAGGAATCGGTTGAAGCCCGAGACGTTAGAGATGCTCGTATGCACAGAAGACTGGCTGAAGGCTGAAGATAGGACGCAAGGGAAAGCGTTATCGAGTTCCACAAGTGGGAGCAACTCGCCTGAAGAACAACAACAACAACAACAACAACAACAACAATAGCTTTTCTTGTTATGTTAAATTAGAAAAATTGTAGTCAATTAAAATTGTACATAAAAAATATGTTATTGTATAAAACTTATTTGTGAATTGAATTCTTCAGTTCGTTATAAATTGTTCAAATTGTACAACTTAAATTCATATGAATAAAATTTCAAAATTTGTTGTCAATTTCACTCTTTCAATCTTATTATTATTATTACGATTTTTTTTGTTTATTAGTATTATTACTTACTTAGTACTATAATTAAACATCATTTGGGCCTTGGGGATATTTGATTCTAATTTTAAGAATTGTAGTATTATTACTGAATTACATACTTAGTATTATAATTAAACATCATTTGGGGATATTTGAAGAATTGTAGTATTATTACTTATTTGTATTATAATTTTTTAAGAAATGTAATATTCATCAAACAAAACATGGTTGTTTGTATAATTGTATACATCATTTGTAAAATTATTATTATTATTAGTTCAATACTTCAATTTAAGCTACCAAAAAATAATAATAATAATAATAATAATAATATATATATATTATTAAACGGGCCAACCCGCGGGTCGACCCGGCCCAACCCGGGTTGAGCCCTAATGGGTTCACGGGTTGGGCGGGCCACCCAAATACAAAAGTGACCCGGCCCGGCCCGGCCCGCCTAACAACCCAACCCGGCCCGGCCCACCCACTCGTGCGTGCCAACCCGCACGGGTTGGGCCCGGACCGGCCCGTTCGACCCGTTCGCCATCGCTATTTTTAACTTGTCCAAGTCAGAGAGCACCCCAAAAACTTTAACTTATTTGACTACAACCTAGGCCGACGGCCTAAGGTATAAAAAAATTATTGTTTTGCTCTCTGACTTGTTGCTCTTTTTAACTTGTTCAAGTCAGAGAGCACCCCAAAAACTTAAACTTTTGTCCTATTACTTATGCCATTGTTGGAGGCAACGGCTTAAGGTTAAAAAATTAAGGGTCTTGCTCTCTGTGTTAATGCTCCAAAAACAAAGAGAATTATTGAAGTCCAAATAAATATCAACAAATAACGTAGGCCGTTGTCCAACAGCGGCCTAGGTTTTAAAAAAAAATTTATGTACAACTACAAGTGCAGCTACAGCTGATCCAATTGAGTCACAAACCAACAATTATGTACAACAACAATATTAACAAACGACACAAACCAACAACACTTGAGTCTCAAGAACATTTACAGTTACCAATCAAAAGTAATTAACCACATAGGCAATAATCTGTAATATACTGAAACATTACATTAAATAAATTCCAATTCATAGTGGATCATCATATCTCGAGTTAGAACTCTCTTCATCGGATGGAATTACTTCTTGCCTTCATTCAAATATTAGTTTTAGTTAGTGAGAAACTCATTTACCACAAATGAAGTATAATAAATATAAACGAGGGACAAACAAATAAAGTACGAGTCTTACCCCTCAAATAAAGTTGAACAATTTCTTGAATCATGATTCATTTGCACAATGCCGCATCTTCGGCACCGTCTCGATTTTTTAATGCGGAGTTGCTCTTATCAACCTCAATCTTTTGGTGCGAGATCTTCCCTTTGTCGTGCATTGTTGTGGGTCACTAATGCGTGTAGGTATGTGTCCACTCCCTTCATCATGAGGTTGTGCACTACCATGCCGTTGTGAACTACCTCCTGGTTCTACACTGTCATGTGGTTGTGAGGCCTGTTCAGGTTGTTCACCTAATCCGGGTTGTAGCCGAGAAACCCCGTCAATGATCTTCTGCAAATTCTCTAACGTGTATTTGTAACTTTCATTAGAGGAACAACCGAGATCGACAATCTGTTTTACATGGTAGCTCAACTCATAATATCGAGAAGCAAAATTCTCGGTATTGGGTTCGGTTGGAACAGATGTATAACTTCTTCTCATCACATTCCTGGTCCATCTTCTTTTAATATATACATCCGGGAGGAAAGTGTGATGGCCGAAACGAAGAGCAGCTAAAATATTCCTGTAAGGAATGCCAACGAAGTCGAAGAAGTGGCATGCACATGTAATAATTCCATTGATTTTGCATAATTGTAGAAGGCGAGCCGGTTCTGATTCTCCACAAAGTATCACATGGAAGGTTGAACTATCCAGTGTCTCAAGATCGGCAACGAATGTCACATTGTACATGAAGCTTTTTGTAACTTCATCTTGGAATTTGTAAAAGATTTTCAAAGTATATGTCTTTGATCGTGTCTTTACCTTCCCAAAAAATGGTCGAAGATGACGGCAAATTCATGCAAGGAATATTTCTTTTCTGTATGATGCTTCAGGGCAGAATGCGCTGACTCAACCCGTTGGCTACTCAACATGCCGGCCCAAAAAGGATCTTTAGCGTAGACGGGTGCCCAACTTTTACGGATATCAAATAGATCGTTCAACCATTTGTTACTCTCTAATCCGTATTGCAAAATCAACAAATTCCATTTTCCTACAAAGTCATGTACATATTCAGAATTATAGATGACATTCTTCAAAGACTCCCTAAACTTGTCGACATCGTTCGAAATATGCACCTCCTGGAGTAACTTATCCAGAATGTGCCAAATACAAAAACGATGCCGAGTCTGGGGGAAAACTTTCTTAACTGCGGCGGCGATCCCACTGTCTTGATCGGTGACGATACTGGATGGAGCACAATTCATAACCCCTAATCACTTTTCAAAGAACCATTCAAACAAAGAGGCCGTCTCATTTGGAATGAACCCACCTCCTAAGAAAGTCGATTGTCAATGTTGATTCACTCCAACAAAGGGAACAAATAACATTCCATAACGGTTCATATTGTACGTGGCATCAAAGCAAATTACATTGCCAAATTCTTCATAATTCATCCTACAAATACCATCAACCCACATACAATGTGACAACCATCCTTCGAGATTGTTGGTGCTGAAATCGGTGTGGGGGCAAACAAATAGATTTGTGGATTCTTGGGATGTCGAATAGTCAAGCCTGAAACTTTTCCGTCGGAGTTTGACCGTGATCTCCCGCCGTTGACCTGCAAAAAGTGCGAAACACCGGGGTTGATCCCGGCGACGCACCCTCCGATGCTCAAGTCAGTAATCAGAAAGATTATGAATGAGCTTTGATTGGCAAAAGATTGATTACCTGTTAACAGTGGGGGGTGGGGGGTATTTATAGCCACCTTATGGACCAGTTTCGGGATAAGATCAAATCCCTACTTTCTAGTGAATGGATAGAATGAATCAGGGCTATTGATTAAGTATAATCATAAACCCTAATTCTATCCAGCTGGACGGGCTTCTTTGCAGGTTTGAACCTGCACCCAGTTAAGGTGGATCCGTTAGTGGGCTATTGGGTCTTTGGAGAAAAGACCCAGTACCCATTTCAGACCCGTCTATAGGTGAAATTACTATTTTACCCCCGAGCTTTAAGATTTGTGCCCAATTTGGACGGTTCCAATTTAACCCTATTTTTGGCCATATCACGAGCCCCCCACTCCCAAAGACTGAGTTTGATTAGCCTTTGAGGAGTAGTTTTACTATTTTAATGGCTTGCGGAGTTGTATCGGAGTCCAAATGAGGGGCGTCGAATCTTTATATGAGATATTATGGTGAATTTCGGAACTAGTTGCATGTTCAAGGTTGTTCTTGAGCTCTCCTGAACTTTTGGTGATTTTTCTTAATTTATATCTATTTTTCGGACCATTTATTTAATTTTGCGAAGCGGTGATTCATTGTTTGGGGGCCTTAATTAATTATTCTAAGCAATAATTATTTACCCAGGGGTTCAAAAAAATTTCCCGAATTTATAATTATTTTTTTAGAATTTTAAATTAATTTTTCCGAATTTTTAATCATTTTTCGCAATTTTTTTAAATAAATAATTCAATTTTAATAAATAGAAAATTAATTTTTAATCCCATTTGTGATGTGGCAAGATCTGGGCTCTCTATCAGCATTGGGCACGAATTTTGGGGAGATCTGAGGCCTGTGGTTGCTCGAAGATGTGTTTTTCTTCATCCGGTGGCAAGTCGCTTCGGCGACGGTGCCGATCCCCTCCAAATAAGTGTTAGGAAGGAGGCCGAAGTCTAGGGGGGTTCGGGATCTCCTACTGAGGTGCAGAGATACCTTGGCGCGGCGACACGTGTAAGCAAGGGGTTCGGCAAGTCTTTGCCGAAGTCCGGAGTGAGTTTTCTTCCCACGTTTGAGCGTCGGTGCCAAGAGCGCTCGGAAAGGCGTGCCGAGGTCCCAAAGTGAGGATTTTTTCATAGTTCAGGTGTCGGTGCCAAGAGCGCTCGGCAAGGCGTGCCGAGGTCCTAAAGTGAGGATTTTTTTCACGTTTGGGCGTCGGTGCCAAGAGCGCTCGGCAAGGTGTGCCGATGTCCCAAAGTGAGGATTTTTTCCACGTTTGGGCATCGGTGCCAAGAGCGCTCGGCAAGGCGTGTCGAGGTCCCAAAGTGAGAATTTTTTCATCGTTTGGGCGTCGGTGCCAAGAGCACTCGGCAAGGCGTGCTGAGGTCCCAAAGTGAGGATTTTTTCCACATTTGGGCATCGGTGCCAGGAGCGCTCTGCAAGGCGTGCTGAGGTCCCAAAGTGAGGACTTTTTCCACGTTTGGGCGTCGGTGCCAAGAGCACTCGACAAGGCATGTCGAGGTCCCAAAGTGAGGATTTTTTCTACGTTTGGTCATCGGTGCCAAGAGCGCTCGGCAAGGCGTACCAAGGTCCCAAAGTGAGGATTTTTTTCACGTTTGGGTGTCGGTGCCAAGAGCGCTCGGCAAGGCGTGGCGATGTCCCAAAGTGAGGATTTTTTCCATGTTTGGGCGTCGGTGCCAAGAGCGCTCGGCAAGGCGTGCCGAGGTCCCAAAGTTAGGATGATAGCGTGGAAATGACAGCTTGACTTTTGACCATTGATCTTCTGACGAATTTGGCCGTTAGTTATTAATGCGACGGTACGACTTTTGTCGTTTTGCGTAAATGGGCCTGACCGTTGGTCTTCTGAGGCCCAACATCTTCGTTTAGTGTGCCAGCTTCAATAAAACTCAAACCCCCACCTCATTTCTTCACTTCTCAAATTTTTACTCAGGCAGTGATTTTTACTATCGAGAGCTTCCGACGATTGTCGACTGTTTTCCGGTGAATACTCCGACCGCGACTGTCACTTCAAGGTAACTTATACTTAGTTTATTTCAAGTAGAAAATGTCCCTTTCCCCTGTTTCGGAGCCCTCCCCCTCTGCTGGCGAAGTGCTGTCTCCAAGTCAAAGACCTCACACCGACAAGGGCAAGAGAGTTGATGGTCGAAACACAATAGTGGAAGATCCGAAGCGTATGGGGGAGTTCGGCAGACTGCCAGGGGTGCTGACAGGGCTTCATAGGGTTCAGGAACTTTTGGAGGAACACGCTGAACGTATAGTACATAGAAGGGGGCGGAGCTTCGAGGAGAACGCAGCGAGAGAGACTTCGGAAGCAGACGACACAATCTCCATTCTCAACGAGGCAAACTTGACAGCGATCCGAGAGTGCTTTCATATCCCGAAGGAGTACGAGTTGATGCTGCCGAGTCCCGGGGTGAGGGCCAACTCGCCGATATCAGTAAACATGTGTTCCTGGCCGGTCGACGCCTTCATCGCCGGGGCGCAGCTTCCTCTCCACCCGTTCGCAGTTCAAGTGCTTAGGTGGTTCGGGGTCAGCCCCATCCAACTAATGCCGAACGCGTGGAGGGTCATCAATGGGTTCGGGCTCCACTACCAAGCAACCGAGATCGAGCCGGAGGTGAAGGTGCTTCGGACACTTTATCGGCTTCATCAGCAGCACAAGGCTGAGTTCAGATACTACTTGGCTCCGAGGCATGGTGCTCGGCTCGTCAACTGCCCCGACTCGATAAAGCACTGGCAGGACAAGTATTTCATAGTTCGGAGTCGCGAAGCGTGACCGATACCCTCAGGTTGGGTGGAGGAGGTGACGAAAAGGGTGAGGGAGTCGCCAGTGCTCTACCCCAACGAAGAAGAGGCAGTTCGAACTTTTCTTGACCGGCCAAAGTTCGATTGGAGAGATCTGACCGAAGATGCGCTCTTCAGGGGAGGGCTCTGTCGCGTAGATCCCAGTACGAGGCTTTATCCGTTGTTTTTTTTTTTTTTATAACTTGTGTTTTGACCAACTTCTCTTACTGCAGAGACTATGGACTACGAGGCAATTCTGGCGAAGAGGGCGGCCCTCGAAAGCAAGGTGCCTAAGAAGTGCAAAAGGGTCGCCATGAAGTTGGCCTCGGGGAAGCCGAAGACCGTCGATGTTGCCGTTCCGGAGACGGAGGCTTCGACAATTTTGATCCCGAGGCGTGCACCAGCAGCGGCCTCGCCATCGATCGGGGCCGGCGAGTTCCCAATAGCCGCTGCGCTCGGGATGGAGGCACCCCCACTGACGGCGGACGCCGAGGTGTTCCCCACCGAGGAACACAAGAAAATTTTCGTTCCGGACTGGCAAGTTCGGAAACACGATGGCTTCCTCAGCGATTCGACGTCGAGCATGCAGGCAGTGAAGTACCTGGCAACGCCGAAGGATCGAGCCGCCATGGATGCCGACAGCGTGGGCGACGATGCCTTCGAGAGCGCTTGATCGGCGGTATCGGTGAGTATCGATTCCTTCCTTGTAGATAACCTGCATGTTTGTTTTTCTAGCTTCCCCCCCCCCCTTTTTTTGTTCGGTTGCAGATAACCGTCCACTTCGGTCATCTTATGGAGAAGATGAAGGAGCTCGAGAAGGACCTCAAGCAAGAGGCCGACCGTGCTCGGGCTGAAAAAGCGCACCTCGCCAACGAGCTTGACAAATTGAAGGTCGAGTTTGAGGGGAAGACGACGAGGCTTGAATACCTCGAAGCCCTTGTTACGAAGCTCAAGGGCGACTTGCTTCGGCAGCGGGAGGAGTCGGCCAAGCAGCAGGCCGAGGCAGTGGAAGCTGCCAAGGTTGTAGCGGCGAAGGAGGCCGAAGCTGCGACTATGGGGAAAGCGCAAGGCTTCCTCGCAGGCCAACATGGCCAAGGCATATGCTCGCGCCATCGAGGAAGTGTCGGAGCGGTACCCCGGGGTCGACTGCTCCGGGTGGCGGATCTTTCTTGACCACGTCGATGGCTTCGACGTCGAGTCCGAGGGGGGAGGAGGGGATGACGACGAGGACGTCGAGGTCGAGGTTATCGGCGAACGCCAGGGGTCCGAGGTGACTCCGCTAGCGATGGTTCCTCCCTCGGGGGAATCTGACCCCGTCCAATCCCGTCGCCCTGGGAAAGAGGTCGCCCCCTGACTTCTTCTGTTTTTTCTTTCTTTTGTACCTTTCGATGTACTGCCTAATTGCAGACTGGCCACCGCACTTTTTTGGAATGAATGAGAAGTCCATCTTCTTGAGTTCGGCTAAGTGTTTGTGAGTCCGTGTCAATGAGTTTACAAAAGTTCTTGGAATTGGGCTAAGTGTTCACGTTGTCTTGTTCAAGAGTTATCTTTGTGTTAACCAAATTAGTTAATTTTTCATCTTGTTGAGGTGACCCAACCTGTCGTAGCAACTCATGCGGCAGAGGAGTCGGGTTCCGAGGTTGGCTTAGGGGCAACGAAGTTGTGACTCGCTAGGTGCCGAGAGCGCCTTTATGAAGTTGAGTTGGGGCTACGCATAGCCGAAAGTGAACGAAATCACCTGCAGCTGATTGTAGGCTGCCGAGACATTGAGATTCGGAGACTTGAAGGGAGGCTTGCTGAGATGACCCCCGAAGGCGATGATGATGGCTCGTTAACGACCTTTACCCTTGGCTTGAGGCTTAAGTGTCTCCGCCACTCCTTGTCAAAGATGACAACGGAGAGGGACGAGTTATTAGCTGAAATCCACCACTTGCAGATAGTGGAAGAAGAGCTTTTGGCTGAGGAAGAAGAATTAACAACGGCGGTGGGCAAGTTGATGGCCGAGCGAGACGAGTTGACGGCGGAGGTCGATAAGTTGAAGAGGGTTACGGTCGACAAGAGTATCGAAGTTACTCAGCTCCGCCGAATTATTACCAACAGCTCCGGTGCCGCGGGCTCCGCTGCGCCCCCTCGCTTCAAGATAGCCGTGAAGGACGACTCTCTGAAACAACGAATAGTCGAGCTAGAGGCGGAAGTTGCTCGCCTCAAGCCCCATTGGGGACCGATCAACGTTAGAAGCACTTCGTGTACCCGTGAAGAGAGCAAGCGAGGGATTTCATTCTACAAGCTTGCGACTCGTTCGCCTGTTGCTCGGCAAAGTCCAAGTGAAGCCCAAAGTGGGGTGTCTGTCTCATCCAGCGGGGCATCCATTGGTGCGACTGTTAGAAGTTGCACAGAAGGTACATCTCAGTTCGCCGGTCTAGGGACGAGCACCGAGGTCAGGCACCGCCGCCCCCCGGGTGTCTTTAAAGCGGAACGTCCCTGCACCTAGGAGGCGTTGAGGCAGTGTTTTGTTTTCCAAGTTTTGAATCTGTGTCTGAGTACGAGGAGTCGGTCTTGTAATTTTGCTTTTTAACTCTTGTAACTTCGTTGTAAAGGGAAGTACTTGTAATTTTAACTTGTTAACTCCTGTAACTTCGGTGTAAAGCCAAGTACCATCTTATAATTTTGTTTTGTTCCCCAACTTTATATGAGCGAAACTTGTTCCCTCTTCTGGACTTGTGTGTTTTGTTAGTCATCTGTGGTTGTAGGAGCACTTTTGAAGGACGGGCCACTTCATACTCGCTTATGAGAGTGCTCGGCAAGGCGTGCCGATGTCCAACACGAGAGTTTTTTCTCACGTTTGGGCGTCGGTGCCAAGAGTGCTCGGAAAGGCGTGCCAAAGACCGGCGCGAGAGTTTTTTCTCATGTTTGGGCATCGGTGCCAAGAGTGCTCGGAAAGGCATGCCGAAGTCCAACGCAAGAGTTTTTTCTCTCGTTTGGGCGTCGGTGCCAAGAGCGCTCGGCAAGGCGTGCCGAAGACCAACGCAAGAGTTTTTTCTCATGTTGGGCGTCGGTGCCAAGAGCGCTCGGAAAGGCGTGTCGAAGTCCAATGCGAAAGTTTTTTCTCATGTTTGGGCGTCGGTGCCAAGAGCGCTCGGCAAGGCATGCCGAACTCCCAGAGTGAGAAGTACAACTTCAACCTGACAACTACTCAAAATCAGAAGCCAATCTTCCTTCTTAAAGGTAGGGAATGTCAACCTTATGAGCTTAAGGTAAGCGGTGCTATGGTTCTTGCAGTGGAGAGCAGGCTCTAGAAGAATCATTTCAACTTTAAACGAACCATAAGATTAGCTCTTCTAAGTACTCTTCTCCCATGTCTAGTATAATGGTAGGAACTCAGTTGTCCAGCCAAGTGATTTGGATTCCGAACACGTGGTTCGAGTAAGTTTCAATGGTTTTGGAAGCAGTTCTGAATGGCGAACCTCTTCTAACTCGCTTAGGAGCGAGCATGCAAAGGGGAATCGAGCCAAGTTTTGAACTCCGAACACATCGTTCGAGTGAATTTCAACGGTTGTGGGAACAGTTCCGAAAGGCAAACCACTTCTAACTCGCTTAGGAGTGAGCTTGCAAAGCGGAATCGAGCCAAGTTTTGGACTCCAAACACGTCGTTCGAGTAAATTTTAACGGTTGTGGGAGTAGTTCCGAATGGCGAACCACTTCTAACTCGCTTAGGAGCGAGCTTGTGAAGCGGAATCGAGCCAAGTTTTGGACTCTGAACACGTCGTTCGAGTAAATTTCAGCAGTTGTGGGAGCAGTTCCGAATGGCGAACCACTTCTAACTCGCTTAGGAGCGAGTTTGCGAAGCAGAATCGAGCCAAATTTTGGACTCCGAACACGTCGTTCGAGTAAATTTCAACGATAGTGGGAGCAGTTCCGAATGGCGAACCACTTCTAACTCACTTAGGAGCGAGCTTGCGAAGCGGAATCGAGCCAAGTTTTGGACTCTGAACACGTCGTTCGAGTAAGTTTCAACAGTTGTGGGAGCAGTTCCGAATGGCGAACCACTTCTAACTCGCTTAGGAGCGAGCTTGCGAAGCGGAATTGAGCCAAGTTTTGGACTCTGAACACGTCATTCGAGTAAATTTCAACGGTTGTGGGAGCAGTTCCAAATGGTGAACCACTTCTAACTTGCTTAGGAGCGAGCTTGCGAAGCGGAATCGAGCCAAGTTTTGGACTCCGAACACGTCGTTCGAGTAAGCATCATCAAAGGTCTTAAACAGAGAGACAAAATAATCACAAGAGAAATGTGAGATGAATGAAGTTCTTTATTGATAGCTGCTAATCGGCTGCTTCTAAGTTGCAAGCCATTATTACAATGAGAAAATAAAGTACAAATAAGAAGTTGGGATAGCTCGACATTTGAAGGTACTCGGAGAGGCGTTCAGGAGCTCTCTTGATACTTCAGTAGATGGTCGGCATTCCAAGTTCTGGGTATCTCTTTGCCTTCAAGATCTTCAAGACGATACGCTCCGGGGCAGACTACTTTGGAAACTTTGTACGGTCCTTCCTAATTCGGAGCTAGCTTACTCTTTTGGCTGGAGAACGAGATAGCTAGCTTTCTGAGGACTAAGTCCCCTTCTTTGAGATCCATGGGATGGACTCTTCTGTTGTAGGCCTGCTCTATTCTTCTCCAATAATTTTGCTGGCGAATTGAAGCTCTTTCACGGAGCTCGTCAATCAGGTCCAAACTTGCCCGGAGATCTCTAGCTTTCTGCTCTTCATCATAAGCAATAAGGCGAGGGGATGGCAGACCAACTTCTAAAGGGATCATAGCCTCAGACCCATAGGTGAGTTTGAAGGGCGACTCTCCTGTGGGGGTCCGTTTTGTAGTGCGGTAGTTCCACAATACGTTGGGAATTTGTTCTACCTATAAGCCTTTTGCGGCCTTATCTAATCTCTTCTTGATGCCGGAAGAGAATTTGCCTGTTGGCATTCTCTACTTGACCATTGGACTAAGGATGGGAGACGGAGGAGAAGCGTTGCTGAATGCCGAGGTCTTCACACAAAGATCGGAACGCTGCCCCTGTAAACTATGTTCCATTATCTATTATTAGGACCCGAGGTACGCCGAACCTACAGATTACATTTCTCTAGAAGAATTGCAGCACTTTGTTCTCAGTAATTGTGGCCAAAGGTTCGGCCTCGATCCACTTAGAGAAGTAGTCGATTGAAACGACTAGGAACTTGAGCTGGCTCGGAGCTGGCGGAAATGGACCTAGCAAGTCCATCCCCCACATTGCGAAGGGAATCGTGCTTGAGAGAGATGTGAGTTGTGCTTGGGGTAGGCGACATATGTTGGAGAACTGCTGACAAGGGCCGCATTGCCGGACGTGTTGCTCGGCATTTCGAAGTAGTGTAGGCCAAAAATACCCGTAGTTTAAAACTTTCCTGGCGAGGGACCTTGATCCCGAGTGGGCACCGCCTACGCCTTCATGGAGTTCTTGCAGGGCATATGAGGCTTCTTCTGGGGAGAGGCATCTCAAGTACGAGTCTGCCATTTACTTGGGTATAGGAGCATTTGTACAGGACTCCTTCAACAAGGGTGTACCTCTATACTCTCGTTCGGATTCGACGGGCTTCTTTTGGATCTTGGGGAAGGGTCCCATCCCTGAGGAATTCTATCAAAGGCTTCATCCAGTTGTTCCGGAGTTGGACGAGTAGCGACTCCATCGAGTCGGGAGCTTCTTCTTCAATGCTTGGTCTTAGGATTACTTCGATTAGGACGGTCTGCTCGAGACCTTGGAGTGAGGAGGAGGCCAATTTGGAGAGGGCATCTTCTTGGGAGTTTTCTTCTCGAGGGATCCGCTAGATTTGTGCCTCTTCAAATGAATCCATGAGACTTCGGACCTTCGCTAGGTACTTAGTCATTCGGTCATCTCGCACCTCGTACTCTTCTAAGACCTGATTCACGACCAGCTGCGAGTGACTGAATATTCGGATACGCTGTGCCCTTGCCTTGCGAGCCATACCCAGGCCTGCTATCAGGGCCTCATACTCAGCTTCGTTGTTGGAGGCTTTAAAGTTGATGCAGAGGGAGTATTAGAGAACGAAGTCATCTGGGCCTGCTAGAATGACTCCGGCTCTGCTCCCTTCAGCGCAAGAAGACCCGTCTACATATACTGTCCAGATGGGTGGCCCATTTGCGGCTTGACTCACTTCCGGAATGGTGCTTTCTACGATAAACTTAGCCAGAGCTTGAGCTTTGATAGCGGTCCGAGGCTGATAGGATATGTCATGCTAACTCAGCTCGAGTCGACCACTTCATTAGACGTCCGGAGGTCTCGGGCTTGTGTAGGACTTGCTTGAGCGGTTGGTCGGTAAGAACGACCACAGAGTGGGATTGAAAATAGGGGCGAAGCTTTCTGGCCGCCATTACCAAGGCGTAGGCTATCTTTTCCAATTTCGGATAGCGGAGCTCGGCGTCTCTGAGTACCTTGCTCACATAATAGATAGGCTTCTGAGCCTTGTCTTCTTCCCTCACTAGGACAGCGCTGAGGGTTTGCTCGGAGGCGGCGAGGTAGAGGTAGAGTATTTCTCCAGGAATAGGCTTGCTGAGGAGTGGGGGGTTGACCAGATAGGCTTTCAGTTGGTCGAACGATTCTTGCTGCTGTTGGTCCCACTCGAAGCCCTTAGCCCCCGTGAGGGCTTTAAAGAAAGGAAGACACTTCTCTCCTGACTTAGACAGGAAGTGCCCTATGGCCGCAAGGCATCCTGTAAGCTTTTGGACCTCTTTCACACTTGTAGGAGGAGCCATATCCAGTATGGCTTTGATTTTCTCGGGGTTGGCTTTGATCCCTCTCTGACTGACCATGAAGCCTAGGAACTTGCCAGACGAGACCCCGAACGCACACTTGTTTGGGTTTAGTCTCATATTATGCTTCCTCAACACGTCGAAGGCTTCTTGTAGTTCGGCGACATGGTAGGACCCATGGATACTTTTGACTAGCATATCATCAACGTACACTTCCATGTTTCGGCCGATCTGATTCTGGAAGACCTTGTTGACGAGGCACTGGTAGGTAGCACCGGCATTTTTTAGCCCGAAGGGCATTACTTTGTAGCAGTAGAGGCCCTGATCGGTGACGAAGGAGGTCTTCGGGATGTCTGGAGGGAACATTCTGATCTGGTTATATCCGGAAAAGGCATCCATGAAGCTCAAAAGCTCATGGCCCGAAGTGGCGTCAATCAAGGTGTCGATGCTGGGGGAGGGAAAAGGATCCTTGGGGCACGTCTTGTTCAGGTCAGTGAAGTCGATGCAAATCCTCCAATTTCCATTTGCCTTCTTAACCATAACAACATTGGAGAGCCATTTAGGATAGTTGACTTCTTGTATGAACCGGGCCTTGAGGAGTTTGTCCACTTCTTCCTTTATGGCTTGCTGGCGCTCAGGGGCAAATTTGCGCCTTTTCTGTTGGACCGGTTTGGACCCCGGAGCAATGCTTAGGTGGTGGACGAGGAGCTCCTCGAAAATTCCTGGCATGTTGGCAGCCGACCAGGCAAAGAGGTCATGGTTCTTCCTGATGCATCGAATTATGTCGGAACAGAGGGCAGAGGGGAGGGTCTTGCTGATGAAGAACTTGCGGTTTGGATCTTGCTCTGAAAAGAGCACTTCCTCCAGCTCGTCTACTGGTTCTGACATAGGCTAGGTGTTCCCCTGGGGAATCTCGAGAGTCTCGAGGGAGAGGATAGGTCCCCCGGTGGAGGTCATGTAACACTTGCGGGCGATCTCCTGACTACCCCTTACTTCCCCCACTCCCGCCTTGGTGGGAACTTCATTTTGAGATGATAAACCGAGGGGACGGCCTCTAAAGCAGCAAGGCTAGGTCGTCCTAGAATCACATTGTAAGCAGCTGGGATGTCGACGACCATGAAATCTATTGGCTCCATCCGGGTAGTAGGAGTTTTGCCAGTGGTTACGTCCAGGGTGATCACCTCTTCGATAGTCACTGGCACTCCCGTGAACCCATGGAGTGTATAGCCTGCGAGCTTGAGCCTGTCCCGCGATAACTTGAGTCCTCGGAAGGCAGCCAGGAAGAGGATGTTGACGGAACTGCCATTGTCTACCAGAATCCTCTCCATTTTGAAGTTAGCCATGTGGAGGTTAATTACTAGTGCATCACAATGGGGGGTTCGAATGCCCTCCAGGTCTTCATCCGAGAAAGCAACCGGGACTCCGAGGCCTTTGGGAGGGGGTATGCCGTGCACCGATTTGACTTCCCTGATGAAAGCCTTTCGAGAAGAGTTGGATGTTCCTCCCATTGGACCTCCATGGATGAGGTGCAAGATGCGTTCTTCTTCAAACTCGGGAGTCTCGTCGCGCCTCTTGGGATGCTTGTTAGCCCCCCTGGGGGGAGGGGGAAGATCGATCTGGTCTTTTTCACAAACTTGGACAGATGCCCTCTCTGAATGAGGGCTTCAATTTCGTTCTTCAGAGCCCGACAGTCATTGGTGTCGTGGCTGTGGTCCCTGTGATATCGGCACCACTTCTCCTTATCTCTCTTCTTTTCGGGAGTATTAATCTTCGAGGCCGGAGGTAGGACTCCTTCTTTCTCAACTTCCATGAGAATAGTTGAAACAGTGGTGTTGAGAGGGTTAAATTTCTCAAATCTGGGAGGCGGGCGGCGCTGACCCCCGTTGTCCTTCTGGAGCTTCTTAGCTCCTTCATCTTCAGCTGCCTTTCTCTTGGTTCCGGAGGAAGACCCCTCGAAAGTGGGGCGATGTTCAGCTTCCTCTGCCCGGATATACTTCTCGCTTCTGAGAAGAAGGTCGAAGAAGTCTCGTAGGGACTTTTTGGCTAGGGACGACCGGAGGTTGGAGTTGGGGACATTGGACTGGAAGGCGGCTGCAGCGACCGATTGGTCGAGGGAGGCAATGGACCGGGCTTCCGCGATAAACCGCTTGACATAATCTCTTAGTTTCTCACCCTTCTTCTGATTGAGGAAGAGTAGTGAAATACTAGTCTTCTCGATTCGGCAGCTACTCACGAAATGGGTGACGAAGAGGGTCTCAAATTGTTCAAAGGAGAAGATGGAGGATGGGGCGAGGCGGGAGTACCATTCCCGAGCCGGGCCCTTGAGAGTAGCTAGAAAGGTCTTGCACAGTAGAGCATCGAAAGCTTGGTGTATCAATATGAGAGTTTTGAAACTCTCGATATGATCTACGGGGTCTGACTCCCACGTATATGTCTCGAACTGCGGGGGCTTGAAGTTTGCTGGAACGGGTGCCTCCATGATGGTTCGAGAAAATGGGGGTCTGCTCGAACGGAGGGTCCTTCCTCTCAGTTCTTCTTCTCTATCCAGTTGGCCGAGGCGCCTCTCCATCTCGTGGAGACGGCGGTAGACCGCATCATCCCTTCAACGGTACCCCGGTGAGCCTCTGGACTCATCTTCGTACGAAGGGGAGCGTGGAGTTCGGCGACGGTAGCTAGGGGAATGGTGAGGACTAGGGATGTTGTGGCGGTGGCTCGAAGCTTGAGGAGGAGTTAGGGACCGATGGCGAGGACTTTGGACCGGAGGAGGAGTGGGGACCCTCTGAGTGTTGTTGTCGTTTGGTTGGAGATTGAGGGCCTGCAGGATTATAGCTTGGAACTCTTGGAATTCGACTCGGGTGATAGGTGCGTTCTCGTCCCTCTGGGGCTGCCGACCAGCGGGAGAACGATGTCTTCTTCGATGGTACTCAGGGAACTCCCTCCGCCACCAGTGAAGGGGAGACCTCCTGTGATCTCGACGACGAGGAGATCGCTCATTTGGACGTCCTGAGCGGGTGTCTCCCTCATGGGCCCGCCTTTCATCCAAATGGCGGCGAAGGTCCTCTTCTTTCTGCCGGTTGATAAGGATGTTGCGGAGGTCTTCGGAAGGCCGGGGGTTGTGAGATGCCATTGAGTCGGTTGAAGGGTTATGTATGGAGACGTGGTCACGGTGAAGGGGTTGCTTCTGAAGAGGAGGACGAGAGGTCCCAATGCCGGTGTTCTAGGGCCCGGCTGGAGCCCGCTGGTGCTGAAGATTCTGAAGAGGAGCCTGTTCCTGCTGCAGAGGCTGATCAGGCTGAGGAGGGACTTGTCCCTGCTGCTGGACGGTTTGGAGGGGAGCCTCCTGCTGTGGCTGAGGAGGAGTGGGCCCACAGTTGGACCCTCTGGATCTCAGTTTCCTTGGAGGCATGGCTGGAGGTGATCTTAACTGGTGGAAGAGGATGTGGTGTTATTCGTGTTTCCCACAGACGGTGCCAATCTGTTGCCGCTAAAATCGGTGTGGGGGCAAACAGATAAATTTGTGGATTCTTGGGATTTCGAATAGTCAAGACTGAAACCTTTCCGCCGGAGTTTGACCGTGATCTCCTGCCGTTGACCTGCAAAAAGTGCGAAACACCGGGGTTGATCCCGGCGACGCTCCCTCCGACACTCAAGTCAGTAATCAGAAAGATTATGAATGAGCTTTGATTGGCAAAAGATTGATTACCTGTTAACAGTGGGGGATGGGGGGTATTTATAGCCGCCTTATGGACCATTTTCGGGATAAGATCAAATCCCTACTTCCCAGTGAATGGATAGAGTGAATCAGGGCCGTTGATTAAGTATAATCATAAACCCTAATTCTAACCAGCTGGACTGGGTTCTTTGCGGGTTCGAACCCTGCACCCAGTTAAGGCAGATCCATTAGTGGGCTATTGGATCTTTGGAGAAAAGACCTAGTACCCATTTCAGACCCGTTTGTAGTGAAATTACCATTTTACCCCCGAGCTTTAAGATTTGTGCCCAATTTGGACGGTTCTGATTTAACTCTATTTTTAGCCATATCAGAGATCTACTTGAATGTCATAAAAAATGAAGGATCCGTCTATTTCTTAGATTCAAAAAAATCAATTAGCATTGTAGAATCATGTCCTTTCAATGTTTTTTGCGAATCTCTAAGTAAATTTCTAACATCGTTTTCTGTGAATCCTACTTGATCGTGACCACCACTAGCACTTTCGAAGAAGAGCATTTGTCGATATGTCTGGATATTAGCTTGGTTGAATTGCTCTATTATCCTTTTATCCGTATTTGACACGGAACGGTTCCGGGACAAAAGATGCCTTCTACCGGGTGAGGTGAATTCGTGATTGTGTTCTTCGTGAAATGAATACACCACCCACGTATTACTTGCTTCGTTTAATTTTATACGAACGCAAGCCTTGCAACCCCGTTCTACAGGTTGTTCCCCGTCTACCATCACTATGTTGACTCGACGACGATCCGGCTTTATTACAAAGATATGACTTATCTACTTCCACTCCTCCCTTTAATTTATTCCCACCCTTACGTATTGCAAAATCCCCACAACAGGCATATGAAGAATAAAAATTCTCGGCATCAACTAAAGTGGGGAACATCATACCTAACTTTGGTTTTAGATGGTCTTCGACTAACGGCATGGAATCAATGATTGGTTCTACCCGCTACAAAATTATCGCCGGCAGCAGAACTCTCCGTATCGTTGTTCATCTGGGATAAAAATATATTATTGTTCAATTAATATACACATCATATATAAAACAGCTTGTTAACAAACGATTGCGATATATATACATACGAAACAAAAATAAGTGACAAAACGTCAAAAACGACGTCATAAAAATACAAAACACTACTATTAGGTCCGGCTTGCCGCACACAAGGTAACGAACTTGTACAAGCGAGTTCTGATCCACGGTTTGCAAGAAAAGGTCGTGTCTTGCTCGCATCCCCCTCACTCTTGGAAATGAGGGGAATGCGATACACAGACGCATATACCAAATCGTGGGTTACAACTCGAAACTACAAGTTGGTATGACTTGTGAGTGGCGAGACCAACCAACTCGCAAAATTACGGTTTTTTTCAAGTGGGTTCTATGTTGAAAACTCCCTCAAAATATAACAAAAATCATGAGAAAACCGCACAATTGACGGCAAAAAAATTAATTAAACTTTGTGATTGGGTCGGGCTCCCCGCACACAAGACAACGCAACTTGTATAAGCGAGTTCCGACCAACGGTTTGCAAGATATGGCCATGTATCGCATTCATTCATGAAAAATGCCAACAATGCGATACATTGACGTAGGCCCCAAACCGGGGGTCCGAATTCTCAACTACAAGTACCGTTTGGTAGCAAGCGGTAAGCCCAATATGCTTTTCAATTTTTTTTTTAGATGTCGTATCGTACTGAAAAGTACCCTTGACAGAAATAAAAAAAACTTCAATTGAGGTTGTTGTTTGATATACGGTACAAATCCACACAAACGAGATCAAAAAATTCCTAAACTTTGGGAGTGGGACAGCGGCAAAACACATGAGCCAACAAAATTTGTAGAGGTGAGTTTCGACTCACGGTTTGCAAAATACGCCGATGTATCGCTTTCACTCACGGGAATTACTCGAAAGCGATACACGGCCGAACACTTCAAACCGTGAATCCAAACACACTTCTACAAATTGCGTTGGCTTGTGCGTGACGAGCCAAACGTACTCGCAAAGTTGCATTAAAAAAAATTGCTTTGTGCGCTATTACTAACATCGAACAACAACCAACAACAACTAATACTACATCTGCATACCCAATAAAACTAGAAATTGTACACTCAAACTTTGGATAAAAATTTTCAATCAATTAGTCTAGTTAGATCTAATTAAGTAGGAACAAATTAGTACCTTTAACAATGAGGGTGTTCGGAAAGGAAATAGGGGAGGCCGCTGCGCGCTGTTGTAGAGAAAGGAAAGGAAGTAAGGTTTGCCTAATTTTTTTAGGATTAGGGTTTTAGGGTTGGGGAGATTTTGTATGGGTTAGGGTTTTTTTGTAATTCGGATCTTCAAAGGAAGAGGGCAACAGTCTGAGAATAGGGAGAGATTCGGTGAGAAGCAACAATCAAGAGAGAGGTAGGGTTTTCAGATCGATAGAGAGAGAGCTAGGATTTGGGGAAAGGGGTTTCTCGAGCTCCATTAGCGAGAGAGAGCTGTGAGGGAGATGGCAATCTGAGTATGTACAAGTCTTTGGAAAAACACCTGTACATACTTAGGCCGTTGTTCGGAACAGCGGCCTAAGATGAAAATTTTGTTAAAAAAAAACAACCTATCGTTGTTCCAAACAATGGCCTAAGTAGAATTTTTTTCAAAATAAAACTTCAAATAATTTAGGTCGTTGTTCCCAACAACGGCCTAAGTATAGGTAACTGAGAAAAAAAAACTTCACACCAAAATAATGCTAAGTGTGAAACGTTTTTTGGCGTGAATTTCCGAATTTGCCCCTCCGCTTTTAGAGCCATTAGTGGGAGACTTTAGTGGGTTTTGATCTCAGCGGCTGATCATGATCTGGCAAGATCGGACGGCTGAGATTGGTGTTTTCCAACCCGTTGAAAATGGATGCGTTTTCAACCGAGCATTTCCCATATATATATATATATATATATATATATATATATATATATATATATATATATATATATATATACACACACACACATACATTAAATAACGGAAATTTTTCATGAACAAATTTAATCAAAAATATATAAAAATGTATGTGTGTGTGTGTGTGTGTGTGTGTGTGTGTATATATATAGGGAAAAAGGGGTATGAGCAACTTGCTCATTTAGAAAATAAGCAATTAATGATGTGGCATACATGTGATTGGAAAAGCCTTAAAAGGGTTAGTTGTCCAATGTATTACATGCATGCCACATAATCAATTGCTTATTTACTAAATGAACAAGTTGCTCATATCCCTTTTACCCACATATATATATATATATATATATATATATATATATATATATATATATATATATATATATATATATATATATATATATATATATATATATATATATATATATATATATCTGTGTGTGTGAGTGTGTGTGTATTTTAAATACCCTATTGTTTTTTCTTGATTATTTTATTTTGATTAAATTTGTTCATAAAAAATTTCCGTTATTCTTGATTAAGCTTTTCTTGTTGTGCATTTCACTATTCGATTTATTCTTGATTAAGCTTTTCTTGTTGTGCATTTCACTATTCGATTTAATGTGTGTGTGTGTGTGTGTGTGTGTGTGTGTATGGAAATACTCCATTGAAAACGGGTCTAGTTTTCACGGGTTGGAAAACACCAATTTGAGCCGTTGGATCGCTCATGATCGTGATCAGCGGCTCAGATCGAGCTCCCCATAACCCGTTTCAATTGATCAGCGAAGGGTTATTTTGAGAATTTCGTCCCAAATAACTCTTCGCTGAACATATTCTAAAAAAATTGATATAACCTAGGCCGTTGTTGGGCCTAGGTTATAAAAAATTGAATTATAGGCCGTTGTTTGGAACAACGGCCTTGTTCTAAATATTTATAACTATCCCCAACAACGGCCTAGGCTATAGAATTTTCTATAAAATTTATAGCCTGGGCCATTGTTGGGAACAACGGCCTAGGTTATAAAAATTTAGAACAAGACCGTTATTCCAAACAACGGCCTATAATTCAATTTTTTATAACCTAGGTCATTGTTCCCAACAACGGTCTAGGTTATATTCATTTTTTCAGAACGAATCAGGCGAAGAGTTATTTGGGACAAAATTGCCAAAATAACCCTCCGCCACTTAAGTGATATTGGGTGATGGGCGGAGGCGACCTGAGCCGCTGATCACGATCAAAAGTGATCCAACGGCTCAGATTGGTGTTTTCCAACCCGTGAAAACAAACCCGTTTTCAATGAAGCATTTCCCATATATATATATTAAATACCCTATTGTTCTTTCTTGATTATTTTATTTTGATTAAATTTGTTCATGAAAAAATTCTGTTATTCTTGATTGAGCTTTTCTTGTTGAACCTATTATCTTTTTTTTAATTGTGGGTATTCTTATTTGAACCCTATCGAAATTGATCTATCCCTTATTTGAAACCTAAAACCAAATTTGAATTGTTCTTGACCCAAAACCACTCTTATTGGATCCTAAACCATTAACCCTATATCCTAATTGTACCCTATAAATAAAACCCTAATGCAAACCCTAAAAATTGCACATTTTCGAAACCCTAGCCGTCAGCTCTCTCTCCTCCCGTTCTCTCTCTCTCGGTTGGGTTTTCCCTCCAAAACCCCAAGACCCCCCTTCTCCGATCATCTTCTCCGGCGACCCCCGTCGCCATTCCCCCCTCCTAAGCGCCGGCGACCTTCTTGTGCCGCCAACTCACCCCCTCCTAGCCTCGTCGACACCCAGATCGAAGCCCCCTGTCTTTCCCTGATTCCCGTCTAGCCAGCATCAACCCAATCCCGAATCCCTGTGCACTGCCGTCGTTTCGCCGTCGACGCGCCGCCGCCCTCAGCCAGTGTCGCCGCCGCCTGCGATGCCGACCAGCAGCCAGACCGAACTCTGATTACTGCTGCCATTGTTGTCTCTCTTGTTGCTATTATTGCTTGAGTCTATTTTTGTGCACGTACTGTGCACGTGCTATTGGTGGTTGTGCTAGTTCGTGAGTTCGTGAGTTCATTGCTTCGGGATTCTTATCTCGTTATTCTTGGTATTCATTTTCATCGTTTATAAGGCAAGTCACCGTCCACTTAAATTGTTAATTGTATCAGATTCAAGTTTTATTGAAACTCTAGCAAGTAGATCTTTTTGTTATCGTATTATCCATTGTTCATCTCTTCGTTGGGTCTAGTGAGGGTTTACACGAGCTAACCCCAATATTCTTGACATCGTGCCACTTTTGACTCCAAAGATTGAATCTTTCATGAGTGCATATAGAATTGATAATAGGGTTGTTCATATAATCGTGACACAAATAAATTATTGTAGAGACAATTGATAGGTTATATGTTGTTTGATCGATTGATGATTAATTGATGATAAATTGATGTATGAGCGTGTTCTAATTTTATTTATCATGTTTTGACACCCATCATACTGATTACACAATTTATTGACTAAAGATTCGATACCCATCATGTTTAATTAAATTTTATTTCATGAAAACTACCATAGAACCTGTATATTGCGTGCTGACCTGTATATTGACTACTATTTTTAACTAGAAAAAAATCTTAAAATGAAATACTTTCTGAATATGAACTGTATCCTTATCTTTCTAGTTACCAGAACATCTTGAATTTCTGAATTCCGAGTTTTGTAGCAAAAGTTATGCCCGTTTTACTACAGCTGTGTTTTTACTTTTAGATTTTCAGATTCATGTATCTTTCGCACTTAAACAGTAAAAATGCTGATCAAATGATAAAATTTTACTCTGAAAATTTTCAGATTGTTGCTTAACATGTTTAGAAGTCTAAAATATTTTTAATGAATTTAATATCAAGTTTTTGCTAATTCTAAAATTATAAAAACATGACATCGAAACTCTGCCTGAACATGAAATCTGTAAAGAACAGTGTGATTGACCTAGTTACTGTTGTTGGATTTTGAACTTTAAATATGCATTGGAACCGTGTGAAAGTCTAGTTTCTAGAACTTCTGACGGATTTAGTTTTCGAGTTCTGAAACGGCGGGAAACTGCATTTTTTGTACAGACAACTCTTGCTTTCCAGAATTTTATCTTCTAGTTTTTAATAGTTAATTATTCCTATATCATTGTATTGCATGAATTAACGTGCGTATGTTGCATTGCATGGTCCTAGTGTCTTATTGTCACCATTCTAATCGTCCTATCGTCCTATCGTCCTATTGTTCTCCTATTAATACTATTGTTCATCTCATGTCACATATTTGCATATTATTGTTGCATTAATAAATAGTTAACAAGCCAGGGTTTAAGGGAATGACTTGAGTAATGAATAATATAGTGACTGTGTCGGCCAGTATTTATCGATTGATTGTGGAGCGCTGACTATGGCACCCCAATCTTTCGTGTCGTGAACTCATGAACCCGTGAACTCGTGAACTCGTGAACCCGTGAACTCGAGAATCAGTGTATCAGTGTATCATTATAATGAATTGTGCAACAATATTGTATCGTATCAGTGATTACCGTACCGACACATGATCTATAGAATTCACCACTCAGTCTAAACGAAATTGATTGTATGCATCGAACCTGTAGTATGAGATGCAGTAGTACGAGCATTAGTTAGGATTAAAATGAATAACAGACTTAAGGATTTGCATTTTGTTCATCATTGTTCCTATTGATATCAATTATTGTCTAAGTGTTATTGATACCGAACCGTTGCATCGATTACCATGTTATTCATTATTGCTATCGTGTCATGTTATTGATTCCTATTTATCCATTGACATCATTGTTATACCGTTATTCCATTGTTCTCTGTTTTCTCTACTTGTTGTCCATGACTTGCTCTAGGGACAATTTTTCTCCTCTTTTTAGATGAAGTGTTCACATGTTTTGATGGAGAATTGTCTGTTGGGATTGGAGAATAGGATTCTGAAGACTTAATTATTGGACTATTGTTATTTCATTGTATTGTGGGATTTTGATCCGAATATTGTTATTTTTGTTTCCAGATGTTAGATTATTATTGTATTTTGATATTTCATATTGTTTATTCCAAGTATTATTGTTCATGGGATTATTATTATTGCATGCGCAATTGTTCTGTATTGATTATATTGTTGAGTTGATCGGATAAACAGCTTATGGATGACGTCAGTCATTCGCTGGGCCAATGTTACGTGCTTGTATTCCGTATTTTTAGGAAACGGGGCGTGACAGTCGCCCTTTGTTGTCGGCCGCAAGACTCCTGCACAAGACACCGAAAGTTTTTCCGATGGCGGACCCTCCGACGATCAAGTCAGTGACTGGAAGAGAAAAATGAGATCTAAGGTGTTGGAGGGTAAAAGTTTATTACCTGGTCACAGTGGAGAAGATCTCTTATTTATAAGCTAATGGAGGGAACCCTAATGGACCGGGTTGATCCTTCTCTGTGGGCCGAATGAGTGTAGAGGACTGGTTAGTGGCCCATGGAGTGTACAGGCCTGCTCTTGTGGATCTCAGGATCTCGATGGTATCAGGCGGCTCAGAGGAGGCCAGATTTTTACTCACATCACTCGTTATTTCAAACAGCAAGTGGATTTGAACTCAACTCGTTGTTTCAATTGGCAAGCGGGTCATTTTGAAAACTACTTTGGAAAATAGGTCAATTTGGAGAATACTTTAAAAAAGTGGGTCATTTTGGAAAAAAATCCAAATCCTCTTGCACTAACTCCTACCTTTGACCAAAAATAAGGCGGGGATTTTACCGACTGATTTTAACGAGAGAAAAAAATACTCCCAACTTAAACACAATGATTTTTAAAATGAATTGTGAAATCCCTTCCACCTCGCAGACCCTTGAGCTTTCATAGATCTCCCTGCCACACAAAGAGTAAAGTCTTGGCAGTATGCATGATTAACTTTTTTTTTTTTTTGATGTAATTATGCATGATTAACTTTTAACGTCAAAAACTACTCAAGCCATCAATGTAAGAAGCGCAAATATACATCAATTCCATATGCAAAAATACCTGTAACTACTCAAGCCATCAATGTAACAATTCATGTAAATTACAAGATCTTTGCAACTTATGGAAGACTCATCTACCTTTCAAAATTATGTGCCATCTTTAAGTGGAAAAAGAGAAACCATGGGATAGAACACGATATCACAGATACAGCATATCGTGTGCCGACAAATTAGAAAGGAAAGGACTTTCCAACCGTGCAATAATATGTTCTACAAATAATCCCATACAAATTCCAACTTCTCCTATACTCGTTCGAATGAACGTACTTTAAAAATTACATGCATTCACATTAATGGACAATTTCAGTAGTAATGGACAAAGATTGAATATCCATCCATCCTTCCATTCCCGATGCTTCATACTCGGTTCTTCCCAGCAGTGATAGCTGCCTGAACAAAATCCTCGCAGCTGGAGAAACCCCCAGAGAGTGCATCCCCCAGTGCTCCCATCACATCAAAAGCTTCCTGAAGGTCGACGGCCGAGGTCATATCCTCAAGCCATGAAAGAAGGTCCTTTGAGAACCCAACCATTTCCTTCATATTCACCAACCTCTCCTTCATCACCACCTCCCACTTCTCCAAACCTTTTCCATTCTCCCCCTCTATCTCTTTTGTACCACCAGGAGTTCCAGAAGTTCCAGAGCCCTTGCAGAATTTGAAGAACCTCTGAAGTTGGTCGACTAAACCAGTGTAGACAAGCATTGGTTGAATGGCGGCAAAGAGCTTACTGCTGTCACTTGGATCCATCAAAGAACCTTCGTCAGGTTTGCCGACAGTCAATGAAGATGATTCGGAGAATCGGAGCGTTGAGCGCCCATGCTTGTGCTGCATGTAGGCGTGGTAGATGCCTCGTTGTAAGAAAGCAGGACGATGCTGACACCAGTCCTCGTAAGATTCAGAGAGTAAAGAATTAACCATCATGAACTGAACGGTTTCTTCAGTGGGCCCAGCAGAATTTCGAGCAGGAGAGAGCGAGGTTGAGGAAGGCCGGGCAGGGGAGTCAGTTGTGGTGGTGAGGGAAGAGAGGTAGGAAGAGACAGACTTGGCCATGGAACGGCGCTGCTGCTGATTGTTGGAGCTCCCTTGGTCGAGGAGGTAGGAGGCCATCTGGATCATGAACGGAAGGAGGCGAGAGTTGCTCTCTCTTCCACCACCTTTGCAGTCTGTACTGAATGAAGCACCAGTTGCAAATCGAGCCAGCATCTAACAGTATTATATACAAAAAAAATTAGATATCTATATAATAAAACACAAAGAAAGCTATCAAGTGGCTCACATTCAATTCCCCCCAAAATCAAAGGTCCAAATCTAACCTCACAAAACATATTTTCCCCCGAAAAGTTTCCCCCCAAAACTCAAATTCAAATCCACCAAAACAACTCATTTATTTATCCCTCTCTCTCTATATATATATTCATCTATCTATCTATAATCTATATATATACATGGAAACATGGACTTTTATTTACAACTAATTATTGTCATACTATTCAAACTTCAGCTATATAATTGTTAATTTACTTTTTACAAGACTTTTCATATGTTGTATCGTTCTGAAGACGTGACTCTCTCTCTCTCTATATATTCATCTATCCATCTATATATATACATGGAAACATGGACTTTTATTTACAACTAATTATTGTCATACTATTCAAACTTCAGCTATATAATTGTTAATTTACTTTTTACAAGACTTTTCATATGTTGTATTGTTCTGAAGACGTGCCGTAGGCACGTAACCACGGGCAAATCTAGTAATAAGATAAAATTACAATTGAAAGCAAGTATACACAGCAGATGATTACAAATCTATGGGCATGAGAAATATGTGCTAAAGTACCAGCAATATACACATAGTGCAAGAAGTTACAGGTGTAAATTTGTGCAAATTTCATTACCTGGTGTCGAATAATAAAAATATATGTAGACAGAAAAGAGAAATATGAGGGTTAGGTAGACAGAAAAGAGAAATATAACGGTTACATAAAGACATGCTGTTCACATCATAGACAGATTAGAAGGCTCTAAGAAGAGAGTAGTACTTGATTGCACAGAATCAAATAAAAGAAATACATTGAATAGCCACAGTTCACAACATAATGAATCATGTCTAATTGGACACACATAATGTTCTGGTAGGGATCAAATTCTGGTGTACCAATTTAAGGCTTAAACTTAATTGTATGATATCAAGTTAATATGTTTAGGGGAAAAAAAATTCACTGTAACAGAATGTTATACAAGGATTAGTTCTTCCCGGGTAGCCACTTAAATTTTGATACATGTTATAACTGAATTTTATAAAATACCTTTCACTTAAATTAAATACAAAAGAAAGGAATAATACTTACCAGAACAATGTCATATGTCAGCAATCGAAGCCGGCTGCCATCAGCTCGTCCAAGGGCATTGAGGTTATCCCAGTACTGATCAACACATCTAACATACTGAGCAAGAGGAACAGATGGGCCCCTCAAGGGGAAGATGCAATTGCACAAAGTCTCATTATTTCTCAAAGTAGCTCCCTCCCACTCCTTTTTGGGATTTTTCAGCTCAGCATCTGCCCTTTTGGCCTCCTGATGACACTGAAAATGTATAATGTTGAAATGGCTGACAGTTGTGTATACACAGTCCCCACGGCCACTCCCTGATGAACTTGAACCTAAGTTCACCCGTTTGCTGTATGAATAGACACCCAACATGTCATTTGGTCTAAGGCTATATCCCTCTCGACACACCATGCAGGCCAAACCATCCTTTTCTTCCTCTACATCTTCCAAACCTTCGATTACAGGCTGGGCAACAACTATTCGCTCACCCCCATCTGAAGCAAATTCTTGTCGCATCCCAAGCCCCTAGAAACCAAAAAGAAGCAGATAGAAACATATTAGCTTTGAACTAATAAAATTTATTTCTTAGCAACATGATAACACCTATAAACATCCATTAATCAATTTTTTTCCTTTTTTGCTAGAAATGCATCAATTACTTGAGCAAGCATTAATACAAGGGCAGGCTGCAGTCACTGAAGAAAGTAATACAGCTGGCCACTGTAACAGAATAATGTAAATATCTTCTGCTATATATTTGACAGAAAATTTACATAAATTCCGGTGTCAGCATGACACATCTTTCCAGGAAAAACTGATAATGAAGTCAAAGCAATAAAAAAAAAACATGATAACAATATGTGGGAAGCAATACATGTCCCACTCTCCCGAAAGTTGCAACCAACACCAGGTGTATGAAATCAAGAAGAATACAGGAGGGAGGGAAAAGAGGAGGCGGTGGGGGGGTTATTAATTCAGGATTTTTTTAATGTCTAGCTAGAATTAGAAGGTCTAAAAAAATGAGCTTCTCTATCTAATAAAATTAGTGAAGCAATTTGTAAAAAATTATGGTGATTTATACAGTAAAGCGAAAGGAGAAGATATAAATTGCAATTTGTGCCATGTCATCCTTGATCATGCAGATAGATAAATGTATGTATGTATGTATGAGTTTGAATTAACATGTATATATACAGCTGTTCAGAAGTTAAAAAATACACACTATTACCTGAAGCAGCTCCTCTCTTTTCTTCAGAGCTTTACGACGCATCTCATCTCTAGTAGCATGTCGCAACTTGTGTATTTTTTCACCTAAGAAGCCATCACCATTGCCCTCCTTGTCTGCTAATGTGTCCAACAAGTTCTCTGCTCTTGCACCTATCTCATTTTCCCCAGATACCCCTTCGAGAGCATGAAGCAGAGACAGGACTCCTTCCTCATCAATACAACTTTGAGTAGCCAAATGACCTTTTGATAGCCCCCTCAACACGGACAATATCAAGGGAACTGATGGCAGTTTTAAACCATATGCCCATTCAGCCCTTGATTTGAATTCAGCTTGTCCTGCAACTGCAAAGCAATCCCTCAGGTGCCTAACAGCAACACTAGCAATTCCTTTTTCTAGAATAATTTCCTTCAGCCTCTCCCCACATGAACTTGTCCTGAGGGATTCTGACACTCGCACAAAATTCTCCAAAGCTGATCTCTGTTTAGCTGCTTGTAAAGCCAAGATCTCATCGTTAGGGTTATCCTGATGTACTCTTTGCAGACGGTCAAATTCACCCCAATCTTGTAAGTAGGGATCAAAATGTTGAATAAGTGCTTCCATTGCTGCTGGTTCACCGTAAGTTAAGTATGGCAAGATCCTTGCCACCATCTCATTGTTTTGCTGTTGCTTATTTGATTTTTTTAAACCTGAAGGAAGACATAGTCTCTCTAGAAACATGAGTACTATTTTCTTAGCTTGTTCACCAGCACCACTTTCTTCATTACTAACTGTAAGTACACTCTGGGCAATGCCTATGTCACTTTCATTTGCTTCCATAGTGAGACTCTCGACAATCAATAGGATACCCTCAGCTGGTTCCATCGCATCTACAGAGAAGGCGCGTCTAGCTGTCTCAAGAAGAAGCCCTAGGGCCCCTAATTTCAACAAAGCTCGTCTATTCTCTCGAATCTTGCAGCAGTACATGAGAAGATTGAGAACCAAACTCAATTCTTCTTGGTTAGACTTCAATTCATCATCACGCAAACGCTGCCAAAAAATTCTCAGTTAAGTTTAAAAATAAAATTTGAAGATGTAGAAACTATTCAACAGAAGGAAATCTGAGACCAGTGAGAAGGTGCAAAAACATGTTCAAGGAATACTGATTTCCTACTAGATGAGACTTGCACTATGGAATATAGATGATAACACTAAACTGCAGAAATTTGAATGTGTCAGCAAGATGTAGATCGGCAAAGAGGGGGTCCTTTTATTGGAAAGCTACCTACATCATAAATGACATCAAAACCCAAAAACCTCTCCATCTCAAAGGAGGAAACAAGGGTTTTGAGAGTATCTACTATCATAAAACAAAAGAACCCAATTTACCTGAATCATACTCAAAATAATATCAAGCCCCCCACATTCCCTGACAGCACCAGCTATTGCAAATTCAACTTCAGGGTCCTGTGACTCCTCCCTTTCCTCTTCTAATTCTTTGATCATTGGCTCAGTAGCTTCACCATCTAACCCCTGCCAATCAGTTACAGTACCTCAAATTCAGATAACGACAGAATACTTGAATTTATTAAACCAAAGAGTAATTTGCTTGTGTGCATATGAATCGTACTTCTCTGGGTGTGGGTGAGGGCCAAGCAAAACTCCTTAACCCAAGCGACCCAAAACACCCCCCCCCCCCCCAGCCATCATCCAAAGAAATAAAAAAACATGCATATATAATTTGCTGGCAGAAATTGAATTTATTAAACAAAAGAGCGCATAAGTGCTCAAGCCATCAATAGTGCAAAGCGTAAATAGCGTAACGCGTAGTGTAAGCTATGAATATTTTTTATTTTTTAATTTAGAATAAAAGTAATTATCCAAAAATTGGTAAATTTCAAATCATTTTCTAAAATAAAGACGAAAAAAATGAAGGCTTAAAAAAGCTAAATATTCACCAAAATGGGACTTCAGTGTTCAAGAATAAAGAGTTCAACTAACAAGCCTAAGTACACATAAACGTGAATACAAAATAGAAGTCTTGAAGTAAATGGTGTAGATTAGCTTTTCTGCGTCTCATTTAATCTCTCTAACTCAAACTTCAAATCCTAATAATTGGGTTGCTAGTTGGAATAAACCTAAATAGAGAGAAAGGGGAGAGATACTTACAGATCCGGCGTCAATGCTTGACTAAGCAGTTAAAATCCCCGATTACGCCCGATTAATCCCCGATTAATCGCTAATCGGAGGCTAAGCGATTATTTTTTTAGCGATTTACAATATTTCAATAGTTAGCGATTTAATCGGGTATAATCGGCCGATTCTAAGTGGCCGATTAACCGATTAAATCTCTTCCTCTAATTTTCATACTTGTTTACATTATTCGGGCTCAATCTGGCCTAAATTCAAATCCAAATTCAAAATCCAAATCCCTTCTGGTCCTCGCGCAAACCTCGCACTCGTCTTCTTCCTCACGCAAACCCAAACTCAAACTGATTCTCTTTTTCTTCCTCGAAGCAAACTCAAACCTGACCCGCTGTCGCTCCCCTTGTGTCGTCGCATACTTGACCCAACCCACATCTGCTGCACCTTCTCCTCTTGCTACTCGTGGTGCTGCTCCTCCCCGATTATTTATGTTTGCTGGAACCGACTAGCAAACCCGATCCGACCCACATCCAGAATCCAAACTCAGCTCAAAGCAAGTACCTCTTCTTTTTCTCTATAATTATATGTTTGATGAGGACATCTTTACAATTTAGGATTTTTATTTTATTACCATTTTTTTGTTTCTGGCAATTATAGCCATATGTAATCTTTTTGTAATTTTTAGATTCTGAGAATATTTTGGAAATGTGTTTCAAGATGTAATTGAGCCTATTTAAAGGCCCTAAGGTGAATGAGAAAAGCATGCCATTATTGATTAAAAAAAATCTGTGTTGAGTTTTGCTCTTCATCATTCTCTTTTGTGTGATACAACTGAGATCTAAATTAGGGTTTGTGATAAATCCTAATCAAATTTTAGAGTTTGTGATAAACTCTAATATCTACCCCCAATTAAAAAAATCCCCAAATACAAATTCCTAATAAAAAAAACCCTAATCCAATAATCCCCCCCCTCTACAGCCGATTCCCTTCTTCTTCTCCCTTTCTTCTTCTTCTCCCGAAACCCACAAATCCATCCCTCCTTCACCTTCGACCACAGCCAACTCCGGCGACCCATCCCCAGTTCCCGTCGCCACCCAATCCCGCACCCCCAACTCCGGTGACCCATCACCACCACTACCGAACCTCTCGATCCCTCCACTCCTCTCTCCTCGTCAGCCGAACCCCCCGAGCCCCTTTCCCCTCCACTGACCACCCTCGCTGGCTTCTCTCACGCCTCCGACCTTCCCTAGAAGTTCTACCAGCGAACCCATAGCCCTGTTCTTCAACCCCCCCTTCAACTCCGAACCCTAATCCCTAACTTTTTTTCAAGTCCTAAATCCTAAACCCCCAAACCCACTTTAATTCGAACCCACATCCGGTTGCTGGTCGATCCCGCACACTCATTGCCGACACCATCAGCAGCGCCACTACCGACCACTTGCGACGTCGACGTCAGCCTCGTCGGCCAGATCTGCCAACTTCTTTGGCTTTGTTGCTGCCTTTATTCACTGTGATCGCTGAGCCCTAGTTGCTGGTCCAACTACATCTACGCTGGTTTTCTTCACATTCGGTATACTCTTTCCATTCTTCATATTTGTGTTCTACTGCCTTATCATCTAGTTTATTATCTGATTTATCTGTCGACCACAAAATAATTGAGATTGAGTGATCCACATGCTAGAATAAAGTACGAATCGATATTGGACTTATTACTTGCTAACATATAGGAATTTAATTATTGATTGAGGTTGAATTATTAATTGGAATTGTTAGCATAACTCAGTTCTTGAAAATCCATCCAACCAATTAATTGTTTAAAATTCCTAACTTTAATCTGCATAACGTGTTGGTAAAATTAACCCATTAAAATTCTTGAAAATTCTCTATTTTAGGGTTGGTTTTACATCATTTTGGTATCAGAGCGAAGGTTCTTAAAACCTTAGTTCTTGCATCGTAGGCATCATTTTTACATTCATTTAGGATTGTGTAGTTTTATCTTTTTTCTTCTTTTATTTTAGTTTATTTCAGATTCATTAAAAAAAAAAAAAAAAATTAGGACACTCTATTTCACACTTTTGGTGAATGCGTCTTCGCAGCACCATCACAGACCCTGAAGAGCCTTTTCTATCCCTTCCCAATCACCCAATTAGGAACCCTAGACTTCCCAGACCTGAAATGGACAATTCTGATATCTCCGCTACCCTAGCTGCCATCCAAGCAACTCTTGCCAATATCAATCAGAGGCTTGAGAAAGTGGAGCTAAATCAAACAATTGTCCCTGAGCTTCATGGCCATCGTCAGATCCCTCAAGGGAATGTTCATGACGATCGACGTCAAGAACGTGATCCTGACGAACAATATAAAAAGAACGTTAAGGCTGACGTTCCCCAATTTGAAGGCCACATGGAACCCCAAGCTTACCTTGATTGGGTCCGTGCCATGAACCACTACTTTGTGTGGTTCGACATGAGCGAAGCCCTTAAAGTTAAATTTGCCACTATGAAATTAACGGGTAAAGCTCAACAACATTGGACCAATCTTGAACATGCCCGCAGAGGCCGAGGCCTGGCACCCATAGCCACTTGGGAGGCCATGAAAGAGAAGCTCACAGGAAAGGTATGTACCGTTATCGTTCCACACCCGATTGCTAGATTCGTGGAACCAATTGTATCAAGGAAGTAAATCCACACAAGAATATATTGATAAATTCGATGACTTCCTTATTCGGTGCAATGCGTTAGGTAAAGAGAGTGAAGAACAAACTCTCTCTAGGTTCAGAGCTGGACTACGAGCTGACCTTAGGAACGAGCTAATCTATAGAAATGTGGACTCAATAGCGGCAGCCTACGCCTTAGTCCTCGACATGGATTCCCTTAAAGCTAGTTCTGATTCTAGGTCCAGCGACTCGAGAGATCATTCCTCTAGAATGACCTCTACTGATCCACCTAGACCTCAGCCTCCCTCTCAGCACCCCAACAAATCTTACCCCAACAAATCTAATTCAAATTTTAATTCACAGAGAGATGAACATAAGGGTAAGAACACCGAAAGAGATTACAGTAAGATTGACCATCTCACTAAGTGCTATAAATGTAAGGGATACGATCATGTTGCTGGCAACTTCCTAGTCCAAGTAGGATTAATATAGTAGAGGGTACCGCAGTCATCGCTGATGAGCCCGACAATGAGTTTATCTATGAACCTAATATAAGTGATGACTTTGATGAAAAAGAGGATGACCAGTCTCTCAATTGTATTCAGCCTATCCAGTCACCTCTATTGAGTATACCCGAGACACCCATTCCTTCCCAAGTCACTTGGCAACCCATAGATTCTACTCATGTATTAAAACATCACAAAGTCACAGAGTCTGCACCCACATTTGCATATAATATTCATGACTTGCATAGAGAAATTTCCAAGGAACTTAATGAGAATAATTTTAACTACAAGTTAATAGCAGATACTAGAAGGAAATTTATAACTTTTGATATTGGTGACGAAGTGATGGTTCGGATTCATCCGGAACGGTTTCCTGTTGGACCCGTTAAGAATTTGAACATACGTGCTGCAGGCCCATTTAAGATTCTACATGCAATCAATAATAGTACCTATGTCGTTGACCTTCCTAAAGGTTTTGGCATTAGTAAAATTTTCAATATTGAGAATCTAGTACTTTATGAAGGCTCAAAATTCAACCCTAGAAATTTTCTTATAGATGAGCCTACCCTGCAGCCTAATGGTAAGATTCCCCCATTACCTCCACTACCAGATATTACTTACCCATCGACAGAAGAATTGGATAATATTTTAGATGATCAGATAATCTCTACTAGAGATGGTGGTATGCACAAGTATTTGGTAAGGTGGAAAAATAAGCCGAAGTCGGATGACACTTGCAGTGGTCGTGAGGGGCTCCCGCAACTGGATCCAGATCTTTTGGAGCACGATGACATGATCACTGGTTTTGACTCGACTGGGTCGAGCTCTCTCCCACCAGGAGAGAATGATGAGGACATCTTTACAGTTTAGGATTTTTATTTTATTACCATTTTTTTGTTTCTGGCAATTATAGCCATATGTAATCTTTTTGTAATTTTTAGATTCTGAGAATATTTTTGAGATGTGTTTCAAGATGTAATTGAGCCTATTTAAAGGCCCTGAGGTGAATGAGAAAAGCATGCCATTATTGATTAAAAAAAAATCTGTGTTGAGTTTTGCTCTTCATCATTCTCTTTTGTGTGATACAACTGAGATCTAAATTAGGGTTTGTGATAAATCCTAATCAAATTTTAGGGTTTGTGATAAACTCTAATATCTACCCCCAATTAAAAAAATCCCCAAATACAAATTCCTAATAAAAAAAACCCTAATCCAATAATCCCCCCCCCCCACTACAGCCGATTCCCTTCTTCTTCTCCCTTTCTTCTTCTTCTCCCGAAACCCACAAATCCATCCCTCCTTCACCTTCGACCACAGCCAACTCCGGCGACCCATCCCCAGTTCTCGTCGCCACCCAATCCCGCACCCCCAACTCCGTGACCCATCACCACCACTACCGAACCTCTCGATCCCTCCACTCTCTCCTCGTCAGCCGAACCCCCCGAGCCCCTTTCCCCTCCACTGACCACCCTCGCTGGCTTCTCTCACGCCTCCGACCTTCCCTAGAAGTTCTACCAGCGAACCCATAGCCCTGTTCTTCAACCCCCCCTTCAACTCCGAACCCTAATCCCTAACTTTTTTTCAAGTCCTAAATCCTAAACCCCCAAACCCACTTTAATTCGAACCCACATCCGGTTGCTGGTCGATCCCGCACACTCATTGCCGACACCATCAGCAGCGCCACTACCGACCACTTGTGACGTCGACGTCAGCCTCGTCGGCCAGATCTGCCAACTTCTTTGGCTTTGTTGCTGCCTTTATTCACTGTGATCGCTGAGCCCTAGTTGCTGGTCCAACTCCTACATCTACGCTGGTTTTCTTTACATTCGGTATACTCTTTCCATTCTTCATATTTGTGTTTTACTGCCTTATCATCTAGTTTATTATCTGATTTATCTGCCGACCACAAAATAATTGAGATTGAGTGATCCACATGCTAGAATAAAGTACGAATCGATATTGGACTTATTACTTGCTAACATATAGGAATTTAATTATTGATTGAGGTTGAATTATTAATTGGAATTGTTAGCATAACTCAGTTCTTGAAAATCCATCCAACCAATTAATTGTTTAAAATTCCTAACTTTAATCTGCATAACGTGTTGGTAAAATTAACCCATTAAAATTCTTGGAAATTCTCTATTTTAGGGTTGGTTTTACATCAATGTTCCTATTTAATAATCTCATAATAGTTTTATGTTAGAGTTTAGGATTGCTACAAAATGAGGATATATCTTTTTTTTAATTATATATATATATATATATATATATATATATATATATATATATATATATATATATAATGATTTTTCCGATTTAATCCCCAATTATTTTTCAATTAACCGATTAATCACTAATCGCTCCTAAACCATTAGTTCCAAAAACCGATTTTAACTGCCTATATGCTTGAAGAAACTAGAGTAATCACAAGGATTAGGTGTTTTAGTTGTAAGAAAACATGAAGAAAAAGTATAAGAACGAAGGGGTATTATTGCTAGTGTTCATATCTCAACATTTTTTTTTCTTCTTTCAATTAAATAATAAAAGAGTAACTATTATGTATATTGAGGTAATTAAGGATATGTATGAAGGGGACCACAATTAGAACAGCCACAAGAGAGACCAACGATTTTTCTATTACAGTAGGTTCACACCAAGGTTCGGCTTTCAACCCCTACCTCTTTACTTTGGTTATGGATGAATTGATGCGAGGAATACAAGATGAGGTGCCTTGGTGTAGCTTTTTGCCGATGACATCTTAGTGGACGAAACTAAAGCAGGAGTCCATGCTAAATTAGAATTTTGGAGAAAAACTTTGGAAGCTAGAGGCTTTAGGATAAGCAAAACTAAAACAGAGTATATAGTGTAATTTTAGTGATATTCGGAACACAACTGAGGAAGTAGTGAAGCTTGATGGCCAAGAGATACCTAAGACCGTTTCCAATATTTAGGCTCGATTATACAAAGAGATGGTGAGATTTGTGAAGATGTTATACATAGGATCCAAGCAGGATGGCTTAAGTGGAGAAGTGCCAGTGGTGTTTTGTGTGACAAATGTATACCTTTGAAGATGAAGGAAAAATTTTATAGAACGATTGTTAGACCAGCAATGACGTATGGAGCAGAGTGTTGGGTAACAAAGAAACATGTCCAAAAAATGAGTATAGCGGAGATGAGAATACTAAGATGGATGTGTGGTAAAACAAGAAAAGATAGAATTAGAAACGAGCATATACGAGACATGCTAAAGGTAGCTCCAATCCAAGATAAGAGAGAATCGCCTCAGATGGTTTGGACATGTTACACGTAGACCTAGTAGTGCCCCGTTAGAAAGAGTGATTTGATAAGTATTGAATATAGAGTTAGGGGTAGAGGAAGACCTAAACTAACTTGAGTGAAAACGGTGAAAAAAGATGATAGCTTGTGACCTTACAGATGATATTGCACAAAACCGAGCAGAATGGATAACCAGGATTCATGTAGCCGACCTTAACTAGTTGGGAAAAAGGCTTTGTTGTTGTTGTTGTTTCAATTAAATTAAAAAAATACGTATAACGCATGCTATTAAGTTAAGCTAAGTATACAAATAGCGTAGGCTAAATTTAAATAATGCATGGCTATGTAGGAAATGGGTTATGCACGAATGTTTAGTAGCGGAAATGTTAAGAGTTAGGTTACATAACAAGCTATTTCGAGATTCATAACACGCTATTTTATACATTGATATATTTCATTCTTACGACGCTAAAGAAAAAAAAAGCAGGCACTTGCGTGGAAATGGACGACAGATACACTAAAGCACAATGACATAAACAGATGTGATTCACATATAAAAATAAACAAAAAATGCATATTAAGTTCAAAAGTGTAATAATCATATAATGTGTTTACGTATGCATCTATTTCAAGTTCTTGTGATCAATGGTTCAAGCAAGAGAATAAAATTATTGAACTCAGAGATGGCATTTGTAAAATTTGTGACCAACCTGAAGACGATAGGTTACAGTCATTGGAGGACAAGCCGGTGCTAATCCCCCTGAAGATGGTGGACCAGCATTGGACAAACTATTCTGGGATTGGCTCTGATATTTCTTCCATACTTGCTCATAAACTTGAGAGATGCTAAGGTCAAGGGAGATAATGTTGCCAGCAACAAGTAATTCCATGCCGTAGTCATCTTCCAAAAGACCTAATAGATCTAATTGATGACAAATTTTATTTTTGACATCTCTCATTAATGGACCAATCTCAGTACTAGAATAAGGATTCTTTGTCATCGAACCCCTAATGAACTCTTCCTGAGTATGTGCCTTGTTGAGAATTAAAAGATAAACAGGTTCTGGCTTAGATGGGCAAATCAAATTGCACAGTTGCTCCAAAATAAACTGCATAAGAAGGGGTACAACTAATTAAAATAAACTCCATAAAAATACAATAAGTAAACAAAAAAGAAGAATAGTTAGAAGTTGATGTTCCGAGATTGCAGACAATAAAACTATAATGCGCAATTTTGAAACTAAAAAATCTATCATGATTTTGGAAATTTGCAGATGATCAATTAAATCTTGTGAGTTTTGAAACAAAAAGGGCTATGCTGCTTTTGGGGAATTTGCATATCATCAAGTAAATACATAACATAACCTTTTAACTAATGCATACAGAAAAATTTGCTAAAAGAAAGCAAGATAAATATCCAGAAAAGCAATCAATACCAGTGAAGTGCGCCCCCTCTTTTCCTTTGCATGATTCTGTAGGCCTGAAATGCAAGCACGGATGAACTGCCGTTTGTTTTCAGCACTCTCCATTAAAAGACTATCCAGAAGATCTTTTAAAAGACAATTACAGTCACTTATCAGTTTTGTCTTCTGTACTATAAGGCCTCTAATGACAAGAAGAGCCTCCAGCACTTGAGAAAGTAGCTCATCCTGCATGAATCTGTATCCAATGCACAAAAGACAACATGATAAGGAAAGCAAAGGAAACACCATAAACTATGATGACAATTAGATAAAGGAAGACAACACGACAAGGTATAAAAATTCAAAACAAAATGAAAGATGCATACCTGACTCGGATATTGGGGACCTCAAGAAACTTGCTGAGTAGCTCAATAAGCTTATGAAGAATGAAACCTTGCGATATATCAATGTTGAGACTTCTCTCTTGTGATTCAACATTGCCTACCTCTTGTGTTATCAACCTGCATATAGTTGCTAAGCATCCCCTCACGGTTAAGAACAGATGTGCAGATTCAGAATCAATCATTTTGAAGAACAACTCAAAATATTCTGCTGCACTTTCTCCAACACATAGAGTTGATTGAAGTAATGACATGAGTAAATTCAATAACTGGAATCGTCTAGAAGTGTTTGGCGGACAGAGTAAACTGATAAGGCTGCATACTTCAGATCTTATTGACTGTGAACAAGCACTCAATATCAACTCAGAAACCCAAGAACCCAATGCCAACTTTGAGAAGTCACTCTTAGCTGTTCTACAAGCACGACGCTTCCATTTAAGGCCATATTTAAGAGCTAGGTAATCAGATTTTTGTGGATCATGGCGAGTCCTCTGTGAGGTGACTTTTACTGCCTGTGAGACTTTGTACTGCCGCCTGACAAAATCAAGATAAGAAGCGCCCTTTTCCCATTCAGAATAACTTAAAAGTGGAATATCTTGACCCTTACGGGCCCCATCCCTAGGTTTCTCTGACTGCTCGGCAGGGGACTTGGTACTTGCAGGAAGGCCACTCAAGTTTGCCTGGGGGGTTACAGTGTTATCATTCTTTGACTGCAAGACTGCAATCGGTTTACCTACTCCTTGTTCTTTGTCTGCAACATCAGATTTAGGAGGGGTGCATGCCTGAGATATTATCCTCAAACAAGGAAGAATTATATGTTCTGAAATTGCAGGATGTTTTGCACCGACTTTGATGGAAGAAAACAACAGCTGAAAGGCAATGCGAAGCCTCGACTCCCAAAACTCATCCACCATAGCACACGTCTCCGAAAGTAAGAGGAGCTCTTCCCGTGTTGCCAGTGCAATGTCCATTGACCGATGGTGATCAAGGCAATACATGACCTTCTTCTGTATTAATGCATTCAACTCAGCCACTGCATTTGCATCCCCCTCAGAGAAAGCACACAGAACTGTCCTTGCCTGAACACGAGCTGTTTTAGGACCCTGATGAATATTATTCTCAAACAACTCTGTTAGGATACCAGCTGCGACAAGCTGCTTTTTGCAATTCACATGTTTTGACAACACCTGCAGTAACTCCATACACTGGGTCACAAAAGTTGTGGCACAACCATAGCAATTGTTTGGCGATCTCGGAACTGCAAATCTTGATGAAGACATAACATTATCGGAATTTTTCTGGTGTAGATAAGTCATCAACACTCTCCGCAACCCTTGCAGTGTCTGGACACTTTTGCTGACGGAATCAAAAGCAGCTTTGCATTTCTCTCCATACAATACACCTAATAATGCAATTTTTCTGTTTATCTTGCATGAAGGTCCAGGTATAGACGACATCATTTGTTGAACAGTATCCTTCTGTTGCGAGTCTATCTCATGTTCACCTATGCTTGATACGAGTTTAAGCAATGGTTTTTTGAATCCCAAGAGTTGTTGATATTTTCTATGGGCATTCTCCGATTCTGATTCAATTGCTGCCAAACCTTTCTTCATATCCTCATCATTTTCCATATTATCAAATGAGAAACTTGGTTTCGCATGGAAATTAAACTCAAAGCGGCCGTATTTGCTATACCCGCATTCATTGCAAAGGAAAGAATCCAAGTTTTCGTAATTAATATTTCGACATTGCCTGCACTGATACGCATTTTCATGGCAGTTGCTACAGATACCATGCTTATCGGTAACAGGCCTGCTACAACGGGGGCACTGCAATGACTCAAGGGAGGAAGCTTGCAAATTTTCATAAAAGGAATCCAGCTCTATCATGAAGTTACAAGCAGTAATTGGAATTGGAAATTCAACTTTCAGCTCTGTTTGGTTGAAAGAAAGATGACAACTTTTTGCACGTTTCCATAATGACCAATTATTTTTTAGTTCTGAGAGGTCTGCTACAGGCCTATTGTTGTAGTACAAGTTCAAAACCTTAACAGATTTTGACTTGCGAGCATCATGAACATTCATCCAAACACATTGAATAGTATAGCTCCCCGTGCATTTCACAATGATACGGTTATCAGTGAACTTCGTCTCAGATTTTAAGCTTTCAAGCTTCGTCTTATTATACGGCACCTCTGGACAGCTGCAAGCTACACAGGGTTCACTTTCAAGGTAGTACCCATCAAATTCAACCAAACCACTTAGGGTATTATATATGCGGGAATTTGGATGATTGGCCAAGAGCTCATTTTGTGAATGGAGAGTCTCAAATATACAGTTGATCGCATCGGATGTCAAGCATCTGCTCAAGAGTTCTGTATATTGCTGCTTCGCACTACTGCCAGGCACCTTACCCAGCAACCATGTCATGAGCTCTATGTACTCTGTAATATTCGGGCCGTACATAGGTAAAACTTTCACTTTTTGCATCAGAGCAGTTAGAATGGCCTCCTTGAAGGATTGTTTCCCATGATGCCAAATGCCATACACCAGACACTTTGCTTCACCTCGCACACTTGCTGAATTCCACTCTAGCAAGAAAGAATCAATAAACCTCCTCAAAATAGAACCACCTTCATCAATGAAGATCTCAACGGCCACTTCCATGTCAATACAAGATTTCTCTGAGGTATTTTCAGTTCCATCTTCAGATTTCCTCTTCTTTTTGGAATCTGAAGATTGAGTCCCACTTTTATTAGAGCCTGTTCCTCCGTCTCCACCTTCCGGTTTCTGTGATGAGTGAGCCATATCCTTTCCAGTGTAGAAGGCCAAATTCAAAAGTTTAAGAGTTTGAAAGACAGACTCTTCACCAATATAAAATATCCCATTCATTAAAAAGTTCAGAAGGTCAATGTGCTTTGAACAATACTTTTGCCAATTCCTTGGTCTGGCAACAGCTGCTTCAGAAATAGAAGACAAGCACTTCACAAGTTTCACGCTTCTCTCATATGGCAAGCGATTCTGAAAACCTCCAGATTTGCTTACAAGCTTGTATAGTTTCTTCACTTCATTTGAGAACTGCCACGAATCTCTCACACTGTAATAATGAGTTTTGCTGCCACACATGTGAAGGAAGAGCCTTCTAGCATACTTCCGCACAAAATTTGTATGTGGATTACTGATATAACTGCAGAGAACATCCTGAAATCCATCCAATTTCAAATCCTTACCAGAACTTTTGTAAGTTCTCTCCTTATCAGCAGACTTGTCCTGCTTCTCAGGTCGAACCAAACTATAAACCAGTCGGAAAGTGTTCTCCAATAACAACTTGTGATATTCCATGAATAGATCTGCACGATGAGCTTTTGCATAGGAGTCTGGAAAAAATGGAGAAAAGTTTCCAGCTGGTAATTCTCTCTGAACAGTTAAAAGGGACCCACAGCCAGATCCACCTGATAAACTACTTTCAGCAATCACAGAAGAGGATTTGAAAACATGAACAAGCTGCTGCAAGATGTCCAGTAAATAGTTCAGAAAAGCCTGTTGTCTCAGGCAGGAACATGCTCGGACAAGCTGAACAGCAAACTCTATCTTTTCTTGACTGTCAGAAGACAAAGAAGTTGAAGAAGAAGATGACAAAGGAATCTGAACAAAACTTTTATCTTGCAAGTCTACACCCAATTTTGACTGAGAGGCTTCACTGCCTGGTTGATGCCAGTTACGAAGCATTAATGTGAAAAACAAGAAAACAAGGATTGAAACTTCTCCAAAAAAGGAGCGAATTTTCCCTGAAAATGGTTTGTTAAGATTGATTTCATCGAGAAACCACTTAACAAACTTTTCTAGGTCTAGGTTCTCAGGTTTTGAACTATCCATAAAAGGACCACCAACAGCAGATGATAATCGGTGGAATAGCTGCATGACAGGAATAGCTCGAACACCGGAAGTTGTCTCCATCCATCCTCGAAGCTCCCCAATTAACTGGCGGAGCAGTAATGAGTTCACAGTACGCTTTGATGCAGAAATTGAAACAATTCTTTGGTCAATCCCGGAGGAAGAGAAGTCCCCGGTTTCGTTAGGCTCTAAAACATGAATGGAAGGAGAACTTTGTACAGTTGTCTCAGCAGCAGCCTGCATTAAGCCTGCATCATTCAACTCATCCATTGAGAAATGAATTTCATTGCCATCACCTCCAAGAGCATCAATTTCAATGGGAATTGCTGACATGGGATGATCTCTAGAATGTGGGAGAGGGAGCCGATCCGCATCCAACACCTCATAGCAGGCCTCACATAAGTCAAAGTCTGGGCAAATGTTGCAATGCCATCTGCGTCGAAGAATAGGAACAGTAGAGCAGCCATCACAGCAATATTGGACCGATGAAGTAGCAGAATCGTCTTCAATCATTACTTGTGTGTTCCCACCAGTTGCACTCATATCAGAAGAAATGTGCGACGCAGCAGTGTTCTCGGCAGGATCGTCAGCCGATATCATTGTTTGCTTGGGAAAAGGTACTTGGAGCAACCTAGATGATATCGCCAAACTGCAGTTTCACACAAGAAACGGGGAAAAGCCTTGTTAGCACTTACATTACAAATTGTAAACGAAGAAGAGAAGAATTTAGTGAGGACTGGATTCACATAAAAGACCTGCTAGATGTCTGGACTGCTTCATATGGAGCAAATAACAGTTTCTTGAGTAATGCAACAGCAGGTGCAACAGAGCGCCCAGATGCTTCGGTTCCATGCAACGCCAGGCATTCGGCATAACTATATATAAGTTCCACCGCAGGTATCACAATATTGTTTATTGTCTGTGTTTCAGGTCTCTCTAAGTCCAAAATTGCCCAAAGAACTTGCATTAGTCCATCCACTACTCCTGAACCTGCATTTAAATGAAGAGAAACAAATTATACAGCGTGCAGGTCTGAAATGAAATGGATGTCTTAGATAGAAAATATACATAAATAATAAACTACAGATGAAGCAGATGACTTGTCAAAGAAAGAACAAAAGCTGTAGTCAATGAGCTTCATAATCGCAACATATACTATGCAAGATCCCAACATTATTGACGTGTACCCAAGACTCACAGATACAAATACAAGGCAGAGCAGAAACCTCTATTAATACAATGCTGATATTTTAGCTTTAGCTTAAAAACTACTAATATTTTTGGAGAGTGTAGAACAAGGAACTCCTTATCTAGTACCATCAAACAGAAAGTTCAAGTTTCTCAGTACGCCAACAATGATACCAAGATTTCAGGACTCAAGACAAAGTAAATTCTTCATTCAGTAGTACATCTAACAGCTTAGAATATCTACCAGGCACCTCCAACAACAACTCATGCTGCTGGACATTCTCAAATTGGTTTTTGCTCACATTATAGATTAAAATTGCTGAGATTGGATAAAGACTGATCGGCGACACACAACTAAATGGAAGTAACTAAAAAGCATCTCCCAACTAGAGATACCTCATGTAGGTTCTTTGCATATGAACCAATTTATTCCAAAGTACTGACATTTCCAAAAAGCTAATGCATAATGACTCCTGTTGTTCCATTCCCAGTTGAGGTGTATAAGAGATGAAATCTTCTCCACCGGGAGTAGTCATTTGAGGCATAACAAATATAGTCAAAGTAAATTAATTATCGATTCTAAAAGAAATCAATGGAAACAAAATTGTAATATTCAAAACCTAGTGATTCATTGTTACTTTGATAATATCATGTAAACCAGGTGGATTATATTAGTCGCAAACATATTTAACAATGACAATCACAAAAAATAGATCAGCAGCTTCCCAACATCACATGCACATCCCCTGCGGTGCACCTAGAGATGCCTGGAGAAAGATAACAAGCGTGCCAATATGATGGAAATTTGATGACGTTTTTTCATGGGCACAAGCAGCATCGATAATAAGTAGTTCAAACTTACCATGAACACCAAGAAAAGCAACCATGTTTGACCTTCGGTGCAATGCAATTCTTGACACAGCATGCATTTGTGCTGTGAACTCTTTGACTACCCAGCCAGCAACAGCACCTCCAACTCCAATTCTTGAAAGGAGTGTAGGAAAAGATTGTACCACCCCAAGGAGACGCATGGTATCTTTTACCTGGACATAAATGAGATACAATTTTAGAAAAGGAAGAAAGATTGTAAATGGAGACTCTTAGTTATGCCTGGGCCCTTACATGATAATAAATCTCTTTCTTGGGGAATACTGCCTGTAGAATAAGGCAAGCTGCGGACTGCAGCAGGGGTTCCCTGTCACTCTGAAATATGGTTTCCAGTAAATTCTTGCATTTAAGCTTGTTAAGCTCCGAATTTGCATCTTCAACTTCTGTAAGAACGAGGGGTCTGCACAATGAATACACTCTAGACAGAAGCTTCAAAGCATCTATCATAACTTGCTCATGCATAGGAGCAGTTTGTATAATCCGGCACTTCCGGCTAGCACCTGCAACACCAGAATTAGCACCTAGCACATGGGACTCCATATCCAAAACTGCATCCATTTTCTCCTTCCAACCAAATTCATCCTTTGCTCGTCCATAGATTTCCATAGAATCTATTCTAGGCAGAGTTGACCAATCAAAGGTTCTACCCACAGAAATAGTAAATTCCTCATCAGCCAAAAGTGATTCAGCAATTGTAAAGGGAATGTCATACCACGATCGCATGCCTTCGTCCAGTTTAATAACTCTCTGAAAGATTGTAATTTCGGAAGGAATATGGCTTGCTGATGTATTACCCACATGCACGCGAAGGCCAACCATGACAATATCAGGATTTGAATTTGATACAGTCACCTAAAGAGGAGAAAAGTAATTAGAAGAACTTATATGTTAATCAAACCTGAAATTCAGAATTAACAAGTGAGGAGGTGAAAAGTTATAATGGTAAAGAGTATTAGCCTATATATTTAATCTTAAATATTTTAACTCCAAAAGGAGTGTGCAGATCCGACGTTATTAAATGTGACTGCGGTGCCAGTGTGGTATCATCTTGTTGTTCACAAAACTTTTTCGATATGTGCACTGCAAGTGCTCCTCTTCTTCACATGCATACAATGAGAATTAGTCAATATAGCTCATTGTAACCAATGCACACCAATTTTCTATACGTGCATGAATTTGTTTTTTCACTCACTCATTGGGAAATAGCAGAACTATTTTTTGGAGTTAAAATTAGTGAAACATTAGTAAAACTCTATTTTACATTGTTGACCGATTTCCTATATATACGTGGAATTAGAAACAAAGAAAAGACACCTGCATTGCACATGCAACAAATTTAGTATGTTTTTAAGGAACACCTGATTTAGGACTGATCTTACCTTGAACCCTGAAGCACTTGGACTTTCTAGAAATCCATCATCTGATGTCAACCTCTGCTTAATACCTTCAGAGTCACTGGACTTCAGGGCATCACAATTCAGCTTCACATCTGCTGTAATACAAGTCGTTTTCTCAAAAAAATCAAGTGGAAATTCAGGGTTTGAGCCAGCATATGCTCTATTGTTGAGAATGCTGGATCCTAGTTTCTTCTTCTGATCCACAGTAATATTTGTTGTCTCAGATCCCACTGGAACATGTGAATAAATCTGTAGACTTCCGTCATCATGTAAAACAAGGCACTGTGTCTTATCTTTAGATAGAGGCTTATAGGCAGCAATTCCAACCAATGGCAAAGTTGATCCAGCACCATATCTCATGTTCTGTGTGTAGACCTCCGAAGGACCCAAGGCTACTGTAAGTGCAGAGTTTGATTTGAGACTTGAGAAACAAGAAAAAATTCCACTACCAGGAAGCAGCTCTTTCCAATGGTGCAACCCGCCAGGTTTAACTTTACTGTCATGATCATCTTCATACAAAGCTGATGTCTCAGTAAGAGAGGCTGCCTCCACGTCCAAGCGCCCCATCAGCGTACTTCCATCTTGGTAAGACAGGAAAAGCAACCTGTAAGTTGAAGAAAAATACAAAGAGAGACCTTTTGGCTGCACACTTTTGTCCTGAACTCGGATGCTCTCTGTAAGTGCCTTTGCCCCAACATCTCCCTCCACTGACACCCTTAACCTAAATAGGCATCCAGAATCTGATAAAACGAGGAGATATAATTTCCCCATTGAAGCTGTAACAAGAGTTGCATCCACAATCAGATCTTCAGATAATGTAAAATAGTGTATGGGACTTATGTTATCCTGGGAAAGGTCATATATCTTTACAAACATGTTAGTGACCACCATAAGTTGAACTTGCGATCCTGGGACCCACTCCACTTTTCGAATATAAGCTCCCTGTAAAGCAAGTTCAACAGCAAGCCGATCAGTCACTTCACCACGAGGATTCACAGTGAGCACCTGGCACTCTTCATACCCGGCTACAGCAAGATAATTTTCAATTGCAGGATTAAATAGTACGCTAACTATTTCAAACCGCACAATGTTTTTGGAGAGTGGTTTGACATTGGTCTTATCGGCAGTCACAGGTGCAGCAGTAGGCTGGCCTATTAGCTGTCCTACATCATATATTGCAACTTTATCTCCTTCTCCAGCAGCAAGCCTACCTCTACCACTAATACTCAACAATGATTTGGTTAGTGAACCACTAGATAAATGTGATTTAAGTTCCCTTGAATTCGGATAATCAGCCTTTATCTTCAGGTCAAGTGACCCACTTTTATAAGCCTTCTTTAACAGAAAGAGGTCAACATTGTATGACAAGATCTTATCATCTCCCAACAATATCTTTTTATCTTTTGAAAGGTTTTCCTCTCTCCGGCTAATCACCAAAGGAAGCAGTCTATTACATAGTTCTAGTACTCGATCTTCCACACTGAGATTCTCAAGCATTACAGGAAGCCCATCTTGTATCTCTCGAGGAACAGATACCTTAAAAGAATTGTCAATATCCATTGAACACATATCATCATCCAATTCCGAATCACTGTCTTGTATCAGATCAACATCTTCAGGGAAAGGCAAAAATGGTGGAAAATTACTGCCACTTTGGAGAGGTACATGGTTACCGCCAGTGAATTTCCGAGGCTTCAGACACTGGCAAGTACTTCCCCTTACACCCCCCGCCCCACAGTCACAAAAGAAGCGACTCGATCGAGAATAAACAACACGATGACCACGATGGCAAACCTTCGCACAGACAGAACAGCAGCCTTTAGAGACAGTTAAGTCACAAGTATAGCAGAAGTACCAGTGTTGCTCCATGAAATTGCTGCCACTAGATGTGAATGTGCATACTTTTGATGCAAGTGCCCTTTCACTATTACTGTCCTCTTCCTCATCCTTGTCTATGCTACCCAACTCCCCATCAGATGTGCCATCATCTTCATCCTCGTCTGCAGAAGTTGCATCACAATCGATTGAAGCAGCAGCACTTTCCTGGCTAGGAGGAAGAATCAAATTCTCTGTATTTTTCCTTGAACCAACAGGTTTTGACACCAAAGATCCTGAACCAAAACTACTGCTTGAAGAAAGTTTTGATGGAAGTCTCTCTGGGGTGTTCTTATTTGCTTCAGAGTCGCCCAAAACAGAACCCAGAAATCCGAGAAGGAACTTAAGTCCTGGAAGCAAAGCTTCAGAACCCACCAGATTGCCCATTAAAACCACAATCTTTTCCACTAGGAGCTTCATAGAAAGCTCCCCGTTCAGAAGTTTAGTTACAAAACTGAAGTAAGCTTTAGCACTGTGGATGTCGTAAAGCATAAATGCATTGTCAAGAGACATAAGCATTGCTTCAACAAGACGATTGTGAAGTTCAGATGACAACTTTTCAGATGAATGTGCGACAAGGCATGTGACTAATTCCATGGTTGATTCTCTGAGCGAAGTAGAACTTCCATTGGCAATCGTAACGCCCTCTGAAGATACAGAGGTGCATCCTAGCAGCCTTATTTCCAACCAACGCGATAGGTAGACCAAGTCCATTCCAAGAAATTTCTTTTGCAACTTCTCTCTTAGACCAGGAGAGATCCCATTAGCTAACAGCTCAACAAATAAGTTAAGCACCTTTAAATTAACCGTCTCCGAGTAGCATTTATCTAATGCATCAATAAGAATTAAAATATCACCATGTAGCTGACTAAAGATTCCTCTCATTTCTTCAGACACATGTTCCTCAGAACCTGCATAGAACTGGAAAACTCCTGCTTTAGAATCATCTTTCCGAAGATCATCAACAATGTCAACAACACTAGTAATAAGCATTTCATGGGTTTGGGGGTCTCTCGTCTCTCCGGAATTGATGTCTGCAAGGAGTCCTTCTATTTGCTTTAGAGCATACAAGTCACTAAAGCCCGACAGTTCTTTCTCATGAGAAATCAAACTAGCACATATAGCTTCACATTTTTTATGGATGCATTTGAAAATTATATCAGATCTTACAGCCATTACAGAATCCAGAAGCTGGCACAGCACAGTAGTTTCTACATTATGGCTTCCTACTGCATCATTCAATTTGAGATAACCATCCAGAATACAGACAAGTTCTCTGACAGAAAGAATGCAGGAAAGAAGCATAGCACTGGATGGATCAGGATTTGAAGGAAAAGCATGTAACAAGCACTCAAAGAGAATACCATTTGTATTTCCCACGTCCCCTATAGCAGCAACTTCATCCAATTTTAGTAAGAGATCATATAAGGATTCCAATTGCAGAGAACTAGATCCACACTTCTGAAGCAAAAAATTCTGCCTGTCCTTGTCAAATCTATTGTATTTAAGTAACAACAATGGAGAGAACCCAGAACCATAATGTCGATTGTGATCAACCAGTGAAAGAAATGCTTCCTGAAAATTTTGCAGATAAATCTTCAGGAAAGATGATAGTGCATTCAACAGAAGACCACTTTTATTTCCTTGAAGTATGGTGGCAACCGTCTCCTCTGCAATATAGAAGAACTGATTCTCTTTAGAATGCTGAACCCATTCTTGGTCAACCCCGGTAACCTCATGACTTGAAGAATATTTCCAAATACCAGTATGAAGCAGCGAAAGGACAAGAGAAACCCATGCACCCTTCCTACAGAAGTCCCAACCTTTCACCTCACTCCAGTCTGAAGATTGCTCCAACTGTAACCGCTGAAGTAGATCCAAAATAACCTCTGCCATATTAACATCCTTGCCAATAGTACAACAGTCACTCAATGCAATAAGGCCAAACTTGAAGAAAGATTCAGTATCCGACAGGTTAAGATCAGTTAAAGTGCTCTCAGAAAGAAGTGTACAGGTAACATTAGAACTGATACTGGATAGAGTACCCCAGCAAAGCAAGAAGATATATCTTTCAAGAACGAGCTGCTCTGCTGTTTCAGCTTTTCCACCTTTCCAGAAACCAAGGATCCACGAGAACAAGGAAAACATGTCCCCGCAGTCCAACCCTAAGGATCGAAAAGATTCATCCTTGCAAATAACAACTGGATGGGGTATAACGTCAATCAGATGAGGAAGCAACATACTTAAACCTGAAGCTTCTTTGATTGAATCACCTAGAATATTCTCCACGACAGTGAATACCCAGGATGATACATGATCATTCAATGACTGTGTTAAATGGGTTTTTGATGAAGTCTCCCTCATTCTAGATTTCAACCTCAAAAGCAACCATGAAGGACAAGCAGATGGATAAGATACTATATGTCGCAATACCAAAAGCAACCTCGAAACAACAAATGCCCAGAAGAGAAGTTGCCTTCCACTGAATCCAGATTCAGGAACATTTATTTTTCTGAGTGAAGAAAATACATAATTTGCAAGGGAAGTTTTTTCCGATTCATTAGAGAGATGGAAGGCCATCAGTATGATTTCCAAATGAAAAGTGCAAGGGAGAGTTCCAAAGAAATCATTAGACATGGGACAGTTGAGACAGATATCCTTAGCCTTTTCCGAAACAAAATCAACATATCTCTCAAAGATTCTCCTTGTCAAACAACTGCCATCCAATCCAACCCCAGAAATAAGAGCATGGGATAGCAGAGTAAGTGTATAACTGTTGTAAATGTATGCTCCATTTACTACTTTCAGGACTCCATCGATAAGGTGCTCTTTTAGAGAAGTAGACAGAGCTTGGCGAACAAGAAGCTTGTGCAAGAGCTCAAAGCAGATCTCACTAACCTGAAAACTTGTCCTCTGTGATGGTAAAGCATTGGAACTATCAAAATTCCTTTCATCAAGTGAACAGGCTTGGAAACTAAGCATTGAAAGCAGGTGACTTATGTGGTTCCCATCAATGTTTTTGCAGGCATCCTCGTAAACAGTAGAGTTCCAATCAGGAGAGAAGATGTTCTCTTTTAGAAAACTCAATAATTCAAAAGCTGCTTCATTAAACAAGAGATGATTGCTAGCGATGCCAACTGAATTAATTGATTGATCAGCACCATCCGGTAACCCAGTAGGTCGGCTAGCTTCTGAGAAAAGATCACCAAAAATGGCTTCCTCTTCATGTCCAATTGTACCATCAGAATCTGATACTGAAGCAGTCTTTGTGCATCGCGACCTATCAAACTTCGGCCTTTGTTTCAGCCCTTCGGAATGAAGAAAAATGGCAAGATGTATCAAATCATCAACCCATTGTCCTGATGGTGGAAACATCATTTTTAGATGCTCTTCACTTGGATACTTCTTTAGCAAAAGGAGTTTCTCAGAACGAATATTGCATGAAAAATCACTGATCTCAGAGCTCCGGGAGAAGTCAGGTGATTCTTTCCTATCATCAGCAATTGAATTCCAATTTTTATCTTTTAGAAGTTTCAGTTCATAAAGAACAATCTGGGGCCAATACACTAATGGAGGCCTGGAAGAAGATGCCGAGGCATCATATCTCCATATCTTTGGATCCAAAATGTCTAACATAGAAGCAAGCAAACATGTCTGAATGTTCTCAGGGACGTGTCCATCCATGAAGAGAATTTGGACAAGCTGTATATATTCCTCTAATACTAGCAGGACAAGGCTCCCGAAATTGTTCGTAGTCAAATCACAGTTGATATAGTCAATTTTCAATCTGAGCAAGCTCGGAAGTGCGTCTGTACAGCTTGTAACTGCCTGTAATAGCTCATCATCAAAAGTACTGTAAGTAATCTCCCTGGCAAGATGTCCAGTTAATCTAAAAAACCGTTGACAAAATGACAGTCTCAAGCTAAAGTTTGCATCCTCAGTTTCTCCTTCAGATGGAAGCGGGAAGCCAAGTAGTTTTCTAGTGAGAACAAGGAGGCGAGGAATGCATTTCAAATGAATGACAGCCCAACACTGTGCCAGAGTCATTGTTCTTTCCAGAGATCGTGTTGAAGGAGATTCAGTGAACTGTGTGGCAACATCTGGTTGAAGAGAGTCAGAAGACAAGATCTTAAGAATATCATCCACCGAATTTCCATTCTTCAGAAGACAAACACCTATACCAGAAAATCATGCAACCCAACTGTCAGCAAAATTGAACAGTGAAGAAGAAGCTGGGAAATTATCACCTAACATATCTATAATTATAGACGAAATTTACCTTTCAGGTAATTTACAGGATCCTTGTGCAAATTTATACTGTCAGGTTTAACTGGGATTACTGACAATAGCTCAACATAAGCGTTTATTCGATCATGGTGCGTTGAATCATACTCCTTAAAAGCTCCATCAGATAAAACAACTTCCAGGAACTGAGTCAAGCTACTCTGTTATATGATGAAAGTGGGTGTTAAATAACTAACTGAGTAAGAGATTCAAAAACCAGTTATGAAGCATCTGTACAAGACAATTACACTTTAATACTTCATACGAAATCAACCAAAGCAAATAAATGAACCATTTAATTCTAAACAGCAAAAAAAGACAAACAAGAAACAGAAGTACTCATCTAACAAGATTCAAAAAGGCAAAAGTCACCCAAACGCACTCACATGCTAATATCAGTTCAATATAATATGGTACTATTTGCGAGGGGAGGGAAAAGATCTCTTCAAATACAAGAAGCAGAATGCGTGGATTATCTATTGGAAAGGCAAGGAAAAGTGCAAACCAAAAAATCTTTTCCAGAGAGAATCACTTTCTGAGCTTCTGTTGCACAGTCGACCTCATCTTGCTGGGCAAAGGCTCAGATAATGATGAGAGCTTACATATTGATTGTTCTTATACTCCAACTACAGTGTTACTGTTGGTAAATGAAACAAATTATTATGCCTTCTGGCTTCTATAGGCTCAATAAAGTTAAAATTGAGAAAGTGAACAAAAATATTTTTCACTTTACCTAGTTTAAGAAAAACCATGCTACCAAACCATCATATATGATATTTCAACCAATCACAACAGACGATCACAAATACAGGATAACAATGACCCTCAAACAAATCTATCACAAAATTAGAGTCGTGCTGGCCAGAAGTACAACACGCAAAGTCAAAAATAAAAAAAAATTGTATATGCTATTGTAAGACTATTTACATGTGTGCATGTTTGTGCACATCTGTATTTGCTTTTTACATATACATACACACATACATGTGTGTGTGTTCTAAATACAACTTTCCGAATTTCAACTATGGGGTGGTTGGTTCCTTGCAAGTGCAAATTGCAATTGCAAGTGAAAAATTAAAGTTTCCCTCCCCAACCTTTTTATTCAATTACACAAATATCCTCTCTAAGTCTGGGAGGGAAATGATGATTGTAAATTTGGGGAGGGAAATGATGATTGTAAATTTGTAGTACATGTAAAATAGTTGTTATGTTGAAAAGTAGGGGACATATTTTGGAAATTGACTTTAAAAAAAATTTGGAGGGGAACCATTACCGCTCACTTCCAAGTGCAAGGAACCAAACACCCCCTACATGAGCGTGTATTCTGAGAAGAACTTCTAAATAGTGTCTTCCTTGCCGATGTTAAGACTATGGTTGAAATCACATATTTGTTATAAGGAGAATAGTTTCATGAAGTGCTAAGGAGACGACTACTATGCCAACTGAAGTGACAACAGCATTGAACAGCGTAGACAATTAAAACAACAACAATTATACAAATCCAACATCCCTTTGCCAAATGTGCGTTACAAACAAAACCAATTAAAGAAATTAATTGTAAAAACCTAGGAAAGAAAATTGCAAAAACAGTCGGACACCGAAACAGATGAATCAAATTTTACACCCATCCATAAACAAAAAGCCTATTGATCCAACTCCCTAAAATGTTTAGTAGATTCACATACAAGTCCTTATTTGTTACTATATAATACACATTTAAGATAATTCATTCAATGATTGTACTTTATTAAAGGCCGGGATGTATTCTGAGACAAATAACTAATTCTGAGACAAATTACCAATTAATATGCCTAGAATAACGATAACTATACGCGTTGGCACTACTATACAATACAAACTTCACGACAAATGGTACTCCCTCCCTAAGCAGTTAAAATTCCCGATTATGCCAGATTAATTCCCGATTAATCGCTATCGGAAGTTAAGCGATTATTTTTTTAGCGATTTATAATATTTCAATAGTTAGCGATTTAATCGGGTATAATCGGCCAATTAGTGGTTAATCGGCCGATTTTAAGTGACCGATTAACCGATTAAATGGCCTCCATTTTCATGCTCGTTTTCATTATTTAAGCTCAATCCGGGACAAACTCAAATCCAAATACAAAATCCAAACCCCTTCTGATCCTCGCGCAAACCCAAACCCGACAAGTCGCCGCTCTCTTCTTCTTCCTCGCACAAACCCAAACCCAAACCCAAACTGATTCTCTTCTTCTTCCTCGAGCAAATCCCAACCCGACCCGCCGTCACTCCCCCTGCACCGTCACATACTTGACCCTATCCGCATCTGCTGCACCTCCTCTTGCTGCTCATGTTGCTCCTCCCCAATTATTTTTGTTTAATGGAACCTATAAACAAACCCGACCCGACCCACATCTAGAAACCAAGTACTTTATTCTTTTTCTCTATAACTATATATTCATATTCGATAATTTCATAATAGTTTTATGTTCGGATTTAGGGTTGCTACATAATGAGGATATATCTTTTTTTAATTATATATATAACGTTTTTTCCGATTTAATCCCCGATTATTTTCCGATTAACCGATTAATCACTAATCGCTCCTAAACCAATTAGTTCCAAAATCCGATTTTAACTGCCTAGCTCCCTCCTCACCTTGTATCCAAGTCACACTTGTTTTTCTAAGCAGATAATATCAAACGCTATATTTTAAGGGTCAACATAAGGATGCAGGAAAAACAATTTCACCTCGAATAACAAGGATCAACATGAATCAAAACCCTCAAACTTCATTTAAATTCTTTATCGTCTCCACATACACTAAGAAACCGCTCCAATAAAATTCATGTTTGGAAGGTATTTCCACTAGAGTGGTTGGCCATGTCGCTCACTAATCATTAACACTCGAATCAGAGTCCATCGTCGAGATTCCAGATTCGAGGAATGAAAGAAATCGAAGGGAGGGTTTGAAGGAGACAGCATAGAGGCACAAAGCATAACGGCGAGGGGGTTTGGAAGTTTTAAGAGATTGAGGAGCATTCAAATCTCTTCCATGGCAATTATTCGGACTTGGGATTTTGATTGATTTTAATTTATTCGCGATTCAGAAAAATTAGAATAAGACGAAGGAGTGAAGATTGTAGAGTTAGGGGGGAAATGGAGAGAATTAAAGGGAGTAGTGGCTAGCTTCATAGCTGGTTTATGTCAATTTATTATTAAGTTTTATTCTCTTTTTAAGCTTTTTGGTAATTAGTTAGAACATTTTATTGGAAGCGGGGACGGGTAGGGATGCTCTCAGATAAGGATATATCTATTCAGATTTGTATCTGAATGCGAAATTTTTGCTGATACAAATATGAAAAATCCATATGCAAACTGATAAGGATATCCAAATAAAAAAAAAATAAAAAAATCAGATCTGAATACGGGTCTAGATATGCTTTAAAAAGGCAGATCGGGTACAAATATTCGCAATGTATATATATATATATATACCAGTGTTGTAAAAGGCGATAGGCGGTGGTAGCTCGGTCAAGGGGCACCTAGCGCCTAGGCAGTTGAATTTTTTTTGCCGATTTAGTTAATTTCAGCCCCTATTCTTCAATCGTAAGTATAATTATGCAATCAAATTGCAAATATTCATCATGTTCTCGTTTAATGTGTAATTAAGGGTGTTTATGCATTAAAAAAGCTTCATTGTGCAATTAATGTGTAATATTTGCAATATGTGCAATTAAAAAAATAATTGTTCAATTGTAATATGTGCAACCCAATTGCAATGTGTATTTTATAGTATTTAAAATTCAAATTAAAAATGCTTGGGCGTTGGACATCAGGCAGACGCCTGATCGGCACCACGGGCACCTCCTCAACAAGACGGCCGCATAATCGCCTCCAGCCGCCTAAGGCAAAGGCGGTTCGTTCTCCTCCATCTGAGCACCTAGGCATCCGAAGCGGCCGCCATTTAGAACACTAATATATTTATATAATAAAACACAAAGAAAGCTATCAAGTGCCTCTCCTTTAATCCCCCCAAAAATCAAAGGCCGAGATCTAACCTCACAAAACACATTTTCCATCCCAAAATTAATTCAATCCCCCCAAAACAACTTCTTTATTTATTTAATTATTCCTCTCTCTCTCTATATATATATACTAGATTTGCCCGTGGGCACGTGCCTACGGCATGTCTTCAGAACTATACAGCATATAAAAAGTCTTGTAAACAGTAAATCAACAATTATGTAGCTCAAGTTTGAATAGTACACGTGCCGACGGGCAAATCCAGTGTGTGTGTGTGTGTGTGTGTATATATATATATATATATATATATATATATATATAGGGAAAGCTTCGGTTGTGCACTACCTCTAGTGCACACGGCGTGTGCACTAGTCCTTCGGGCATTCATATTGACGATCCGAACCATTTACATTGATCTACACATCTAAATTAGTCTAAATATGTAAAATCAAATCATTTGAAATTCATTTGCCCATCCATCATGTGACTAAAAAAAATGATTTTCAGCCATACAATTTTGTCACACTTCAATGGATGGGCAAATGAATGGGCTGAAAATCATTGTTTTTTATGGTCACATGATGGATGGGCAAATGAATTTCAAATGATTTGATTTTACAAATTTAGACTAATTTAGATGTGTAGATCAATGTGAACGGTTCGGATCGTCGATATGAACGCCCGAAGGCCTAGTGCACACATCGTGTGCACTAGAGGAGTGCACAACCGAAGCTTTCCCTATATATATATATATATATATATATATATATAAAATAATAATAATAATAGTAATAATAAAACACAAAGAAAAGCTATCAATAATAATAATAAAACACAAAGAAAAGCTATCAAGTGGCTCTCCTTCAATAGTAAGGATATCAATGGTCCACATCTAAGCTCCCAAAAGACATTTTTCTTCCCAAAACTCAAATTCAAATCCCCCTAAAACAATTATTTTATTTATTTAATTCTCTCTCTGTCTCTCTCTCCCCTCCTAATTAGATCAGTTTGCTCCCTCTATTCCCCAAACCAGAGAGCTTCAATTTCTCTCTCTCTCCCCTTGGGTTTTAAGCTGCTAACTCCAAATCCCAAAAACTATTTTCTTGAACCTACGTTTCCATTCCATTGGCGAAGCCTCCATCGTCCTTTCAAGCGCGAATCTCAAAGCAAATCCAAATCCAAATCCAGTGTCGAACCCCTATCAAGAGGTCGTCGCCGATATCTGATCCGTTGCTGATTCCGTATCGGTGACTCCCCTCCATCAAATCGACCGCGAATATCAAGCGACTCCGCATCGGCGACTCCCTTCCACCGAATCGAAAGCCTCTACATGTGATGTGGCGACTCTAATTTCATCTCATTAACTGAATTCTTATTCTAATTTTATATTGTGTGCAGGGGATTACTCCGTTTTTTGCTGACACGAATTTTGTGTGCATGGAATCTTAAGTTCAGAGAGGTATGATTGTTTTATTTTTGGGTTTATAATTTTTTAATTTGGTGATTTATTTGATGAGTTTTTTATTGATTTGATTTAAGGTGTACGCAAGTGAAAGATGGATTATTTGGTGGCATCAGTTCGGGCTTTCAAACCATAGCAGGACAGGTAAGCTGATTAGCAACCAAAAATAACTTGGCAATTTTGCAACATTAATTTCTTTACTATAAGAGAATATACTATCGTGAAGTATTCCCTTCACTGGTTATTAGAAACCATAGATAACATAACATATAAGAACTTTAAGTGTATGTTTAGTGAATATATAGGATTGGGATGGCTGGAGTTTACCAGTGAAGGGTGCAAACTCTCCACTTAAGAAAGACAGGTTAAGTAAATTTGTTATTGATCCATTTTGATTTTTTTAGGCTAAATTATAAAAAAACCACTGATGTATTGGTCATTTTACAAAAACCCCACTAAACTTTTTTATTTTAAAAAAACCGCACTCAACTATATTATCAAAAAACACACATTGACGGAGTTAACTTTCGTTAGGGTTTGTCACCTGCATTGCACTGAGGCTAAATTTGAAAAAACCCCTTCAACTATGGTCTTTATGCAAAAACCCCCCTGATTTTTTTTAATGCAGAAAACCCCCTGAAGTATGGTTGTTGCAAAAATCCCCCTGAAGTATTTCTAAAAACCACATCTAACTTTTCTACTTGTATCAGATAACCTCATTCATTTTTGCAAGTTGTTTCAAAAAATCATCATACATCTTTCTCATTATTGTCAAAAACCTCCCTCAACTTTAGCAGAAGTCTCACACTGGCGGGGTTGGTTTTTTGCAACAATACTTCAGGAGGAGTTTCTGCATAAAAAAAGATCGGGGTGTTTTTTCAAATTTAGCCTTGCATTGATGCAATAGTTCAGTGAGATTTTTTAAACATCTGATCAGTTAAGTGATGTTTTTTTTAAACACAAATGAAAGATGAATGTGGTTTTTTGACATAAACCTTAACGAAAACCTAACTCCGTCAATGTGAGTTTTTTGATAACATAGTTGAGTGCATTTTTTTAAAATAAAAAAGTTTAGTGGGTTTTTTTAAATGACCAATACTTCAGTGGGGTTTTTTCAAATTTAGCCTTTTTTTAATAAAGATGCAATGGGGAGACAGGTGGAGATAAAAAAAAATGATTAGCTTGGATTAGAGTTTTGAGAACTTCATGTATTACATTTTGGTTGAAATAATAATAAGAGGTATTTCAATTACAAACTGAGTCTCAAACAAACAAATGTTTAGATTATTGGTATTGTAGATACCTTCACACCTGCACTTGGGTTATCATTGTATTTAGACATGCTCATAGTGATTATGGAATAAGAGTAAGCTCTATAAAACCTATATAATCATGTCCTTACATAACTATTACAAGCATCTAAAAGTGATGTTGATGTGAAAAAAACTCTATGCGGTGTTTCTAACAAACTATATGCATTCCAGGTAAGTTCAAGCAAATGATCAAGAAGGCGATGGTTGAGCTTCAAGGTTAGATATGCTGCTTCCTCATATAATATGTTTCCTACTTCAATTAATTTGCTGGACCTCTAAAACTATTTTATATAATCAAACGAAATGCACCGTTCCGAAGACGTGTCGTGGCACGTGTCAACGGGCAAACCTAGTATATATATATATATATGTGTGTGTGTGTGTGTGTTAAGTATACATTATAGATTAGTTAAGTATGTTTTGACTTAAATAATTAAAAGTTTAGCACTTAACCTTACTGTGAATTAATTAATAACTCCAATTTCCATTCATTTGACTGAAAGTTTCCCAAATTCGACTATACAAGTATCGAACCCTTGTTCGGAAGTTCCCCAAATCCCAAAATCCCCAATCCTCATCCTCTCTAACATCGCTCTTCTTCTTTTAACTCAAAACTCTCCGACCTCCTCTCCAACATCGCTCAAGTCTCAACTCTGTTCCACTCCCGGTCATCCTCAACGACGCTACCACCTTCCTAACTTCACTCCAAGGTACCAACCTGACGTCAATCTCCCTATTCTCCTCTTACTTCAAATGATTCTCTTTGAGCTTTACTCAACCACTGTATCCTACGATCCTAACTCGAAATCCACACAGCTCCCAAATCAGCACCGACCGCAGCTTCTCCTTATAAGCCCTTAATCGTCGAATTAAATATTGAGCTCTTAAAGGTGTGGATCCGTGTAAGTAACAAGGGATAAGTTCCAAATTTTTCTCGCATTCTCTTACAACCTAAATGGGTGTTTGTGAGGGATTCACTCTTGAAGATGCAACAGGTTTAGCCATTAAGGGAATATGTGGACATGCATTATGTATTCAAACAGTCAAATGTGGTAGCATGTTTCTTTGTTGCATTGGTAAGCTTTCATGTAATTATTCTGTAATCAAGTTTTAGATGCTTTTATGGGCAAGTTCACGATTCTAGTAGTTGATATGACTACTACATATAGATCTTCAGTCGTTGTTCAACTACTTTTCAGTTCAACTGTTTCGAAGACTAATAAGCATGTAATAGATCCATCATTTTGTGAATTGTGATCTCCCAAACCTGAAACTTGAGTTGTATTCAAATTAGCATACATGTGAAAAGAAAAATGTCTCTATACCATCAGACTCACTGTTCTTGTTGTCATTCTACGCTTCTACTCTTTATCTAGGAAGCACAGATACTCTATCGGGGATGCGTATCTCGTACCGAATACGTATCCGGTGGGATACCCACCGGATACTCGCTAGATACGTACTGGATACGTATCCCATCAATTATTTATATAAAAAAAGGAAAAAAATATCGGATACTCTGGGGATACTCTCGGGTACGTCGGGATACTCTTGGATACTATTTGGATACGCAGAGGGGGTATATATATATATATATATATATATATATATATATATATATATATATATATATATATATTCCTTTCTACTTCTCCTTTCAAATCCTAATTTTATTTGACTAAAATATTTTGGTTGATTGACTACTTGCTATTATTGTACAAGTTTATGCATCTTTATTCGCTTTAGTGTTTGAGTGTTAGATCTCTCTAAGATGATAGATATATGATAATATGATGTAATATTGAAGGGTCTTGGTTGGTTCATGGTTAAGACTTACGAAGTTGTGATAGATGTAGTTATGATATTGATTCTACTGAATAGGTTTAATACTAGCCTACTTTTATTTGAACATTTCGGTCATGTAATATTGGTATTAGTATGGTTGGGAACTTGGAATGATCCATTAGTATGTTTTGTTTAATATTGACTTGTATTAATTTTAATTATCATATTCTTGTTTCTTAATTTTTTCATGTTCGTATTGAATTGAATATTTTAGTTTATTATTTATATATCTATAATATTAATTTTTTAAATTATTTTAATTTAGCGTATCCTAACGTATCTGTATCCTAGTTTTTGAGAAATCGGCGTCTCCACGTACCGGATACACGTACCCGTATTTGTGCTTCATAGCTCTTTATAAGCTTCATGGTTATATCTCATTTTGATAATTGTCTTCTACTTCAATGCAGTGCTCAAAATTACAACAACATGCAAATGCATCCAAGACTTACAAATTTATTTACAATTAAACAAGAGAAAAATCAACCTATCTGCAGTTAGGAATAAATAGACAACCCAAAGTAAAACTCTTAAACTCTACTGAAAATCTTGCATTAATTATAGAGTTTTTTTCCTTGTTGGTTGCAGTTCAGTTTTTCCTTCACAATTGCAAATTTGCAACTTAAGTGTTGTCTTGTTCGGTGGTGCAATCTCGTCTTGGTAAAAAGGTTAAGTTCAAACCATATGCAAAATAGACAAGTGTGTACTATATTCATTTTTATACGAGCTGTACATATATGAAATAAATTTCCCTCAACTTTTGTTGTGTTGATTTCTATTTTGTGATTAGATACCCGTAATTCAGTGATATACATATCTAAGTACTAGTTAAGGGGGAAAATATAACAAAAACTAGCAACTTAAGTGTTGTCTTGTTCGGTGGTGCAATCTCGTCTTGGTAAAAAGGTTAAGTTCAAACCATATGCAAAATAGACAAGTGTGTACTATATTCATTTTTATACGAGCTGTACATATATGAAATAAATTTCCCTCAACTTTTGTTGTGTTGATTTCTATTTTGTGATTAGATTTAAAACTTGATACCCGTAATTCAGTGATATACATATCTAAGTACTAGTTAAGGGGGAAAATATAACAAAAACTATGGCAGCATTTGGTTAGGCTTTTTAAATCAGTTTTCAGTTTTTTAAAATAAAAAATTGGAAAATTGTGTTCGGAAACAACTTTTTGCAAATGGAATTATAAAAATTTACAGTTAAATTCTCTCATTTTTAAATGTATTTTTTTAACTAAAAAATCTAGTTTTCTGGGATATGGATTTCTCTCATTTACTATTTCTTAACCATCTTCCCCGTCTTCTTCTCCAAATATTCCCCAACTTCCTCCCAAAATGTTCCTAAAATCTTCCCAAAATCCTCACAAAATCTTCTCAACCATCAATACAAACCAATCCCGACTTCATCCTTCATATCTGATGGTTTATAGCAATCTCCTGCAAAATCTTCTGGAACCCTAGAATAACCTGTTGTACCACTCCCTTCAATTTATTTCATCTTTACATCAATTACCAACCCCATCTGAGACTTCAAACTCCCTCTATGAAACCCTACAAGCTCTGCTACATACTCCCCTCCTATTTCGACGAAGGGTTCGTTGATGGTTTCTGAGACTGGATCTCGTTATAAGTTGAGATTGGTTCATGCAAAACATCGTTTGAAGAGTAAAATCACTGCAGACAACTTCTCTCGTCTCCATAAAAAGTATGGCTTCTCTTGGGTAAAATTTTTGTTCACGTCTTGGTTTATTGGTCCACCATTGATACTAAATCTAGGTTTTATTTTTGTTCACATCTGGGTTTGGTGTGATAGTTTTTAATTGGGATAATTCGGCAAATACCCCCATTCAAAATATAAAAACTAGCATATACCCCCGCTATTTGAAAAAACTAAGAAATACCCCTAGTTTGGACGAAACCGTTAAAATCCCTGTTAAGTGAACTCACGTGCGTCACACATGATATGTAAAATGACATAAATATCCATGATAAAATATATTTTAGCAATGCTCCCATTCAGAATGTGGAAACTAGCATATACCCCCACTATTTAAAAAAATGATATTTAAGCAAATGCCCTCATTCAAAATGAGGAAACTAGCATATACCCCTACTATTTTTAAAAAAACTAAGAAATGCTGTCAGTTTGGACGGAACAGTTTTAGGATTTTGAATTGCATATAATATGTATTTGTTGTTTTGACAAAAAAAACATCAATGTCAGCATCAATACTTTGTTAGTCTGTTTCCACATCTCAACTTGAGTGTTGATGAAGATGATGCACAACCTAGTGTGACAGTAGGTAATACCATATTAACAAAGTGTGAATAATTCATTAAATTAGCAAATTATTAACGAAGAAATAATTTGCCGAACAGATTTACAAATTATTTGCAGGTTTGCATTTAATTCCTGCAGTTCGCGAATTATCCACGAAAATCATGAATTAAACGAATTTTCGCAAATAATTTGCGAATTTTGCGAATTATACAATAAATATTTATGGATTTATATGTATTTTTACTTGGGTGATGCATTAAATTTTTTATTTCTTTCTTCCTAAACTTTGCTGAATTTTTTCCAAATCTGTCGGATTTTTGTTCATTTCCAAATATTAAATCATGTCGAGTTATTTATAAACGACGAATTTGTGACTATGGGTAATACACAAGCTACTGTTGAACCTATTGTGAATGAAGATGATGGAAATGATGATGCACATTCTAGAGTGAAACAAGAGACCACACAATCTGTTGTAATAGATGATGGTACACAACCTAGTGATGATGCACAACAATTTGTTGTAATAGATGATGGTTTTTGTATTTTTGGGGGTCAAAATCTGATGTAGAAACTATTTGCATTACATTGCTATCATCAATACTGGTAGTAAGAGCATCCACAGTGGTTTCTTATATTTGGCAAATTGCCATTTTATAGCAAACAAATTGCTGCAGTGGTTTTCTATTTTGCCATTTTTTAGCAAATATGCTATATTCGTTTCTCATATATGAGAATCAGAATAGCGATTCTCAAATTTTGAAAGACGGTACAACATATACCGTCCGGTATATGTTATACCGTCCCATTTTTTTTTAAAGTGGGTCGGACGGTATAACATATACCGTCCAGTATATGTTATACCGTCCCTTTTTTTCATTTTTTATTTTTTAAATTTTTTTCCAATCCAACGGTCAGATTTTGTTATAAAAAAAATGTTGGACGGTATAACATATACCGGCTGGTATATGGTATACCGGCTGACATTTTGTAGTTAACATAGTTAATAGGTTTAGTGGGTAGGTTTAGGTGCAGTTAGATAGTTTAACAGGTTTAGTGGGTAGGTTTAGTTATTATTATATTATTTAATTTATTTAATTAATATAGTTTAATAGTTAATAAGTAATTAACTTTAGTGGATTTATTTTTAAACGATGAGACGGTATAACATATACCGTCGCTCGCTTATTTCAAATGAGACGGAAAATGTTCTACCGTCCCGCGTAATATTTTCTAAAAAATGAGAAACATATAGCAAACGACCACTGCAGCAAACGACGCTATTTGCTACTACTGTAGCTGCCATTTTTTAACATATGAGAAACACGACTGTGGATGCTCTTAAGTGTTCAGATTGAGTAACAACACATAACGCTCACATTTTTCACAACAACTAATACTGAAATAGTGGGTGTATATGTTAGTTTCCGCATTCTGATTGATGGCATTTGCTGAAATATCCCAAAAACCACTTTTTTTAAATTGTGGGGGTATACGCTAGTTTCCACATTCTGATTGATGGCATAGACTAAATACATTTTATCGTGGGTATTTAAGTCATTTTACATATCACATGTGATGCACGTAGATTCACTTAACGGAGATTTTAACAGTTCCATCCAAACTGAGGGTATTTCTTAGTTTTTTAAAATAGTGGGGGTATGTGCTAGTTTTCATATTTTGAATGGGGGTATTTGCTAAATTATCCCTTTTTAATTTTACGTTCATAATTTATTTTTTGGTTCAGAATTTTGTGTTCAGACTTTAATTTTTGTTTAGAATATTTTTGGTTCATGGGTTTTTTTCATAATTTTCAATTTATGAATTTGTTCCAAAATTTTTTTTTGAATAATTTGTATACCATGAGCTTCTGTTTTGGTTTTACTGTGAATGGTATTGTTTATATTTTTCTTTTATGTATCTAAAATACTTCAATATATAGATGACTAGTAAGGGAAATGAGAAGAAGGTGGATCCAAATGTTGGATTATGGAATCTGATCGTTCGCGTGCTTGTTAGTTTGATGGAGGACGAGGTAGACAAAAAAATAGCCTGGACAGTTTCACATTTAAAGCTAAGGTTTGGCAAGATTCAGTTGGTCGTAAGTTTTCGGTTGGCCGTAAGTTTTCGGTGAGACAACTTAAAGACAAACATTCAAGGCTTAGGATAAAATGGCGTGAGTTACTAACAGTCAAAGTGGTTTGGGATGGGACGAAAAGAATCAAACTATAACTTGCGAGAGTGAAGTATGGAATACATACATTAAGGTGCACACACAAATATGTCTCAACTATCTATTATTTTTATTAAATCAACACATTAATACACAACTAGTTTTGACCTTACTAATGAACCTTGTCATTCTATTATAGACGCACCCTGGGTAAAAAAACTTCCAGTTGAAGGGTTTGGCAAATTACGATGCATTGAAGATGATATATCAAGGGTCTACTCCCTAGGGCTTACTCACAAGGGCTTCGACCCAAATGCCCCTGGACTCGAATGAGGAAAGGATAGTCGATGACAAGTTCGCCAACCCTGGTATATTTAAAATTGATTTATGTGATGAGGGTGATGATGCACCGATTGGCAAAGGGAATCGTCGAAGGAGCTCTGGTCAATCAAGTGGTCGACCAACAAAAAGCTCAAGGACTTCAAAGATGGATAAATGTATGTAGGTGATTACCTCAGCGTCAATAGCAAAAGCTGAGGTGTTGAAATTCCAAGTTACACAACATCAAGGACATCAAGTTGTAGAGGATCCTCACTCCATGGCAAACTGTATAAAGATAATTAAAACCATGTCAGGCATTCAACCCACACAGCTTGTTAAGGCAAAAGATATGTTTGCCAAACAAGCTGTCTACCATGAAGCCTTCATCTCCATGGACGATGAGCTTAGGCGTTGCTGGATGAGTAGTTTGGTGGAGTAGGAAAGGAGGGAGGTGGGGTGTCTGCTTCTTAAATGTATGGTGCTGCTGTGTTATAAGTTTATTGTACTACTATTAAATTATGACTGTGTGTTTTATGTCTACTATATCTCAGTTTCGTTGTCCTTCTCATGTTTTTTATATTTATGAACTATATGGTTTATGACTACAATCAACTATGTGTTTTATGTTGGTCAATCAGAATTTATTGTTGGTGAATGATATGATAGTTTCTATTTATGAACTATGTGTTTTATGTATTTTTTTTGTTGGATTGACAATATGTGCATCTTGGTGTGGGTTTAATGGTACTTCAATTCTTGATGAATCCCTATCTTGCACCCTTGGAAAGTAATTTTGCCCAAGAGACTCACATTCTAACAGGGTTATACTAGAATTTATACAAGCTCTCTAGCCAACTATCAACATGTTGCGCCACCTCTCCCTGAATTTATACAGGATAAAGAGGCTGTGAATGGTCAGGTATTGGTGCCTAGGCACCAAAATTGTACTCTATTTTGTTCTTCCTCATCAACTTGGAGGATTATGTATAGAAAACTGGATGTAGATAATCGTCTGCTTTGCTTTCATTGTTTCTGGTTTTTTTAATCTTAACAATTAACTATCATGTCATGAGCGCCTTATACATCTTTTGAAATTATCTTGCAGTTTACAGTACCACATTACTTTGGTGGAGCATTTTTGTTGTATCTCGTTTCATCTAATTAAACTATTTGTTGCAGGTTCCTAATGAGCTGAAGTTGCTCTCGCAATATCTTCTTGATAGCATTGTGAAGAACATAAGAATAGATTAATTCACACATTTTGCTGCAAGAATACCTGAGGTTGACATTCTTTCTTCTGACTGAGATGCTAAGAGAATCTTGTCTATCCATTTTAACTTTCTGTTTGTGGGTTCACTTATCTTTATAATAGCTTATTATATTTTTGTTGTGTTAGAAAATGGATTATCATCTATATTCTTATAATAGCACCGTGTTTTATCTTTGTGATATTTTCTCATATATCAACAGACTCGCATTATTTGCAGAATATGAATAACAACGCTAGTGCTTCCAACATGGAAGACTGGTCTGATGATGACGACGAGGAATGAGTACTTTATAATACTCCAAATGCTAATGTCTCAACAAAGAAATTCATATTTCACATCGGCGCTAACATGACGAGAATATTTGCAAGAGATATTAGATGGTCTCATAGACAAGTGTCATCACATGTTCCGTATGAACTCATAATGCTTTTTGGCATTGTGTGATTTTTAAAAAATGACAACTACCTCGAGGAGTCCGAACATAGGCATGTGTCCATTGCAGAAAGTGTTGCCATATTTCTGTACATTGTTGGTCATAGTCACAGAATGAGAGGGGTTGCTGACCAATTTCATCACTCGACATAAACTATCAATCGACATTTTAAAATAGTCAAGAAAGCATTGGCAAGAGCAGCGACGGTTCTCACTGCTCCCCAGATACAACAATTATACATGAAAGGGTTACTAGTTCTACATACTTATATCCATGTTTAAGGTATATTTTGATCCAAATTAACATGTTATTAGAAGCTTTAATAGTTTTATATGATTTATTCATTAATAGTTTTAAACCGCATGTAGGGAGCTATTGGTGTTGTTGATGGGACATTAGTCAATGCTTAGGCACCCCGTAGTCGACAAAATGCATGTTGTGGGTGAAAGGAAAACATAACACAAAATGTGCTAGCCGCTTGCGACTTTGATATGATGTTTACATTTGTTTACGCGAGAGATGGGAAGGAAGTGCTAATGACTAGTGTGTAATCCAAACTGCCTTACAACAAAGATCATTTCAAATCCCTCCAAATGGTAAATTATCTTAAATACTTGCATTTTTTGTTTCTAAATTGAACAAATTACAGCCTATATATATTGCCAATATCATTTACTTGTGGATTCTAAAAAGATAAATGACATGCCATTGTTTAACTTCAAACCATGGTACATCAAAAATTTCTTTTCTTTTTTTCCTTTAGATAAAGAACAATGCTCCATTGAAAACGGGTTGCAAACGGACAAACCATTGAAGCTACTGAACCTAAGCCGTTGCTGGAGTCCAACAACGGCTTATGTTATAACATAAGTCATTGTTGGAAACAACAGCTTAGGTTATATTAAGCTTAGGGGGCGTTTGGTACGCAGTAATGTATAAGGGAATCTAGAATTATCCTCTTGATTACCTGATTTGGTAAGACATAGGTATAATTTTGTAAATAATATTAAATTCCCAGGGTTATCAAAATAATTATTTGGGAAGGATAAACATTCCCCTTGAAAAGGGTGGGATTTGTGAATTCCTCTGCATAAAAAATGAGTGAGATTATTGCATACCCAAAATACCCTACATAAAAAAAACTAACAACAACAACAACAACCCAATCGTTCTTCCTCTTCCCAACCCCGCCACCTCCTCCCCATCTGACATCTCCCTCTTCCTCAACGACACCTTCGTCGGCCTCCAGATCGCCTCCCTCGACCTCAAGCAGCAGGCAGTCGCCTCCCTCCTTGACCTCAGCAACTCCATGGCTATTAAGATTTGCACAAAATTGATTCAGGAATGCAACGTTTCCTCACTGGTCAGGCTTCTTGATCCGGTGAACCATTCTTTGACCCGAGATCCTGCGGTTAAGATTGTATCTATTTTGGCGATGGCGGGGGAGATTTCGAGAAAGGCTGTGTTTGAGGAAGGAGTGGTGGGGCCGTTGCTGAGAGTTATTGAAAGTGGATCTACGGTGGTGAGGGAGAGTGCGGCCGGGGCGATTGAGGCTATCACGGCGGATCGGGGGAATGCTTGGGGGATTGCGGCGTATACTGGGGTGGAGGTGCTGGTGGCAGCTTGTTGTAGGGACGGAGGGGGGTCGCCGATTGTGCAGGTATTGTGCGCTGGCACGCTTAAGAATGTGGCTGTGGTTGAGGATTTGAGGGGTGTGATGGTGGAGGAAGGGGCGGTTGGGGTGTTGGTGGAGCTGATTGGGTTTGGGAATGATTTGGCGAAGAAGAATGCAGCACCTTGCATTTGGTTGATGGCTTCGGAGGGGGGTGAGGATGTTAGGAGGTTGATTGTTGAGGAAGGGGGGTTGAGGAGGTTGAGGACGATGATTGTGGAATCGTCAGATTTGGATTTGGTAGAGCATGGGTTGAGCGCGATTCAGGCTGTGGTGGAGTATGTTCCGGCAAGTAGAGAGCTTGCTTGTTCGCATTCATTTTGCGTGCATTTGAGTGAATTGGTCAGGATTGGGAACATGTCGGTTCAACAGATATGTGCTTGTTTGATGTGTGAGCTTTCACCGAGTGAGGAGATTAAGAAATTGATGGTGGGGTGTGTCCCGGCATTGATGAGTGAGATTATTTCTCACCTTCAGGTCTTCAGGGTTTTTTTCTTCTTGTTTCCATATTTGTCTAATAGCTTATGCGAAGCTTGGAATTTAGTACTGATCGTTAATTATAGAATAGCTTGATTTTCAAGTAGGGCATTTGAGCTATGCAAAGACCGATGTAGGTGAGATGTGGAATTTTATCGGACGGGATCTTATTGTATATATTTAAGTACCTGTGTCTCGTGTTAATAAATACATTTCATTTTTTCTTTTTGTTATGTTCTTCATCTAACTGGTTGAAATATATTTGAATCATAGTGTATTTTTTTTAGTAATCTATTTGTTAATTTACTAAAGTTTTATAAGATATATATCAGTATTGCTTTTGCACATGCATGCATATACATCAATTACTAAATTAGATAACTTTTATATTTATTTATTTTTAAATAAAGCCAAAAGGGTATTTTCGGTAATGTCTACTATAGAGAATGATTGATGGGAATGAATTATTCTATACCAAACACAGTAATAAAGTATTCCCAGGCATGTAATGTCGTATACGAAACACAGTATTACAACATTCCCGAGAATCTTCATTCCCACCCTCATATTCCTGGGAATCCACCAATTCCTGGGAATTCTCCAATCCGCGTACCAAACGCCCCCTTATATTAGGCCTGAAGCCATTGTTCCCAACGACGACTTTAGTGGTTTGCAATGGAGCATTGCTCTTAGATAAATACTACTTGGTGGATTGTGGGTATACTAATATGCCAGGCTTTTTAGCCCTATACCGTGGTGAGCCATACCATTTGCAAAGACCTCAAGGCGCTAATAATGCACCAACTCAACATAGACAGCATTTTAACAAAATGCATTCAAGACTTAGAAATGTTATTGAAAGAGCATTTGGGGTATTTAACAAAAGATTTCCCATCTTCAAGTATATGACGAACTACAAGTTAACAAGGCAGGTTCTAATGGTAAATGCTTGTTGCACGGTCCATAATTTCATTCGCAGGCATTTAGTGAACAACGCATATTTTGCGAATTTTGGGGATGAAGAATTTATACATCCAGTACCAAATCAACCAAATGCACCCATCCCTCAACCGTTGGGCTTGTCAGCACACCAACTAAACTGTATGATTAGGAAGAGAGGTCGAATTGCAATGGCTATGTGGAATGCCAGAGGGTGATCTTATGTTATTCAATTCATGAGCAATTTTATTATGTCTTTATTTGTGTTGTACCAAACAATACTTATATGGTTTTGTGGGTGAATTGTAAGTTCAAAAGAACCATTTCATGTTTGAATTTAATTGTTCGCTATTAATTTAAGTTTGAGAACTACATGATACCGTTGATATGCTTGGTGTTTGCTTTGCTACTTCAAACTACGATGCTTGGTTTGAGAACTACATGGATGCTTTGCTATTTCAAATTAATTTCTTGTAGGTTGGTTTGTATCCAAACTATGATGCTTGGGTGTTTTGTTGCAGGTTACAATGTTGGCTGTTGGTGTATGTTGTTTTTGTGCTGCATGGGATTTTTTTCGCTGAATCCTGTATATCGATATTTGTTGTTGTGTTGGTCTGTTTTGTTCAGTTGGTTGCTTTTGGTTTTCTTTGCAAGAGCGATGGATGCTGCGTTTTGATGATCCTGCCTTTCATTTACTGCTTTTCACTTTGCTTTATGTTGTTGGAATTCTTGATGTCCCTCAGCTGTCAGCTCTATTTTGGATGTTGGTTTTTGTGAACTCTTGTATTATGAGGTTGTTGCTTTTGTGAACTCTTCTGTTGCACTTGGTTTATTTCTATATTTACATATATATATATATATATATATATATATATATATATATTGCTGCAGCTATCTGCTCCATCCTTATCGTCAAAAAAAAGTATCTATAATTTACCTATTGTATTTATTTTTTTCATTGCAGGTTATCCAAACGTTTTCTACATTTTCTTTTTTACAAAAAAAATTCTTGAATTTTTTTATCTAAACGCCTTTTATACATTATTTTTTAAAAAACTATTTTACGAAAATAGTTTACCAAACAAATTTCTGTTATCAAAAATCACAAAAAAACAACTTCAATTTTTTTTCCAAATACCAAGTTTAAAATGGATTTTCAAAACAACGAACCAAACACAACCTATATGTTTAATGTCTGAATTTGTATCTGTTATCTGGTAGACTGTATCCGATTCACATTCGTATCCGAAATTTGCAGGTACGAATATGATTTTTTTTCCGAGTCATATCTGAATCAATAACTAAATCCGTCGTTGGAATGCGGATACATATGTTGGTATAGCGAATATCCTATGCAGTGAAAATCGGATTAATCAGTAATCGGCCACATAGCGATAAACTTTATAGCGATTAATGAAACTGAGCAACCCTGAGGAATAATCGTAAATAATAGGTCAGTCCGATTACCCGATTAAATCGGTCCAAAAAACTCATCTCAACTTGACCAACCGGACCAGGACCCGCAATAGTCTTCAATTTCCACATTCCAATCTTCACACCTTTCAATCTCCACTCCCACTTCCAATCTCAATCTTCAATCTCCTCCCTCCCAAACCCTAAACCCACGTGGCAACAGCAACGACAGCAATCTCCTCTCCCACTCCCAATCTCCTCTCCGACTTTCAATCTTCTAGGCCTCCTCCCTCTCAACCTCCCATCCCAAAACCCTAACCCCAATCTCCAACAGCAGCGGCCAACGGCGACCCCGTCTCTTTCTCCATTTTTTATTATTACTTAATGTGCTATAAAGTAAATTGATGTTGCGTAGTGTTACTTAGATGTTAGATAATGTACTATTGTACCCTTCTGCAATATTTTGAATGTGTTATCTCTAAGTTTTAAAGTGTGCTTACTTAATTAGTGACATTAAACAAGATATTTCACTTGTTAACTTGTCTTTTTTAAAACTTAAGATCCTCTCGATCAAATACTTCAGAGAGGATAGATTATTTTTTTCATATATATATACACGATTTTTCTGATTTAGTTCCCAATTATTTTTCAATTAACTAGATTAATCATTAATCGCTCCTCGACTGATTAGTTCCGAAAACCTATTTTAACTGCTTAGCTATGTAACGCCCCTTCCCCAAGCTCAGACAAATTATAGAATTTATCAGACAAATTATTTATAGTATAGTACAACTGCCCACCGCAGGCTGCCTCTCAAAAGGTGGTTAACCGGATTGGTGACTCTTGATCATAGGCTATATTATTTATATTTAATTATTCTAATTCAATTCCCGATATGGGACTAATCCCATACTCTCTCTCCTCTCTCCCGTGAGCACAGTAACCAACATAGTGGGCCCCATGCCCACGTCATCAAGGGATAGCGGTTGTGCCTTGTTGTCTATTTCTTCACCCCGGATGGCCCCCATCCCTTGCTGATGTCACATGACGTCAACCTCACAAGCCTCACAACAGCTGCACGTTTGCTGTTCTTCAACTAGTAGACTCCACCCCCCCTCTATTTACTTAATTACAACCATGCCATTACTTCTTTATATATATATATATATATATATATATACACACACACTCTACTACTACTATAGTATAGCTCTTGAAATTACGGTGTTACACCCCCGGGTGGCCCCCATCCCTTGCTGACGTCAGCCTCACAACAGCTGCACGTTTGTTTATATATATATATATATATATATATATATATATAGGGAAAAAGGGGTATGAGCAACTTGCTCATTTAGTAAATAAGCAATTGATGATGTGGCAAACATGTGATTGGAAAATCCTTAAAGGGTTAGTTGTCCAATGTATCACATGCATGCCACATAATCAATTGCTCATTTACTAAATGAGCAAGTTGCTCATATCCCTTTTACCCATATATATATAGGGAAAAAGGGGTATGAGCAATTTGCTCATTTAGTAAATAAGCAATTGATGATGTGGCATGCATGTGATTGGAAAAGCCTTAAAAGGGTTAGTTGTCCAATGTATCACATGCATGCCACATAATCAATTGCTCATTTACTAAAAGAGCAAGTTGAGCAACATCCCTTTTACCCATATATATATATATATATGTGTGTGTGTGTGTGTGTGTGTGTGTGTGTGTGTGTGTGTGTGTGTGTGTGTGTGTGTGTGTGTGTGTGTGTGTGTGTGTGTGTGTATAGTATAGCTCTTGAAATTACGGGGTGTTACATGCACCCCCTTTAGAAATCAGCGTCCTCGCTGAGCACGGGGCATGTACAATCTAGTGTAGGATCTACTTTCTAGCCGATGTGGAGCATCTGCTCTCCTATCCTCCCAACTAATCATGATCCCGGAATCCACTGCCCGATCAATCATAATCCCGAATTTAATTGAGCAACCCTCCTATCTGCCTGATTAATCAAGATCTCGAAATCCACCGCCCGATCAATCATAGTCCCGAATTTTATTGAGGGCTCACCACAGTTCCGGAATCCACCGTCCGACTGGGTCTATAGACATGCCCCGCACTCGGTGTCGAAAGTCGGCTCTGATACCATTTGTAACGCCCCTGCCCCAGACTCGGACAATTTATACAATTTATCAGACAAATTATTTATAGTATAGTACAACTGCCCACCACAGACTGCCTCTCAAAAAGTGGTTAACCGGATTGATGACTCTTGATCATAGGCTATACTATTTATATTTAATTATTCTAGTTTGATTTCGGATATGGGACTAATCCCATACTCTCCTCTTTCTTCCGTGAGCACAGTGACCAACGTAGTGGGCCCCATGCCTACGTCATCAAGAGAGTACAGCGGCTGTGCCTTGCTGTTTATTTCTTCACCCCGGGTGACCCCTATCCCTTGCTGACGTCACATGACGTCAGCCTCACAAGCCTCACAACAACACATTTGTTGTTCTTCAGCCAGTGGACCCCCCCCCCTCTTTTTACTTAATTACAACCATGCCATTACTCCTTTATATATATATATATATATATATATATATATATATATATATACGCACTATAGGAGTTTCTTTGGGTCATAAGTTTCTTTGGGTCTTTCACAAGGAGAAGAAAATTTAATCTCTTCATGAAGCCACTAATGTAGTTCCGTATAAAAATCCACGTGTGCAACTTGAACGGTGCTGCTCTAGCTCCACGTAACCGCCAACCCAATAACCCAAACCCAATGTCACCAATCTAGCATGGTTACCTTCTTCAAGACTCGTTATCTTTTTTATATAACCCTTCTTCCAACTCCTAAAACGCAAGTTCCCAAACTCGCAAAAAAAACAACTCAACCCCTTTCTTTAGCTTCCCAACACGATAAGATTTTTATTTTAAAAAACCCAAAAAATCTGAAAATCCAACAGTTGACATTGAATTCCAATCTCCAGTGGTCACGGCAGCGGCATTCGAGTCCATCCTCTACCCAGAATGCGCTAGCATTTGCCCCTACACCCCTACACATGCATCCCTTCTTCGTCCTCATCTTCCTCCACTGCCTATTCCATATCCAAATAAAACAGTGTCACCTAATTCAATTCAGATCTCAATTAATCCGATTGTCTCCTCATTCCATGACAAAAAGTACAAAGCCATCAAACTACAAATCCAAATCCAATTGTGAGCCCTGGTGTAATACCCCTAGTATTTATGGTTAATAACATTTGTTTTTCTTTTAGTTATAATAAAAATATACATATACATTGTTATATATATATATGCATTGACATTGTTATTTATATATATACTAGATTTGCCCGTGGGCACGTGCTTACGGCACATCTTCGGAACGATACAACACACGAAAAAAACTCTGTAAACAGTACAACAACAATTATGTAGTTCAAGTTTGAATAGTATGATAATAATTAGTTGTAAATAAAAGTCCATGTTTCTATTAGTATATGTCGAAAAATAATTATAAATGAGGGTGTAAAATCCAACTTCTTAAAACTTTAAGTGTGGAAAATGATGAAATTTAACTGTTGAAGAGATATTTGCTATTTTCAATATAACATGTGCAATAAAAAAACATAAAAATTCTGAAAATTTTACAAACCTGAAATCTTAAAATCTAAATTTCTAAGTAAATAAATAAAGAATGGGAGAGAGAGTGAGAGAGAAAGAGAGAAATATGAAAAAGTGAAGAGAGAGGAGAGAGATAGTAATAAAAGTAATGAGTTATTTAGTTTTGGGGGGAAAATATTAATTCTGGGGTTTGAAATTTTGGGCGGAAAAATATGTTTTGTGAGAATCAACCTAGGCCATTGATTTTAGGGGAGAATGAATGAGAGCCACTTGATAGCTTTCTTTGTAATTTATTATATAGATATATGCATTGACATTGTTATTTTTTCATACACTACACTATTATTTTTATGTTTGTATGGTTTTTTTTTAAGAGCCTAAAATGTTTTCTTTCTTAAAAGCCCAACTTTTCTTTCTTAAAAGCCCAACCCAACAATATTTCTATAAGTGTAAATAAATAAAGCCTTAAGGGGGTAAAAGTAAAAAGTGGGAAACCTAAGCCCCCTAGAAACCTCCACACACACCCACACCTCTCTTTTTCCTTCCCTTCTCTTCTGGCCGGAAATCACAGCAGACACAAACAAACAGCAGCATCATTCTGCTCTCATTCACTCCTTTTTCTATATATATGTGTGCAAATTTGAGTTCCTTACTATTGTTTCCAAAACCCTAGTTCACTTCTACCACTTACTACAACTACTACTACTACTACTGCACTATTACTACTGCTACTGCTGTTCAATACTGCTGTTGTTGCTATCCACAACTGCTAATACTACAACTACTACTACTATTATTAATACTACTACTACTGCTACTGTGAATACTACTCCTAATTACTACTACTTCTACTTAACTACTACTACTACTACTTACTCCTACTGCTGCTATTTACTACTACCACTACTGCTGCTACTTATTGTTCACTATTGCTGCTGCCGCTGCAGTACCATTACGGCATACTACTATTTACACCTACTACTACTACTACTACCACTTCTACTACTATCACTCCTACTACCACTTCTATTACTTCACTGCTACTTACTATTATACTATTATTGGAGCAAGAAGTCAAGGAAGAATCAAGGAGCAAGGAGGAGAAGATAGCAACCTGAAGCTTGCAAACAAATCAAAGTGGGTATTCTTCATACCTCATGTACTTTATTATTATTATTTTTTATATATGGAATGAATGATTGATGCTTGCTAGAAATTGTAGTGTGTTTTTCTTACTTATGAATGTTGTGAATTTTTACATGCATAAATATACTAGTGAACAAATAAAGATTTAATCTTTTTATTAAGAATGGTAGTAAAAGTATAAAAGATGAATCTTTTATGCATGATCATGAATAAAAACCATGTCTTGGGCATGATAGATTGCATTGATTATTGTTAAACATAAAGATGTGATTTTGTGATGTCTTGTGCGGTAATTGTCTAATTAATGCATTGTTTAATTAAATTTTTCATGCTTGAATGTTTAAAGTCCTTTATATTAGTAAGTTAGCATCTTGTTAGTAAGTTTTACATTATTAACAAACTACTAGTTTTGTGTTAGTAAGCTACTAACATTGTATTAGTAAGCTACTAATGAGTTAGTAAGCTTAGTTATAATGTTAATAAGCTTAGTTGTAATGTTAGTAAGTTAAATAGATTAGTATGGTAGTAAATTAGTAAAGTAAATATGCTAGAACGTTTTGTTAGTGAGAAGTTAGGAAGTTGGAAATATAGACTTGATCTTGTTATGCTAGTAAGCAATTGAAGGAGTTAGTAAGCACCTAGTCTTAATAACGAAAATGCAAGTTCGAGATTAGTAGGTGGAAGGACGGTTGAATCAAGAATGTGATTAACTTGTGAAGTTAGTATAGAGCAGTGTAATTGTTTTCTATAGGCCGGATAAGGGCCAAGTTGGGTAAATAAATGAGAATAAGACTATAGTGATTTTTTATTGTGATATTTTATTGTAAATGTAAACAATGAGACCTTGAGTATTGGTAATTTCACCTAAAAACCAAGTGGTGATTAATGTAGGAATTAAGCATATGAGATTTGACCTAATTTGAGTAAAGGTGTTAGCCTTAAGTAGTGTGACTCATGATTGGTAAGGACAGACACCAGTTGCGCGTGTACTCACCTGTCAAGGGGACACGTGCAGCGTCGTGTCGTCTGGGACATGTGCGACATTGTCTCGACTATTAATTTCTGAAATTTAGTGATAAGAACGGGATGCTTACGAAAATCACGAGTCCTGTCGGATCTTAGGAGATGAACTCTTAAGTTTCCGTCTATGTTCTGGATTATCAATACGAACAAGGAGCAAGAGTCTCTGGGCGGAATAGGGGTGGCCCTATCGATTCGCCTTATGTTCATGATAACTTTGGTAGGGGCAGGAGTGGAGAAGGACCATGATTCCAGCAGAGATGATGATCGTCGGCCTGACCGGGAGTGGAGAGACCACGATCCTGTCGGAGCGGAGAAAGACCATGATCTGAACGAACAGAGTGATCACTGCCATTCAGAGTGGAGAAGGACCACGATCCGACTGCAGGAGCGAAAATAGACCGCATGTGCTGCAGACTCTACTAGTCACTAGATGAATGTCAGAAATATGAAAGAGTACAACAGTAGGATGCATGACGAGGGATTGAACCCTATTATTTGGAGAATACAAACTCAATTTGAGGAGTATGTAGTATGGGATGCATACGTTACCAAATCAAGTTTGCATTAGATTAAGAGCATGGTGTGCATATGAGTTGTGCATTAGAATCTAGATGATGACATACACCGACATTTATGTTTGTATGATTTTTACATTTTTCTTCTGCATCAAATATTGATTGTTGAGAATTTTGGAGATTTCGGGTTTCATCCACATTGCGTCAGTTGTATTCAACTGACGTGCCCACGGTTTGCTAATGCAGGATCGCTGATCGTGGAGCAGGGGACTTGAGCTGCGGAAAGCATCCGAGTGTAGGATATAGTTTCCTTGTGCAATGTAAGTTTCTAATTTCCTGTATTTTTTTGTGTTGTGTACTCATTGAAGTAAAGATTTTGGGGAAGTGTCACGAGCTCCCAGTGTGTGGAACTCGGGGCGCTACACCTGGACCAAAATTTGCCGAAATCCCCAAACTACCCCCACCTCACCAAATTTCCCATTTCACCTTTTTCCCTCTCATCCTTGAACCATTTCAAATTGGATCCAATTCCCAACTCGAAACCTGCTAAAATTAGATTTTATGTTCATGATGTGTCATTCGTACATACCCGCATGATTGCACACTAAATATAGACCTAAAATGAACTTAGATTATGACAAACAACAAGAAAATGCAATAATTGATGCAATATCCAATACAGCCCTAAAATTTCATGTCTTTAGCCCCTAAAGATGTGGAAAAATAATTAATTTCTCCTAGAAAATCTTTCAAGCCCCAAACAAACTCATTGCTATCAATCAACACCATTTCCTATTTTCTTAAATCCATCAAACTTCATTGGCATGATCTTGGTCACAATCACTACCTCATTCGACCAATTCATAATTCCAAACATTTCAGCAAAAGATTCTCTCAAAACCACAATACACTTCAACGAACCTAGATCCCCAAATGAAGTATTTAAGAAAACCTCACCTCCAACCCTACAAACCTCCTAAAAAATTGTCACCCTTTATGTCACTACCCAACACCACCTTCCTTCACTTATGCTTATCGAACACGTCATCATCACATCGGCTTACCGTACGCCGACGCGTTCGTGTTCGCCATCGAAAAGGGGCAAAAACATGGTCAAATTAAGATCGGGTCGAGAATGCGAATCCGGTGGATTTGGCGGCACACTTGCCTCGGGGCGGATGCCACAGAGGTCGTCAAGGCTGCCGATTGGTGGGGGTTTTATTAGGTTTCAGATTGGGATTTAGGTCTGATTGGGATCCGGTTCAGGGGTTGAAGGAGCAGAGGAAAAAGGGGAGGGGGTTTGGTGAGGTGAACATTTGGGGATTTCAGTGATTTTGGTGAGGGGACCACAGTTGGATACTTGGATTTGGATTTGAAGTTTGTTGTATTCAGACCTCGTACATTTTGTCGTGGAATGAGGAGACATTTGAACTAGTTGAGATATTAATAAATCATATGAAAAGTTTGCAGCATATGTTTGCGTGTGTATATAGGAAAATGGTCATGCGAGAACTCCTTTAGTGAGAGCCACCTAAGATCTTTATTTTAGAACATTATTTCAATGATTTGAATTGTTCATTTAATCTTACATGACAAAAATTAGTTTAAGGATTTGAAATCCAAGTTATTTGAGATTTGTTTGCTCATGCATTAAATTATCACAAATTGTATTGCTGACCATCGTTATTTTTGCAATAACATGATGTTTGACAAATGAATTTCGAATTACTTGATTTGACATCCATATACTAATTCAGTAATGTTGATCAATGTGAATGGTTTAAATCATCCATCAGATGGCTATGCGTTGAGCAAGGTTTCAAAACTCAGGATTGGGAGCAGGATCAAATTTTTCCAAATAATTGGATCGGAAATGATATCGGCCAGATCGATAGTATTTGATCGGTGTATCGAATTTTTTGGATCATGCATTTTTTAAATTAAAAAAATATTTAATGTAGTTCTATAATTAAATTATTTTTAAAAATAATAATTGATTTTTTAAATGAATTGATAAATTTGAATTTTTTTTTTACAAATTTAATTTTTCAATTACAGATTTGAACATTTTAACTGGTTTAAGAAATTATTAATTTAGAATAAAACTAGAACGATAGAAACAGGTATACCAAATAATACAAATTTTATCTTCATACAAGAAAAAATAAATATATTAGACATGAAATGATGTTGATTGCACAATTATATTGTTATTGTTTCGATTAGAGGATCCACATAAATAGAAAATTCAAAATTTAGAATTTTTTAATCATAAGATCGGCGATTTCAGGTTGATATCGGACTGATCCAATTACTAATTCGGTCGATCTCAATATTTAGGGGTTGTATCGGAGCGACCCCTTAAACAACTATCTGGATAGGCCAGATCGGATCGGGATCAGCCTTTCTTTAAAACCATCTCATGGAGTTCTCACGAAACTTATTGTAATAATTGTTCTCACCCATTCACGCTCCCCCACACGCGCGCGCGCACACACACTAGGTTAATGGATCACGCTTGCAAGGGAGTTTTCGACTCTAGAGGATCATATTTACAATATCATCAATAACAATTATTCATTCCCATGTCCACTCTCACTAATAAGAAAATCGACTGATGTTTCCAAAGGATCACATCACTCAGATTCAATGATGTTTTGTCATTAAATATCTATGATTATTTGCTCTCCCTAGGTAAATATTAAAGCTATTTTCAATAATCTCTCATTCCCATGTCCACTCCCACTAATAAGAAAATTGACTGATGTTTCCAAAGGATCATATTAACAATATCATCAATAACAAATCTATGTATTCCACGTCCACTGACACTAATAAGAAAATTGATTGATGTATTGAAGCATCTAGTAAATTGGTTACCATCTTAGAACAAAATCTTCATCACCAAACTGGTTATTCTCTCCACCAAAGCAACCAGACTTATTCTTTCCATAGAAGGATAATTTCAAATAACAAATACTAATTTGTGTGACGAATCATGCTGGTTTCAATTAAACTGTTACTCAATTTTCAACCATAAAATTGTTATATTCCTATACCATAAATTACTAATTTATTAAAAAATACCCCCTTAAACTTAAGTATAGTTTAGGGGAATTTTTTGCCGTGCTATGCCACTTTTTGAAAATATTTGCGTTTAAGGGCCACTTTCTATCAGCGCTCGTTGGCTACTTTGTGCCACGTCAGCAGCGGCCGCTACTCTCATTAGCAACCTCTTCATTTCGAAAGTCGCTAATGGAAATAACGGCCTATGTTCTAAAATATTTAAAATTTTTTGTTTATTGTCGCTATTCTCACTAGTGATCTTAGTATATATGAGGTCACTAATGGGATTAGCGATCTTTAATAAACTGTATTCTAACACTTAGCAAAATCTAGAGAGTTTTTGGTCTCTGAAAAAATAACAATCAATTTATTTTTAAAACTGAAGTCGTTATTCGGAATAGCGGCCTTAGTTGTACAAAGGTCGCTATTCGGAATAGATGCCTTAGTTGTACTAAGGTCGTTATTCGGAATAGAGACCTTTATTGTACTAAGATCGCTATTCCGAATAAAGACCTTAATTGTGTGGCAAAAAATTTACAAAGAACAAGAAGATTGAGTTTCCTACTGAGATCGTTATTGCGAAAAATGACCGACGTATACTAGGTCGCTCTTCCCAATAGCGACAGTTTTATTTTTGTTTTCCCAAAAGAGCAATAGCTCTCTAGAAATCACTAAGTGTCTCAATACATTCATTTGAAGTCGTTAATCCCATTAGCGACCTCATATATACTAAGATCGATATTCCCATATATGCTAGTGAGAATAGCGACAGCAAACAAAAAATTTAAATATTTTAAAACATAGGCCGTTATTCCTATTAGCGACTTTCAAAATAAAGAAGTCGCTAATGAGATAACGGCCGCTGCTGACGTGGCACAAAGTAGCCCACGAGCGCTAATAGTTTCGAAACTGGCCTAAATAATCAAAAAAAATTCAAAAAGTGGCCTATTGCGGCAAAAAAAATCAGTTTAAGGTAGAACACCATGATCAGCATTTTTTATTTGCAAACTATCAGAGTTTGGTACTTTTTGAAGTGAAAAGAAGAGAGATATAAAAGGACAGTATTTGTCTTTGGCATCTTTTATTAGGCCTCTCTCGTAGTAGAGCAGGGTAAAAACGATTTATGGTAATCATAGGTATTTTACAATAAGGAGTAGCGAACATCAGCCTCTAGGGTATTCTCTGATAAATTAGCCTATAAAAAATTAACAATAAATAAACGCACAGACGAAGTACGGAAAACCGACCTGCAAGCTAAAATCACCATCATCAAACTCCGTTCTCTCCAACAAAGTGAGGCAGAACTCCACGGACTTCTCAAGAATCGCCGCCACCATAGCCGGCTCCCCTCTCTCCACTGCTCAAAACACATCGAAACCAAACCATTAAAACATAACAAACGTCAGAATCAGCATCTTCTAGATCCAACACGATACCTGAAGTCGAAATCGTAGCAGAAACGACCAATTTTGCGACGTCGACCACCGCATCGATCTGAGACCGGCTCCACGATTCAAATCCGAGCCGTCCATCGTCGTCCGAGATTCCAGATTCGAGGATGGAAACGAATCGGAGGAGCGAGGGTTTGAGGGCGTCAGAGCGGAGGCGGAGCGCGAGATCGCGAGGGGATTTGGAGGTTTCGAAGAGATTGAGCAGCTTCGGAATCTCTTCTTCCATGGCGATTAGGGTTTGGAATCAGATTCGATCGATTTCAATTCAATATGGGATTATTTTGAAAAGGAAGGAGGAGTGAGGGTTTTAGAGTTGGGAAAGGGAAAAAAAAATGGAAAGCTCTAAGAAATGAGTGGGTGGCTTTATGGTCTGTTTATGTCGGTTTATTAGTGATTTTTTTTAAAGGCTTTTTGGTAATTAATTAGTGTATTTTCTTTTTCGGCTAATTAAAAATTAAAGTTGATGGATATATATGTGTAAAGTTTGCTTAGGTCGTAAGTTTCGATTAGAGCACAAACAGTCGTTTGCTTTTTTTTTTTTTTTTTTTTGCCATTTTTTACATTTTAGGAATACTGTAGCGGACACAGTCGTTAACTATTTTGACATTTTTTTACCTATTTGGCTACAGCAGAAATGTATAAATAGCATTCAAAATAGCAAAATGCATATTATGCCTGACGAAACATCACGTGCCGCCTCGATTATTTAATTATATTTTTAAATAATCGGACCAAAGTAAAAAATATTAACAAACAAATAAAATAACCGGTAAAAGGAATTTAAGGGATGGACGAGACAAGATGTGGGACGAAACATCCCATTCCATTTTATTTTAATTTTTTTTAAAAAAAAGGTCACTTTGAGCAAATTGGCTGAACTCTTCTCAAACTATATAGAACTTTCAAATGGGGATAAAAATGTCATTTCCCATGCCATTAAAAATTTATCTGTAAAAAAAAAAACCCATAAAACCCGGACGACAAATGGGTCGTCCCAACCCAAAAATTACAACAACAAAAAATTCACTTCGGACGAAACATCATTCATGATGTTTCGACCTGATTTTTTTTTTCCTTTGTGTTTCATCCCATATATTTAATTAATATTTTCTAAGTTTCTGTCTATATAAATTATTTTTTAATCACAGACGAAACATGAATCGTCTGTTTCTTTTTTAACAGATTTATGCATTTTTTGCCTTTTCACGACTGCAGCGTTTCGTCAAAATGGATCGGTAAAATATGCATTTTGCTATTTTTTACCTCAAACGACGGTGGATGCTCTTATTTGCTTTGATACAATGAGTATAAATAACTCAACAACTTTGAAGATCAATAATTTTAGTTGCACGTAAGATGTTCGGGTTTTTTTTTTCTTTTATTTTTGTGGAATTTAAGTTGAACATGGTTAGAAGAGATAACTGAATGATAGTTAATGTTTAGATGAATTTCACTTAACCTTTGCTGAGTTTTCTCTTATTTGCACTAGTGCTTACTATATTTTTTTTCGGCATTTGATCCTACCGCCATTAATTTTGTTTGGCGTTCACGTGATTCGTTTTGCAAGCACGTAATGTTGTGTATCTCTAATATTATAATGGGAGAGTTGGGGTTGTCATTTGTAGACAACCTGTAATCTGTAGACATTCATTCAGCCATCTAATCTCAACCATTCATTTTTAAGTGGTAGTTATATTAATCATTCATTTACTCAACCGTTGTTAGTTACCATAATACCTTCAAAGTTCAATTTTATTTACGACATAATTATTTACAAAAGTGGCACTCATATAAAATAAATGTTTGTAAAACTATGGATAATTTGTAAAGAACATGTGATGGGCAAAAAGAGGTCTTACTATTTATTATTTATTATTTATTATTTATTATATCAAAAAAAAATTAATTATAACGTGCATCGCACGTGCAGTTACTAGTTGTTTTAAATGACTAAGTTACACTCCGATTACCAATTTCACTTCTCTCTCTCTCTTAGCCTACTTCTTTTCTTCCCTCCTCTTTCTCTCTCTCTTAAAAAAACCCAAAACCAAATAATAATAATAATAATAATCCCAATCTTTAATGGTTGCCGCCGCCGAAGAACCACCGCACCCCACTGTCGCCTCCTCTTCCCTCCCACTATTGCTCGCTATACAACTTCTCCTTCCCTCCATCCCTCTCCTGGGGCAACCAACATGTCCTTCATTGCGTCGATCTCACAAGCCCTAACGGTAACGAGAGCACTAACGTTACCACAAATCGGAATCGGAGAAGAAGCAAAAAAGGAAAAGGGTGGAGGAGGAGGCAGAGTCAAGAGCGTCCCAAATTTCAATAATATTCTTTACTTTAATGTAATCCAAACACAATATAAAACACATGGAAAAATACGACTTTTCTTTACGACATTTCTTTATTACAATGTACAGTGGAAATTTAAACACATTTATTACAACACATTTCAATACTTAAACTCCAGTCATCTCACAGTCCAAGCTTTAACATTGCTCAAGCCACTTGCTTGCAAATCCTGCACAATTATTGAAAAGTGAGCACGTCAGTTGAATACAACCGATGCAATACTATAGTAATAGTAACCCTCCAAAGTCTCACAATCACAAACTTGTCACACAACATAAGATAAAACAACAATAAAAAAATTCATAAATCAACAAGTTCTACTAAACTTAGGAGAACAAGTGAGTGTCAAGAAAACAAAGAAAAAATGCTGAAAACAATGTTCGAGAAAACACTATGCACACGATGCACACTAATGCACACTAATACATACTTGTTCGGATTCTATGCATCTCATACTACATAGGTCTGAGGGCAAGCCCTTACGTTCACCTCATTTAGGGTCCGGTCCCTTACCATGCAAACCTACACATGTGGCTACTACAAAATTTAGACAATTTGCGAGTACCTAGCCCATGTCCCGATAATTCCGGAGATCAATCTCACACCGCAGATGAACTGAAGACACTTCCATTCACATCTCCATAATTTTGGAGATTCAACCTCACACCGCAATCATGGCGCCTCACCACCCACAAACATCCCATGAACGTCGCCTCGATTCCGATAATTCCCGAGATCAATCCCACACCGTATATAAGCAGGAGACACTTCCATTCACATCTCGATAATTCTGATGACCATCTCACATGGCAGACCATACAGAGGCCCCCTACTCATGTTTGCCCTTATTTCATCACACACCAACTAGTCTCTGTCCTTAGATTTGTATTATTGGTAACATGTGCCACTTAGAACTAGCTCGACCCTACCAGACTTCACTTGCCAAATCGGGAACACTAGCCCCACAGGCTAATTTCTTACAATTAAAACTGGATTTATACATACACATATACTCATCCATATGCGCTCTAGGATTCTCAACCCTAGCACACAACACCACACACACACCCCGAGCCCATGCTCCAAACCGAAAACCCCCAATAGCCAAAACAGCAGCATCGGGGTCTGCACAGTGCTCGGGTTGCACTGTGCAACCCCGGACACTATTCAAACCCCCAAACCCGAGCACCCTAGGTTTAGGATTTAACCCCGAAACCCTAACCCTAGTGTTCAACCTTCAATTGCATTTTTTTTTCAATGGGTTTTTATATGAAATCAATGTATAAAAATCTAATATTCGACTCATGATAAACTCACATTAAAACAGTGAAATAATTCACAATTTTTTCATCTTTTAACTACTCAAATTATGTTGCTTGAATCATACATCAAGATTTATACATCTGCAATGACATATATGTTTATTAGATTTATTTCTATAAATAAAACTAGATCTTTCATGTATAGAAAACTCCATTACCGAAGAAAAGATTAAAAATGATCATCACATAATAAAGATTAGATTTTATCTCAAGTTATCAATTAATCTTCATTTAACAAACATCACTACAATCATCTCCTGGTAAAAACATACACACATGCTATAACATCCATAGATCCACATACAAAATTGCTAGCATGATAATCTACTCTACCATGAATAAAACAAATCAAAAGAGATGAAACCTTACCAACCACTTGAAAAAAATTGACATATCTAGTAATGTTCTCTTCCAAGCAATAGATCCACTCCCTAATAACTCAAAAAAAATCACCCAAAATTCAAAAGGAAAGGGAGGCCAAAATTTTCTTCTCACTAAATAGGCCGGGATTGTATTTCTAGGATTTCTTTGGGATATTTTACAAATAAAACTCCCTAAAAGTCACAATTTGCAAGATTAATTATTTATTCAATTAAATCAAATCAAATAGATAAAATTTCATTCCCTAGATCTCTCTACTGAAAATCGGCCCCCAAATGCAGCCAAAAAGATTTTGAATTCAAATTTTCCTCCAAAGGACTTTTTACAAAAAAGTCCTCTTCTTTCGAATTATTTATAAAAGTGGTTTCTCTTATTCAGAAAAATCCCAAAAATTCAAATATATCAAATTATAAATAATGGAATTTATTTAGAAACTCGTAATTCCAAAATTTGCATTTCAAAATTATTTGTTCGTGTTTTGCACGTACAACGACAATTTTGCAAAAAAAACAAAATATTAAATAAATTAATTTTAAAAATTATTTATTAATTCAAAATATTAAATTTAACTTCAAAGCAGCATTGGTATAAATACCCGAAACCCGGATCCGACCCGGACCCGGTATTGGACCGGAACCGACCCGGCCTATCCGGGTCCGGGTCCAGGTCCGGGTCCTAAAATGGAACCCGTTGTACTTTCGGGTCCGGGTCCGGGTCCGCTCAAAAGAGATCCGACCCGGACCCGTTAAAAAAAACTCAAAAATCAACATAAAAATAAATATTCTTTCATCATCCCTTCCCTCATTCCGCCTCAATTCTAAATCTTTCTCTTCCAAACCCAAAACACATATTTTTTACTTCTCTCCTCTATTCTAAATCCTCCACTCGCCGCCTCCGCTCGCCGTTCACACTCCTGCTCCTACCCGAACGGGTAGGAATATTTTAATAGAATCCGGACCCGGAACCGGAACCAGTCCTTACGGGTCCAGGTCTGGATCCAATTTTTGGACCCGTAGGGGACCGAGTCCGGTCCGGGTAGTGAAGGACCCGACCCGACCCTATACCAATGCTACTTCAAAGGCATTTCAGAGTCATCGTTGTCGACGCAGCTGTGGTATATGAGGACGAGGCAGGCGAATCCGAACCAGAGCCAGAATATGTTGAATCAGAATTAAAGGAGTTCGAGTCTGAATAATCGGAGCTCGTTGTCGTCACCGTCACTGCTGATGAAGAAGGAGAGAGAAAGGGGCAATTTGGTAAAGAGCGGAAGATCAGTTAATTTGGATGTGGAGTTGTTTTGATTTTAGGAAGAATTGAGTTGATCTGGAAAAAATTGAAGAATAAGAAAATTCATGGTGTGGGATTGAGCTAATTGTAGTTCAATGAAGAAGAGGATAAATGAATGGCTTGGAAGGTTGAATGGGTTATGCTCGAATTTGGTCCAAGTCTGATAAAGAAAAATATAGAGGATGAGAATGGGGTTATCGGTTGAATTTGAGAGGGAGAGAGAGCGAGGGAGGGCGAGAGAAAGAGAGAGAGAGGCAGGAGGAAGAGATGGAGGAAAGTGGGTTTGGGTTTGGGTTTGGGTTTGGGAGTGAAGGAAGTAGGTTTGAATTGGGTTTGAGATAAAGAGGGGAGTAGGTTTGGGTTGAGATCCGGTATTTTTAATCTATTTTTTTCACCTCCATAACACTGACTTGGCAGAGCCAATTGATCATTTGTAAACCCATTAACGACATCAGTGAAATAAAAATAGGGTACCAAGAAAACTTAATTAATATGGGTAGAATACAAAAAAAATTGTGTAACGCCCCTTTATTTTATTATGATAACATAGTTGTTTGTATTTTTTTATTGCTAGATATTATTGTTATTGATATTGTTATTGTTATTATTATGCATTGATATGTAATTTATCTTATATATATTCTTTAATTAATTTATTTAGGGAAAAAAGGGTATGAGCAACTTGCTCATTTAGTAAATAAGTAATTGATGGTGTGACATACATGTGATTGGAAAATCATTAAAAAAGTTAGTTGACCAATGTATCACATGCATGCAACATAATCAATTGCTCATTTACTAAATGAGCAAGTTGCTCATATCCCTTTTACCCATTTATTTATTTGGTAGAGCGGGTTTTATTGGATTTTATTATGAGACGAAAAACTATAAGAACATAAATACTTGGAGAGTCAAGGAGGAGCTTACAATTAATTTTTCCTTAAATATTTACTAAACCTACCCTTTCCCTTTCTTCTCCTCATCCCGTTCAGGTCGCAACCTAGCCCAACGCTCCTCTTCTTTCTTTTCTTTATTTTCGGATTTTGAATTCTCTTAAATTCCCCTACCCACCCTCCTTCTCATTTCCCGTTGACTTCTTCATCTTTCTTTCTTCTTTTCTGCCGACCGAAAACCAGGCTGAAACCCAATTTCACCCAACTTTGGTTTGCTAATCCATCGACCGAAACCACTCCAAACTTCAAATTGTTTGGAGATTTTTGTAGAGTTTTGAGAGCTATTCAGGGTGGTGGTGTTGATTTGTAGAGAGAATTCCATTAAGGTATACCTAATTTTATATTTGTGTATGGAATTGTATGCTTTTTATTTCTTTTCATAAAAACTGTAGTATGATAATGTTTAGAGGATGTATAACATGCTTAGGGTGAAAATTTTCAATTTTAATGGTGATAAGATGGAAATTTTATAACGCCTAGGGTTTGAGTTTAGGAAGGAAAAAAGAAAAATGCATCTATAGTATGCTGGAAATTGTTTTGGACTGCGTGGAATATTATGGGATAACTTAGAAGCTTTTTTGATAAATTTTATTAATTATTTGACAATTGTAAGGAATTTTCCCAGTATCGAGAAATTTTGAAAATATGGTTTATTGGTATAGAAACAAGATAATTGTGGGAAAGTGTGTACAAATAATAGATATTATTCCCAAAGTGTTTATATAAGTTAATTTCAGGATATATAAATTTATTTGGAGTATTTTACCCTTAAAACATAAAATATCGATTAGAACTCCTCTGATCGAGTGATAAAATTTGGATTCGGTTATAGAATTAGAGAATGATTGCCTTGACATGCTTATGTAGGTTATTTTTGACATATGAGTAGCTCCAATGTGAATTCAAGGGTAAATAACTTGTGTTTTGAGTAAATGGTTAATAGGTTTAACAATTTTCTTAATAGGTGTGAAAAAGTGAAGTCTGATAGTTGAAATTGTGCTTATGTGGTGTCTTTGCATGATTTGAATATTTGGTGCTATTAGTGATATATTGGGTTTATATACGATAATATGAAGTAATTTAGGGCATGATATACGCATGATATGTGGGTAAAAAATAAATGAGAATTATATATGATAAAAATGAGATTAATGGCTTGGTATATATGATATGCAAGTGTTAAATTGAAATTTTATAGGATAATATGATGTGAGTGAAAAGCACAGTGTATGCATGATTTATGATAATATAACAAGATAAACCGCATGGTGTATGCATGATATATGATAATGTAACAAGATACATAGCATGGTGTATTCATGACATGTGATAATATGACAAGATAAAATGTGATAAAATGATAAGATGAATAATGCGGTGTATGTTGGATATGTGATAATATATATTGAGATAAAATGATGAGGTGATATGTGATAATGTGATGGAATTAAATGATGAGATGAAAATGATTATAAAAGTAAATGTTTGTTTATCAGTGCCTACTGAATCACGGGGGTTGGGCTAAACCTCCTAATACCCAAGTTATCAGCTTGGGGTGCGGTGTTTACGCAAGACCCTTGGTGTGCAGCGATGTGTGGCGTAAAATCCTTGGTGGGCAGCGATGTGTAAGACCCTTGGTGGGCAACGGTGCGTAAGACCCTTGGTGGGCAACAATGTATGACGTAAGACCCTTGGTGGGCAGCGAGCAGACGTGTAGGACCCTTGGTGGGCAGCGATCTGTGTTTTGACTGAGTTATCGGCTTCAGTTTGGTGGTGACGTAGGCACTGGTCGACAAATTAATAAAATGGATAACTATAAAAAGAAATTGAGAAAGTAAAGAAATATATCATATAAAATGAGAATGAGAAAGTAAAGAAAGGATATGACATAAAATGAGAATGATAAAGTAAAGAAAAGGTATGACCTAAATTGAGAATGATCAAGTAAAGAAAATGGGTTATGAAAATAAGCATGAAAAGTAAAGAATGTGTGATATGTATTATGTGAATAAAAAGTGAAGAAATTGTGCTATGTCAACGAATATGAAAAGTGAAGAAAATGTATTATAATTACATGAATGAATATGAGAAGTAAAGAAATTGTGTTGTGGAAATAAATATGATAAGTAAAGAAATTGGGTTATGTGAATAAAAATAAGAAGTAAATAAAATGTGTCATATATTATAAGAATGAAAAGTAAACGAAGATGTATTATGAGAATGAAAAAGGCTAAATTTGAAAGAAAAAAAAAACCTTGAGCTATCCCCTTTATATAGAATACCTCACTGAACTTTTTTTACGCAAAAAACCACACTCAAGTATGGTTGCAACCCCCCTCCCCTCGAAGTATATTTTCAAAAAACCACATCTAACTTTTCTGCTTGTATTAGATAACCCTAGTCATCTTTGCAAGTAGGTTCAAAAAACATCATGCATCTTTCTCATTATTGTCAAAAAACCTCATTCAACTTTAGCAGAAAACTCACACCGTCGGAGTTGATTTTTTGCAACTATACTTGAGTGTGGTTTTCTACACATAAACAAGTTCAGTGAGGTTTTCTGCATAAAAGGTATAGTTCAAAGGAGGGGGGGGGGGTTGGGGGTTCCAAATTTAGCTAATGAAAAATTGAAGTAAGTGGTAATATGTGATGAGAATGGATAATAAAAATAAAAACATGACATAACATGGGTTTGGTATGCCTTGAAATTGTGTCGAGGAATTACCCGCCCGCTATTTCGGTGGAAATGATGGGAACTACCAGCCTAGGCACAACACCTAGGGTGGATCAGTGGAGTATAGATATGATTATTGTGAAATGCGAATGAAAATTAAAGTAAGCTGTAATATGAAGATGAGAACAAAAAGTAAAGTATTACCCAAGCTATCGACTTTGGGTTGCGGTGTATATTACCCAAATTATGTTTGGGGTGTGGTGTATATTACCCAAATTATGTTTGGGGTGTGGTGTATATTACCCAAACTACGTTTGGAGTGCGGTATATTAACTGACGAGAATGAAAGTTAAAGTGAGTTGTAATATTAGATGTGAATGAATATGAAAGTAAAATATATTATCTAATAAGAATGAGAAAAAAAAAGTTGTATAATAATATGAGAATGAAATATAAAGCAAGGTATATGATAAAATGAGAATGAGAATTAAAGTAAGCGATATGATGAAATAAGAATAAAAAGAAAATAAACTGTAATATAAAAGGAGAATGAACGCTAACGTATTATGAGATGCTATAAGATTGAATAAATGATAATGTATTATGAGGTGTTATGAGACAAAATGAAAATGAATATATTATAAGATGAGTAGGGATATTAAATTAAAAACGAAATATAATATGAGTTTGATATGCCTTGGAATTGTGTCGAGGAACTACTCGCCCGCTATTTCTATTGAAATGGTGGGAACTATCTGCCGAGGCACAACTTCAAGGTAGATTGAGGGGATGTTTATATGTAGATTGGTTGAAGGTTAAAAAATTACTTTGTGCAATCCTCACTATGTTTATATGTTTGATCTCAGGTTATCTTTAATTATCATCATGTTCGTAAGTTCTTTTAATTTCTTTCATATTATTTTAGTAACTAACCCAGTAGATTATACTCATACCAGTTATGGCTGGCCCCTATTATTTTTGGGGGTTAGCGGAGTCCCTCCCTGAGGGAGGACACCCCTGACCCTCATTGCAGGTTTTGAGTAGCAGCGAGGTGAGATATCTTAGTAGTACTTAGTCTTATAGTTATACTTTCTCATAGTAGAGTTGGTGGTGTATGTATGGGGATATGTGATAGTATTTGTGTAATATTTTTTATTTTGGAAGATTTTGTATATAACTGTATGGGATGATGATATGTAGTGATGTGATGAGGTATGCAAAACCCGTACCCACCTCGTTGTAGAGTATTGGGTTCTTTGGGTTTGTTTTTGAGAGGTTTTTCAAAAGGTTTTTCTAAAAATCCTTTATGTTTTTAAACAAAATTTTGGTTTTTAATGTGTATCTCGCATATTATGATGAGATATGCCCCAGAGCTCTATATATATATTGCCTGTGTGTTGCTGCTTGGATTGGCCTGGGAGGATTGATATATATTTTCTGTTGTGTTATAGGTAATTGTTTGCAGAATTCTGTAAGGAATTTCTGTAACAGGGCAAATATTTTAGGGGAGACTCTACCGAAATTTTAATTGAAACTGATAAAGACTATTCTGAGTAAGAAATAGTGTAAGAAGTAGATTAAGTAAGAAATGGTTTTAAAAAAAAATCGGGTCGTCACAGTTTGGGTAAGGTTCAGTGCAAATAGGGGAAAACTCAGTAGGGTTAAGTGAAATTTATCCTTTATATTTTTAGGCAAAAGTTTAACTTTATTTATTTTTGTTGGTTTTATATGCGTTGTGGTGGTTAGCTTTAATCAAGCTGGTTGGATTAATAGTGACAATTGGTCCAAACCCGACCCGGACCAACCTAGGTCCGACCCGATAATTAACAGGTTTGGGCTAATAATTCTCATATGGGCCGGGCTCGGGCCCAAGTACTTAGGCCCGATGGGCTCGAATCAAAATCTTATGTGTATGTGTATGTTTATTTATACATCATGTATATTTATATATGAGTTTTTTCTTAAAAATATTCATGTAAGTAAGTTGAAATGAGTATTAAAGTTTATAAATAGAGAAATTATGTCTTGTATATCAAATTAAATAAAAGTAGACAAGTTAGATGTGAATTACTCAAAAATTAGTAGTATTCCTATTATTGTTATTTTTTTGTCGTATATTATTCTTGATATAGTTTTATTTTATGAAAAAGTTATATGTATTAGAACATGCATAAGTAGTTCGAACCTAGGCCCTAAAGTTATTTTTAAGCCTAATTCGGGCCCGGGCTCGGACCTAATTTTTTGAGCCCGAAGAAAAGTTGGGTCAGATTATAACGAAAAAGAACAATTATCATTAGTTTGGGTCGATTTATTATTCCGATTTTCTTTCTTTCTTGTTTTTCCTTTTTTGTAATTAATTGGCGTAATTTTTGGCTAATTAAAATGTCATTTAATGAATATATGTGTAAGCTTAGCTTAGGTCATAAGTTTCTCTTTATACTCTTTCTATAAAGAAGAGAAATAATTAGGTTATACATTAATTAATAATTTTATATTTTTTTCTCAATTAGCTGCCGGAGAAATCCTACTCCCAACTCGTAGTGCAAATAGCGGAAATACACCACAAGCAATAGAAACTCTCAATAAATAGATGAACCAAGAACAAGCCACCACAATATATGGATCTCACAATAACACAACCAATATGCAGAGATAACCAATACTTCTTATTCCTAAAGAAATACAAAGATTACAAAAGAGATTACAACTCTCAATCTCTCTCTCTCACCTTTGAAACACTCGGCACAATCCCTCTTGAAGTTGAATAATGATCACGGCATACTAAACCCTAGAGTTTACGGCCATATATATAGCTCCCAAGCAAACCCTAAAAGATAAACACAAATATAGCAAATTAGGCCTTTATCCCGCAAGCCCAAAAGAGCAATCAGTGTTGGTGTCGGTCGACCGCACCCCAAGCCATTCGACCGCATCGTGTGGATCCAAACCCGAGGGCTGACCGGTCGACCGCACCCTCTAGGTCGGTCGACCGTCCCCTCCTCTGTTGGACGCCAACACTCGAAAAACTCCCAGTCGACTGGGTCGGTCGACCGCAACCCTCCAGATTTCTCTTCTTCTACTTGCTGCTTGTCTTCCCTTGCTTCTTTGTCTTCTCCTCTTCTTCTCCAACATCAAGCACCCCATGCCTACGTGTATTTGAGGCCATAATTCCTAACAATCTCCCACTTGGACCAAATACACCACGCTTCAAAGTTATTGCAATTTTTCCTCGCATTATCTCTGCCATCTCCCACTTTTATGGAAGACCCAAGTATTCTCCACTCTCATGAAGAGCACCTCTGCCACTCCACCACGTGGAGTGTACCAACCACCCCTCATCACCTCATGAAGGATGTGCTATACCAATCGCATAGAGCATGAATACCGGAGAAACAACCTCCCGTGTCGGATTCCGTGTTATGAGACTCCCCACCTCGCAAAATCTCCTTCAACACCGGACATAGTTCAAAGCCTCTCAATGCACCCTCTTCACTAGAAACCTCCGTGGACAACACCTCCACAAACTCCGTAGACTGTTCAACCTCTACAGTCCAAATTCGGTTACCTTCATCGATATCACCCCGCATATCGATATCAGTGCTCTCTATCACACAAGAGCGACTTGAAGCTTCCACTGCCAATTCGCAAAGTACCCTCACTGCAGCAACGTCTTGACCACTAGGATCACTTCCATGACCAGCAGCTCCCACTAAATTAGTAACCTCTTCTCCATAACTGAAAGAACTCGGTTGTACCCCACACAACTTACTACTCGATTCCGGCTGAGAGTCAACTACAGGAGAAACGTCATTCACGTCTCTTAGCAAATACAACATTCCCTCACGCTTCCCTTTTGCAATCACCCTTGAACCTGCAGTTATGCACCACTCTCCACTACCAACTGTAGTAGACAACCCCTCCTTGTCTAGCCTTCCAATCGAGATAAGATTTTCTTTCAAGTCTGAAACATGCCTTGTCTCCCGCAAGACAACACTTTGATCATCAATGGTATTCACGCGAACAATACCAACCCCACGTACAGGACACCGGTGAACATTTCTTACGATCACATCTCCAAAAGAATCCTCCGTGTAGTCATCAAACACCTCTTTCCTCGGAGTGCAATGAAAAGAAGCTCCCGAATCTTGGTACCCAACTCCTCCCAAGCTGATAAGCATAGATTCTCAACAAGCCCCACTTGAGCTTCCTTTGGAGTATATCTCTTCGGTTTCTCTTGCTTCTTCTTCATATAAGCCTTGCAACTGCGCATCATGTGACCCTTCTTGTGACAATACCAGCACTCAGGTCCATGTCCCCCATCGGTGTCATCAAATCCACTCTCAAATGAACTACTATGATCCTTTCTTCTTCGACTGCTCTTAGATCTCCCACGTTTATTATCAATGTACATGGTGGAATCTCTAGAAGATGATGGTGGATATCCCCCGTTTCTCACATTTCTCACCTCCTCGTTCAGAATGCTACTCACCACATCCTGTAGAGTCGTCGAATCTGTCATAGTACCTGTAATAGTCTGTTCCATCGTAGCATAACTATCGGGTAAAGTAGATAGAAGTAACAATGAATGCCCTCTCTCTGAAAACTTCAAACCTGCAACTTCCATCTGGTTGTAAACCATACAGTAAATGTTCACATGCTCTGCTACTGAACCCCCTTTCTTCAACTTCATATTAACCAATTTCTTTAGACGAAGAATTTGATTAGATACTGACGGTTTCTCACACATATCCATGAGAATCTCCATAGCCTCCTTTGTGGTCTTTGCCTTCGAGATATGAAATAACGCCTTTCTACTCAGCCCTAACTGAATCTGTCCCAGTGCCTTCTGATCCAAACGATTCCACTCTGCCAAGACCTTTGCATCCTTGTCTGCACCTACCGGCTTCTCATCAAACAACGGACCATCAAGATCTTTCTGACAAAGATACGCTATCATCTGAATCTTCCACATCGCAAAGTCACTCCTATCGAATCTCTCGATCTTCATCTTGTTATCGGCCATCTTGAACCAATTGCTCTGATACCACTTATCGGAGAAATCCTACTCCCAACTCGTAGTGCTAATAGCGGAAACACACCACAAGCAATAAAAACTCCCAAGAAATAGATGAACCAAAAACAAGCCACCATAATATATGGATCTCATAATAACACAACCAATATGCAGAGATAACCAATACTTCTTATTCCCAAAGCAATACAGAGATTACAAAAGAGATTACAACTCTCAATCTCTCTCTCTCACCTTTAAAACACTCGGCACAATCTCTCTTGAAGTTGAATAATGATCACAGCATACTAAACCCTAGAGTTTACGGCCATATATATAGCCCTCAAGCAAACCCTAAAAGATAAACACAAATATAGCAAATTGGGTCTTTATCCCACAAGCCTAAAAGAGCAATCAGCGTCAGTGTCGATCAACCGCACCCCAAGCCAGTCAACCACATCGTGTGGATCCAGACCCGAGGGCAGATCGGTCAACCGCACCCCCTAGGTCGGTAAACCGTCCCCTCCTCTGTTGGATGCCAACCCTCGAAGAACTCCTAGTCGACTGGGTCGGTCGACCGCACCCCTAGCCGGTCGACCGCAACCCTCCAGACTTCTCTTCTTCTACTTGTTGCTTGTCTTCCCTTACTTCTTTGTCTTCTCCTCTTCTTCTCCAACTTCAAGTACCCCGTGCCTATGTGTATTTGAGGCCACAATTCCTAACATTAGCTACATGAGTTATATATATGTTTATTTTTAGAGATTTTTGGATATGACCCCCAATAAAATTTGATATTTTCTTATAATCCACAACAAACTTTATAATTCTATATAACCCTCAACAAAATATTAAGTCACTTCAAGAAGAGAAAAGAAAAAATAAATAAACGAGCAAATATAAAAGCACTTTCTTTCACTGACAACAACTCAGAAAGTGTAACAGGATCATGGAATCTTGTCTAACCTAATTATCAGGGCCGACCCTCACCTTGAGGCAGGTGAGGCAGCTACCTCAGGCCCTAAATTTTTTATAATTTTAGGGGCCCCAAATTTGTATTTTCTTCATAAATATAGGCATGTATTTTGCGCGTAAAAAAATTTATTGTAATTAGGGGTCCCAAAAATAATTATTTAGGACTTTCGCCTTAGGCCCCTGGGAACTCAGGGCTGGCCCTGCTAATTATCAATATTGAAGGCTAAGTTATCAAATTGCAGGATATTTAATGAAAAAAAATTTGCAATTTCCCAAATTCTAAGATGGCATGATTTAGATAAGTATTTTTTCAAGTGCGCGCATATATATATATATATATATATATATATATATATATATATATATATATATATATACACACACACACACACACGCACACACACACACACACCACCACCACCAACAACAACAACAAACCTTTTTCTCAACTAATTGAGGTCTGCTACATGAATCCTGGTTTTCTATTTTGCTCGGTTTAGCGCAATATCTTCTGTAAGTTCACAATCTATCATATCTTTTTCACCGTTTCCACCCAAGTTAGTTTAGGTCTTCCTCTACCCCTAACTCCACCCTCAATACTTATCAAATCACTCTTTCTAATGGGGGTACTACTAGGTCTACGTGTGACATGTCCAAACCACCTGAGGCGATTTTCTCTTAACTTATCTTTGATTGGAGCTACCTTTAGCATTTCTAATTCTATCATTCCTTGTTTTACCACACATCCATCTTAGCATCCTCATCTCCGCTACACTTATTTTTGGGACATGTCGTTTCTTTATTGCCCAACACTCTGCTCCATACAACATTGATGTTCTAACAACCGTCCTATAAAAAAATTTCTTCAACTTCAAAGGTATAAGTTTGTCACACAAAACACCGCTGACACTTCTCCACTTAAGCCACCATGCTTGGATCCTATGTATAACATCTTCACAAATCTCCCAATCTCTTTGTATAATCGAACCTAAATATCGGAAATGGTCTCTCTTAGGTATCTTTTGGCCGTCAAGCTTCACTACTTTCTCAGTTGTGTTCCGAATATCACTAAAATTACACTCCATATACTCTGTTTTAGTTCTGCTTATCCTAAATTCTCTAGTTTCCAAAGTTTTTCTCGACAATTCTAATTTAGCATTGACTCCTGCTGTAGTCTCATCCATTAAGACGATGTCATCGGAAAAAAAAACATACACCAAGGCACCTCATCTTCTATTTTTCGCGTTAATTCATTCATAACCAAAGTCAATAGGTAGGGGCTTAAAGCCGAACATTGGTGTAAACCTACTATAATAGGAAAATCGCTAGTTTCTCCTGTGGTTGTTCTAATTGTGGTTATTGCTCCTTCATACATATCATTAATTACCTCAATATATCGAATAGTTACTCTGTTATTATTTAACACCCACCATACTATATCTTTAGGGACTTTATCATATGCTTTTTCTGGATCTATAAAACCATATATAGATCTTTCTTATTCTTCCTATATTTTTCCATAAGTCTCTTCAGTACATAAATTGCTTCCATTGTTGACCTTCTAGGCATAAATCCAAAATGATTATCAGACACTGTAGTTTCTAGTCTCAGTCTATATTCGATCACTCTCTCCCAATTTCTTCGTATGACTCATTAATTTAATTCCTTGGTAGTTTGAGCAACTTTGTATATCTCCTTTATTTTTATATATAGGTACTAAAATACTCTTTCTCCATTCATCGGGCATCTTCTTAGTCCTCAAAAATTCATTAAATAATTTGTTAGCCAACCCACTCCTACATCCCCAAGACACTTCCAAACTTCAATGGGTATATCATCCGGTCCTAAAGCTTTTCCTATTTTCATCCTTCCTAGAGCATTTCAAACCTCCGAGGTCCTAATTCTATGGAAAAACATATGCTCTCGACTCTCCCTCGAGTCCTCTATATTTAAGTTGCCCACAACATTTTCATTTAATAAATTCTCAAAGTAATTTCGCCATATTTCTTTAATTTCCTCATCTTTTACTAAGACTCTTGAATCCTCGCTCTTAATACATATAATTATATCCAGATCTTTTGTTTTTCTATCCATTTGTTTAGCAAGCTTATAAATATTATTTTTTTATTCTTTTGTTTCTAGTTTTGTGTATAAATCATCATAAGCCTTTTGTTTTGCATCTCTTACCGTTTTCTTAACTTCTTTTCTAACGTTCTTATACCTCTTCAAATCCTCTTCATTTTTATTCTTTTGCCATATTTTGAAGGTTGATCTTTTTCTCTCACAATATTTTGGAGTTCTTCTTGCACCACTATGTTTCTTTATTTAACAACCCTCTACCTTTAGATTCTCTAAGTACCTCCTTTGAAATTTGTGTTATGTACGTAACCATTTTAATCCACATCATATTTGTCTTCCCTTCCCAATTCCATGACGCTCCTTTAGGGATTTTATCTCTAAAAACTTCTAGTTTGTTTCTCTTCAAGTTCCACCACCTAATTCTTGGGTTCCTAGTCTCTTTCCGTACACATATGTGTTTCCCAATCTTAACATCCAATACCATTAATCTATGTTATGAGGTTAAACACTCTCCCGGTATAACTTTACAATCTTTACATGTCAAGCAATCTACCTTTCTAGTGTTGAAAAAATCAATCTGACTCATATTTGCCCCACTTTTATAAGTTTTCAAATGTTCATCCTTTTTCCTAAAATAAGTATTTGCTAGTATAAGATCATATAAAGCCGTAAAATCTAATAAAACCTCTCCACCATCGTTCTTATTTCCAAATCCATGTCTTCCATGCAGAATCTCATATCTCATGTTATCTTTTCCGACATGTCTATTGAAAGTTCCTCCTATAAATAGTTTCTCACCTAAGGGTACTCCTTGAATTATCTCATTCATATCTTCGCAAAATTTATTTTTAACTTGTGCATCTAATCCTACTTGGGGTGCATAAGCACTAATGATATTAATTATGTTTCCTCCTAATACAAGCTTAATTTGTATTATTCTATCCCCTTTTCTATTAACACCTACTACATATCTTTTGAATTTCTTATCTACTAAAATTCCTATTCCATTTATATTTTTAATTTTACAGGTATAATATAATTTAAAACTATCTATCTCTTTGGCTTTCTCCCCTACCCACTTTGCTTCTTATAAATAAGCTATATTAATATTTCTTCTAATCATGGTATCTAGTAATTCTATGTATTTTCCCGTCAATGTTCCTATATTCCAAGTCGCTAACCTAAGCCTATTTTCCTGGACTAGCTTCTTTACCCGCATAAGTCCAGATTAGTGCAGGAACCCTTGCCAATTTTTTACCGCACCCGGGCGCCGGTGCGACTCCCCTTGCACTTTTTTCGAAGCACCCGAAGGCAGGTACAACACATCGCTTTCAGAAAATGCCCTATCATTTGTGCGTATATTATTGGGATTCATGTTCATAAGATTTGACAAAATTTTATGTTGGTTGTTAACTGCCTAACGCAACCCTCCTCGTTACCCGGTTTGTGGCCGGATTCCTGGCTTGGGACAGGCAATGACGGAGTTATATATATATATATATATATATATATATATATATATATATATATATATATATATATATATAGCATAATGATAATATAAGATGGTGAGTAAGAATCAATTATGTAAGTCAGGTAATTTGAACCGTCAGATTCACGATCACACCATCCATACAATATGCACTTCACGAAGCATGTATGTAGAAAATTTCAATGATTTGAAGACCACCAGCTTATGCATCAATTTTTTTTTGTTTTATTTCTGGATCGGATGTCATTACTGGATCGGACGTATTGGAAGAGAAAACTATTTCGTTTCTCAGTGAAGGAAGGTCCCGCTTTTCATGGTCATATAGTAGAATTCAATAAGGTGTTATCCAAGTTGAAGGCGATAAATGCAGATGATCTCAGTGAAGAGGATAAAACTTTCAACTTAATATATTAACTACTAGATTCATACAATCATTTGATAACCATTAAGAAGAAGCTCTCGGTGGCCGGTGTGGTAAAGACTTGAAGGAGAATGAACCTAGGATA